>JAVIAB010000156.1:69300209-69380209 GCA_032433765.1 Megaustenia siamemsis
CTTTTGATGTTACTCGTCCATGTTAGTCTTGGTCTGCCTCTGCCTCTTTTGCCTTGTATTTTTCCTTCCAATATTACTTTTAGTAGGCTGTTGTGTCTTTTAACATGCCCCAAAAATTTCATTTGTCTTGTCTTAATTGTGTTCAGCAGTTCTCTTTATATTTTCAGTTGTTTTAAAACTACATCGTTTGTTATCTTTTGTTTCCATCAAATTCTACCTATTCTTCTATAAATCCACATTTCAAAGGCTTCAATTTTCTGTTCTGTTTTCTTGTCTAATGTCCATGTTTCTGCACCATACAGGAATATTGAGAAGATGTAACATTTTGCCATTCTTAGTTTCAGCCCTGCTGATATTTGTTTTGTTGTTAGTATATTTTTCATGGCATTAAAATTACTTTTTGCCATACTTATTCTTTTGTTTATTTCAGTTTTGCATTTTCCATCATTGGTTATAGTATGTCCCAGGTAGTTGTAACTCTGGACTGTCTCCAGATGTGTTCCCTCAACTGTGATATTTAATTGTAGGTCTTGAGAATTTTCTTTGTTTATGATCATAGTTTTAGTCTTTTTGATATTCATTTCTAGCCCATATTTTTTGCTTGTTGTGTTTATCACATTAAGCAATTGTTGTAGGTCTTTAGGATTTTCTGCTAGTAGAACAGTATCATCAGCATATCTCAGGTTATTGATTATCTTTCCATTAATGTTTAGACCTGGTATCTCTGAATTGTTTTTAAAGATTTGCTCAGTGTATAGATTGAACAAGCTTGGTGATAGGATGCATCCTTGTCTTACTCCTCTTTTTATGTCCATGGGTGTAGAGTTCTCCTTGTTATATCTTATTATTGCTGTTTGCTCCCAGTACAAAGTACTAGTCCAGTATTAGTCGTATATCTGCGTCATCTAGATTTATATCCTTTAGGCAGTCTATAAGTTGATTATGGTGTATTCTATCGAGAGCTTTGGTGTAGTCTATAAAGTAGGCATATATTGGTTTGTTTACTTCTGTGTACTTTTCAATCAATGTTCTCATGCTGAATATGACTTCTTTTGCCCCACTGTTTTTCTTGAATCCAAATTGTTGCTCCTCTAATTCAGTATTGATTTTATTCTGAATCCTTCCCTGTATAACTTTTAGTAACATTTTTGTTACCTGGCTCATTAGGCTTATTGTTCTGAAGTCACTACATTCAACTGCACCATTCTTTTTAGGCAATGCAATGAAAGTTGATGTTTTTAGATTGTTTGGTATGTATCCTGTATGGTATATGTCATTGCATATGTCTGTGATCACTTCGACGCCAAACTCTTCTAGAGCCTGTATCATCCGGGAGATACTTGTCTTAATAGAAAAATACAGATACACAATTTATTTCCAATTTGTGATCGTAACCCTATGCTATAATGAGTACACCGGCGTGAAAGACATCGCTGATAGCTGTTTTTTTAGACAGCTGAGTTGGCCGTGTATTCTAGTGTTTGGTTACTCATGGCAAGGCCCTGTGCCAAGGATTATGGGTTCGATCCTGCTTCGGACCATATATTGTTCTTTGTTTTTTTTTTTCTGTTGTTGATTATTTGTGATTTTTTTAGATTGCTGTAAACATAGCTCCTCCTCTGAAATGATTCACCAAAATTATGATGAGTATTCTGCTACTAGTTGTATCATTAGCCTAGAAGAATTGTAGTGGTCAGTTAATTGTGTTCAGCACATGACACAATCTCTCCACAAGCTTCTCTCATGTAATATCTTAATGTTAACGCATCATCATTTAGATAGATCAACACATAAAAAGGAACTTAAAAATAAAGATTCAAGGTCCGCAATACCCTTTTGAAGACCTGTTGAATGAAAGCATTGATTTGTCCATACCCATCATGCAGCCTTAAAGCTATAACATACAATATACATTTTTTTACCTGTATCTACACCACTTTGAAATGACCCCATAATGATTATATGTTTGATGTTCGTATATAATGTTTTCATGACTGTTCCACTTCATATTTGACTTATTCTTTCAACTTCAGAAACTGTCTACTATAAAAGATGTCTGCTATGCTGAAGCCGTGGACATGCTGCAGCAGCTGAGGTACACCAATTATCTGTTTGATTTTTATTTATTGATTTACTTTGTGTCTCAAGGTAATCTTTTGGGTAACTTAATGATGAAATAACCACCGTCGTAATTTCTTTATATAATCATGAATCGCCACAGCAGCTTTCCAAAAAATGAGGAAAATACTATGCAATCCATTTTTGACATTAGAAACAAGAAAAAGAGTTCTTAAATGTTACGTAGAGCCAGTCTTAACATATGGATGCGAGTCATGGACAATAGGACAACAGACAAGAAAATCACTGGAGTCTTAGAAATGTGGTTTTACAGAAGAATGTTGAGAATACCATGGACAGCTAAGAAGAGTAATGAAGAGGTTCTGAGAGAGGTCAAAGCAAAAGGAGAGCTAATTTCCAATATTAGGAAGAGACAATCATCATTTTTTAGCCATGTAATGAGAAGAGAACAACTTGAATACATTGTAACAACTGGAAAAATTGAGGGATGAAGAGATAGAGGGAAGCAAAGAGAAAAAATAACAGACAACTTAAGAGAATGGCTTGGCAGAAGATCAACAACAGAAATGATAAATAGCTGCCGAGATCGAAAGTTGTGGAGAGACATGATCACCTATGCCACTAGGCCCGGTACTTGATGATGATGAATGATGAAATGTCTGCAGCCAGAAAATGCATCAGGAAATCAGTCAAACTCCTAAAAGACTTGTCAAGAACAATCTCAACAAAAATGGTTTGGTAATGTCTGTAGAAATGGTCTTTTAGTTGATTAGTTAGCAGAATTGACCCCATTTTCCACATGTGTTACCTTCATGATTACTAAAATTATATGAAAGTCCTTGCCCTTAAAATCGGTTTCAAAGACTTGTTTTAGTGGGCAGTTTTCATCATGGAGTCTGTCAATGCTGTGAAAGTTTCAAAAATGATGCCTTGAGTATGAACGGATAAATCTTAATTTCTTTACAATCAAGTGCTGCAGTTTATATGTACTTTAGCAGCAGTGCCAGCCTGTTTCATTTCATTTGGTTTTACAAGGTAGTGCACTGTTGTCTGAACATTCCCATATCTGCTCCACCACTCTTTCCAATGGCTAGTGTAAAGTATGCACACTGCTTGTTCCTGTGTGGAAGAAGCAGAAACTGACATTAGATCTGAAAAATCTGACTGTTACCCTAGTGAAACTTTATCCTTGCTTGTTATTTCTCTTTCTATTCTAGATCCACTAGTTTTGGTTACTCTAGAACATGTAGTTTAGTTATTCTTCATTTTGTTGTCCATTTCTGTGTTCATGCTTTATGAAGAAGGCCGAAATGTCATGATTTTGTAAAGCTGTCACCATACTTTGTAGGAGTGTACGTTACACCCCTCCACTTGTTCCTTACTACCAGTTCTATCTCAACACTGCAGTTATTTGCCTGCTCCTTAGCAAAAGTAGCTTGGGGACAAATTTCCTGTCTGTGTACTGTACTATAACATTCATAAAACTGGCCTCAAGGCTCTTCAGCATGATACTGATTTAGGTAGTAGAAACTGGTGGAGTTCAGCACTAATACAATCTTAGCTAGTCATAGATGTGTGAAAAATGGCAGACCTAAATAAAACTGTAGGGGTACATATGCTAGACTCTTCTTCTCTATAATTATATCACTTCATGTAAAAGGAGGCTCTCATGAGTCACCTCTAGTCCAATAATATTCATTTTCACCTGAGAGCTATCATATCAAATACCACAATATCTGCAATAACCTCATTAACACACATTACATAAGGCTGGTGATGCAATGAATTATAGGGCACTCCAACACACCAGGAAATGATAAGGCAGATACATTAACTAAGAGAGGATCCAGACAGACAATTTCACACCGACATCTCTGTAAACACAGCCAAACAAATCATAAACTGTAGCAGTTGAGAACATTAATAAATGATTTGTAGGACACTCCAACACACCAGGAAATGATAAGGCGGATACATTAACTAAGAGAGGATCCAGAGAGACAATTTCACACCAACATCTCTGTAAACACAGCCAAACAAATCATCAACTGTAGCAGTAGAGAACATTGATAAATGGATTGTAGGGCACTCATCAATCATTTATTAGACTGTCCAAAGCTCACTGACATAACAACAACACTTCTTCCTCAAGACCTGATAAATGGAACATCTTGTACGGAAATACAATGAAACTCAGAAATACCTGCAGATATCATTACATGGCATCGGACCAAATGGTGTCAGCTCACAGGCCTCTGGATCCATAATAACAACCACTCTATCTGCAAGCAGATTTGCTCTTCTGATGAAGTAAAGGACAAAAACTTCAGGCGTATCTTGCCACAATTTGTATATATTTGGGGGTGAATATGAGGGAGTCAGGAATCTTCTGAGGTTATAGTGTTTTGTATATGGAATAAAACTTTGTTAAATCTCATGAAGCAAAAATAATATAGCTCTCAATAATAGAGACATTCGTGATGAGACAAAAATAATATAGCTCTCAATAATAGAGACATTCATGATGAGACAAAAATAATATATAGCTCTCAATAATAGAGACATTCGTGATGAGACAAAAATAATATAACTCTCAATAATAGAGACATTCATGATGAGACAAAAATAATATAGCTCTCAATAATAGAGACATTCATGATGAGACAAAAATAATATAGCTCTCAATAATAGAGACATTCATGATGAGACAAAAATAATATAGCTCTCAATAATAGAGACATTCATGATGAGACAAAAATAATATAGCTCTCAATAATAGAGACATTCATGATGAGACAAAAATAATATAGCTCTCAATAATAGAGACATTCATGATGAGACAAAAATAATATAGCTCTCAAAATAGAGACATTCATGATGGGACAAAAATAATTTATCTCTCACAAATAGAGACATTCATGATGAGACAAAAATAATATAGCTCTCAATAATAGAGACATTTGTGATGAGACAAAAATAATATAGCTCTCACAAATAGAGACATTCATGATGGGACAAAAATAATATAGCTCTCAATAATAGAGACATTCATGATGAGACAAAAATAATATAGCTCTCAATAATAGAGACATTTGTGATGAGACAAAAATAATATAGCTCTCAATAATAGAGACATTCATGATGAGACAAAAATAATATAGCTCTCAATAATAGAGACATTCATGATGAGACAAAAATAATATAGCTCTCAATAATAGAGACATTTGTGATGAGACAAAAATAATTTACCTCTCACAAATAGAGACATTCATGATGAGACAAAAATAATATAGCTCTCAATAATAGAGACATTCATGATGGGACAAAAATAATATAGCTCTCAATAATAGAGACATTTGTGATGAGACAAAAATAATTTACCTCTCACAAATAGAGACATTAGAGTCATAAACAGTGCAGCTCTCATCATCTCATCAAGGTGTATGACTATATGTGTCAAGGTGTATGATGATATGTATCAAGGTGTATGACTATATGTGTCAAGGTGTGTGATGATATGCATCAAGGTATATGACAATATGTATATATCTGAAACTGTAAAAAGCTAATGTAGATATGCTGCACACGTCAAACAAGGGTTCGTACCAATGAAAAAGCTTATAGGCAGCTCTGAAGTGTGTCTGTCATGGTGATGAAAAGCTTGATAAAACAGTGTTTAGTTTTGAAGACCCATAACATTAGTATAGTGGAAATCAACAAAACTATTGATGAGGATGCAGTTTTCAGAAAAATAGTGTGAATTATAATGTCAGACTTTTATTTGCCAGACCCACACCAGCAGGCATGGTACTTGACGATGACAATTGAAAATATAGTCACTAACACATATTCTCCATACACATGCAACATAATGTGGATGAAACCTTTACTTACACAGTAGTCTGTTACACATCCAGAATGATGCACCATATGAATTTGCGAAAGGTTGTGGCTGGATCCCAGAAAGGTTGAGTTGAGTTCACTGTGTTGTGGTTAATGTTCCCGTAGGGTTGTAGTTGAACCCAAGAAGAATTTTGGTTGAATCTCTGAACTGTTGAACCCATGAAGAATTGTGGTTGTGTCTCTGAACTGTTGAACCCATGAAGAATCTTGGTTGAATCTCTGAACTGTTGAACCCATGAAGAATCTTGGTTGAATCTCTGAACTGTTGAACCCATGAAGAATTTTGGTTGAATCTCTGAACTGTTGAACCCTTGAAGAATTTTGGTTGTGTCTCTGAACTGTTGAACCCATGAAGAATTGTGGTTGTGTCTCTGAACTGTTGAACCCATGAAGAATCTTGGTTGTGTCTCTGAACTGTTGAACCCATGAAGAATTTTGGTTGAATCTCTGAACTGTTGAACCCTTGAAGAATCTTGGCTGAATCTCTGAACTGTTGAACCCATGAAGAATCTTGGCTGAATCTTTGAACTGTTGAACCCATGAAGAATCTTGGTTGTGTCTCTGAACTGTTGAACCCATGAAGAATTTTGGTTGAATCTCTGAACTGTTGAACCCTTGAAGAATTTTGGTTGAATCTCTGAACTGTTGAACCCATGAAGAATTGTGGTTGTGTCTCTGAACTGTTGAACCCATGAAGAATCTTGGTTGTGTCTCTGAACTGTTGAACCCATGAAGAATTTGGTTGAATCTCTGAACTGTTGAACCCTTGAAGAATCTTGGCTGAATCTCTGAACTGTTGAACCCATGAAGAATCTTGGCTGAATCTCTGAACTGTTGAACCCATGAAGAATCTTGGTTGTGTCTCTGAACTGTTGAACCCATGAAGAATTTTGGTTGAATCTCTGAACTGTTGAACCCATGAAGAATCTTGGTTGTGTCTCTGAACTGTTGAACCCATGAAGAATTGTGGTTGTGTCTCTGAACTGTTGAACCCATGAAGAATCTTGGCTGAATCTCTGAACTGTTGAACCCATGAAGAATCTTGGCTGAATCTCTGAACTGTTGAACCCATGAAGAATTGTGGTTGTGTCTCTGAACTGTTGAACCCATGAAGAATCTTGGTTGAATCTCTGAACTGTTGAACCCATGAAGAATTGTGGTTGTGTCTCTGAACTGTTGAACCCATGAAGAATTGTGGTTGTATCTCTGCAATGTGCTGGAATGATTGAAGGACTGTGATTGAGTAGCTGAGTGGTTGTGACTGACTCCTTGAAGAGTTATTTCTGAGTTCCTGATCAGCTGCAGTTGAGTCCCTTGAGAGTTGTAATTGGTTTCCTTTATGGTTGTGGTTTGTGTATATTCTCTTCTCTTCTCTTTTCTTCTCTTCATTTTGGTTTTAGCCCTTATTTCAAACCTTCTGAAGCATGAGGTTTATATGTCATCATCACCATCAAGTACCATGCCTGCTGGCATAGGTGATCATGTCTCTCCACAGCTTTCCATCACAACAATTATTTATCATTTCTGTAGTTGACATTCTGCAAAGCCATTCTCTTAAGTTTTCTGGTATCTTTTCTCTTTGCTTCCCTCTATCTCTTCGTCCCTCAATTTTCCCAGTTGTTACAATATATTCCAGCTGTTCTCTTCTCATTACATGGCCAAAAAATGATGATTGTTTCTTCCTAATATTGGAAATTGCCTTTCTCTTTGCTCTGGCCTCTTTCAGAATGTTTGAATAATCATCGAGTTTATGTGCAAAAAAAAAAAGTAAAGAGCCCCTGTCACGCCAAGTGGCATAGGGAATATGGTGTAAGTGACCATAGATTTTACAGACCTTCAGCACATGATTTCTTGGGGTAATGTGGTCGGTATTACACCAGTGCTGCTTTACTTTCCCAGAAAAAATCTGGTACCCATTTAAGGCTGGGTGAACCAGGAAGCCATCGGTTAGGATTGAACCCTACCCCTTGTCCTTTTGTAGTCGAGTTCACTAACCACTGAGCTAGCGCAGCTGCCAGAGTTTATGTGTAATGTGGTATAAATCAGTATTCATGTAGTTGTCTTCTTATTTTGTTTCAGCACTGCTTTCTCTCCATTTGAAAAGCTGAAGATCATTGAGCAGACATTTAATGAAATCACTAAGGCAAGTTCTTGAATTGTCCTTTAACATAAATTCATTTTACAACTTATAATTGCCACATTGCTATTTGTCATTATTGTTAAAAAAGAGAGCTGATTTCCAATATTAGGAATAAACAATCATCAGTTTTTGGCCATGTAATGAGAAGGGACATGTCCATAGTGAAATAATTATAGAGCTTAAGGTGAGAAATATATTTAAGTTTCTGTATGACTATATATTAGAGGATCTGTAATACGGCATAAAAGGAGTGCATGGCCATTTACAGCATGCGCGGCAGGCAGATTAGTCAAGGAAGACAGTGGTGCTTACGTTATGACCATGAATAGCATCATGATGGAGGTGATGGCAGTGACCAGGGCATTCATCTGGTTAGAGTCACAAGACTACACCCACGCCTGCATACTCAGTGATTTGATGAACATGATAAAAAACGTGGAGGTGAGCTCTGTATGCAAGGAATGGGTAGAGTCATTGCAGAAGTAAAAAATATATAAGGTCACCTTTGTCTATGTCCCTGGACAAGCAGGAGTACGGGGAAATGTAAGAGCAGACAGGTTGGCTAGCTGCACTATCATTGAGGATGGTCAACCAATGAATCGGGCAGACATCATCAACGCCCTCCGAGATATGGGAAGGGCATAGGACTTTGACAACCATGAGTCCACATCACTCCTTCGGATGAAAGAGATGGGAGTTAAGATGGGCACACCCAGAAATGAGAAACTTAGTGGACGTATAAGAAGACTTATCAACCAACACAGAACTGGAGTCATCAGTCGCTGGACACTGCGATGAGGGTATCTGAGTACCTATGGACATGTTCAGATTGTAATGATGATGACCCGCAAGTAACTCAATATATTAGAGAGGGACATTGTAATTGATGATGAAATAATTCTAAGACTCAGATAATCAGTGGACAACTGAAATTATGGATACTGTCATGCTTAATCTGTGCCATCTGTTGATTGATAACTGGCACATACAAATCTGGGAGCCATGATAGCTCAGTGGTTAGTGAACTGGACTACAAAGGACAAGAGGTAGGGTTCAATTCCAACCAACGGCTTCCGGGTTGACCCAGCCTTAAATGGGTACCAGATTTTTTTCTGGGAAAGTAAAGTGGCACGGGTGGGATACCGACCACATTACGCCAAAAATCATGTGCTGATGGTCTGTAAAACTTATGGTCACTAACCCCATATTCTCTATATGCCATTTGGCGTGATGGGACTCTTTACTCTTACTTTACATACAAATCCAGGACAAGAAAAATTAATAAAATGTACAGTTTCAACTTTTCTTAGAAATTATGTCTTGTGCAGATCTGCCCTGAATTATTCCTGTAATTAAAATCATACCATGGTATGACTATATGTTGTAAAGTTATTGGATTTTTAGAGTTGTAAGAATTTTTAGAGCTATGGGATTTTTAGAGTTGGGAATTTTTTTTTTTTTTTTTTTTTTTTTTTTTTTTTTTGAGTTATGAGATTTTTTGAGTTTGGGATTTTTTGAGCTGTGGAATTTTTTTTTATTTTTGAATTATGGAATCCTTAGTTATGAGAATTTTTAGAGTTATGGGATTTTTAGAATTGTGAGATTTTAGAGTTATGGGTTTTAAAAGTTGTGGGATTTAAAGTTGTGGGGATTTTAGAGTATTTAGAACTATGGGATTTTTGGAGACATTTTGAACACAGATGAAGGATGTTCTCTGAGACCAAGATACCAGTTTCATAAGAGCATTCATTTGTGTGGGACACATGGAGGTGAGAGGTGACTTAAGAGTCCACAGTGACCAGTTTTCACATAAAAGATGATGGTCTGCTGGAATCTTGGTAATTGGTGTGTAGGATCTTTTTTGGCCTCTCTGTGAGCTACAAGGTGATAGAACTGTTCTGTTTTGGTGTCTGTTTGTGATAACGCATCTGCCCTCATGTTTGTGCCAATTCCTCAGTGTGATGGCAGGCACTGTATTACAGTTGCTTGATGATCATGATGATGATGATGTTTAATTATTGTGAAATATAGTGGAAATTTTACTTTTCTCTGTGCTGATAGCTACATCTGATCTCTCCCATACCTGTGGAATCTGTTGGGGAGCTGCTGACAGATTTTGTCAACCTTCTTCACTTATCTCTTTCATCAGTCAAACTTTAGAACCCCCTAAAGTTGAGGCTTGTCCATTCTTCGATGTTATCTTCCCATCTTTTTTTCTCCCAACATTTATTTTTCCCTCCTTTCACTTTTCCTTGCAAAAGAAGTTAATAACCATTCTCCAAAAAATTTTTTTAAATTTAAAAATGATTGTGAACTTATTTAGATGTCTTGTTCGATATAGCTCCTTACCACCAAGGAGTTAATTCAATGATTTGTTTGTTTAATTCTCACCACCAGACTGTGGCGCTGGCATTGAAGGATGATCACATGTGGTGTATGGATGACCTGTTTCCCATATTCCAGTTTGTTGTTGTCCGAGCTAAAATCCGCCATCTTTGTGCAGAAATTCATATGATTGATGACTTAATGGAGCCGTATATGGAGCACGGAGAACTGGGGCTCATGTTTACAACCCTCAAGGTCTTTAGTTGTTTTCTTCTTACATTACAACTACATTTACCAATGTTACGGTTACCATTATTATGACCCATTTAAACATTTTTATAAATGGCTTTATTATTGTGGCGATTCATGATTGTACAAAGGTCATAATATATATAATCTAAGGTATGCTGACAATACAGTCTTAATCGCTAGTAGTGAAATGAGTTACAAGAAATGTTAGACATTATAGTGAAGGAAAGCAAAAATAAGGGACTCAGCCCTAATAGCAACAGACAGAAGTAATGGTAACAACAAAGAAAAAGACATCACAAAAGTGCACATTAAAAACAAGTGGAACAATATTAAAATAGGTAAGTGAATTTAAATATCTGGGAACATTGTTAACTTCAGATGGTAGATGTACAACAGAGGTGAGATGCAGAGTGGCTGAGGCAAAAACAGCTTTCCAAAAACTGAGGAAGATACTGTGAAATCCATTTTTGACAACAGAAACAAGAAAAAAGAGTTCTTAAATGTTATGTGGAGCCAGTCTTAACATATGAATGTGAATCATGGACAATAGGACAACAGACAAGAAAATCACTGGAGTCTGTAGGAATGTGGTTTTACAGAAGAATCTTGAAAATACCATGGACAGCTAAGAAGAGTAATGAAAATATTCTGAAAGGGGCCAGGGCAAAAAGAGAGCTAATTTCCAATATTAGGAAGAAACAATCATCATTTTTTGGCCATGTAATGAGAAGGAAACAGCTGGAATATATTGTAACAACTGGAAAAATCAAGGGACGAAGAGATAGAGAGAAGCAAAGAGAAAAGATACCAGACAGCTTAAGAGAATGGATTGACAGAAGGTCAACAATAGAAATGATAAATAACTGTTGAGATTGAAAATTGTGGAGAGACATGATCATCTATGCCAGCAGGCACGGTATCTGATGATGATGATATATGACTCAAACTCAACTAAGTCTCAGAAATCAAATGCCAGGAGAGTATTTTCACAGATAATTGAAGTCTCAATAAATTTACAAAATTATCTTTGTGGCATTATTCCATTACCAAAGCCTGCCTTTGACTTATAAGACCTAGAGAATAAAGGCTGATTGTACTGTACAGTCGCTGTGAGGTGTTCAGGTCTCAGTAAGTCTAGGTCTCAGTAAATAACTTGAAAAAATATGCCTGAATGTCAGTCCTTTGACATACAAAAATATGCCTGAATGTCAGTTCTTTGACATACCGTCTATGTTATTCAAGCATCAAAATAGTAATATAATAATGGTAAGTAGTTTATGATTAAATGGACAAGCGACCAACGATCTTCTCTTCTACAATTAGGAAGAGAAGGTGGTCATATTTCGGGTATGTGTAGAGAAAATACAATAAAAGAATTTCAAAATGGGCTTCTATATGGGGATCATCAGGATACAGGAAATGGAAGACCTAGAGAGACACTGAAAAGAACGGGTGTCCGGTTAGCGCAATCGATAGGCGGTTGGCTTACCACGGCAACAGCCGGGGTTCGTACCCTGGCGAGGACACCTGGGTTTTACTAATTCCCTAAAAATTAGTACCTCTGAAGTCGGAGTAAATCTGCCTGCATGGCGAGGGGCATCCTGTAATGGGATAAAAACAGACTTTACACGCAAAATTCAGTCCCACAAATTGAGTGGGTGGGACTTCGTCAGAGGTCAAAGCTGACGAAAGCGAACGAACGAACGAACTGAAAAGAACACTAATAAGAGAAGCAAAGTTGACAGGCAAAGACTCATTGAATAAGATAGAACATCTCGCTCAGAATAGAGATGGATGACGAAAAACACTAGGAGCCTCTATGTGATGTCTAGCAATGCTGAAAGGATTGAGATCAAGTATATTCATACAGATAGTCACTGAAAAATATGGGCAGAAACATCATATTCCCCTTTTAAAGAAAATCCTTACTATACTCTTACTTATCCTTACAATGCATTCTGTGATTGATTCTTCAGTCCACCTATTGGTGCCATCAGTCAACGTTAATCTTTTGCCGTAAATGCAGTTTTCGTAAAAAGTCACTTATAAATAGCAATAGCTGCTCAATTTCACTTATTATTGTGCACATCATAATTGTAGGCTTCACATTGTACATACAGAGAAGAGACCTTATAAGTTATTATTGTGCACATCATAATTGTAGGCTTCACATTGTACATACAGAGAAGAGACCTTATAAGTTATTATTGTGCTCATCATAATTGTAGGCTTCACAATGTACATACAGAGAAGAGACCTTATAAGTTATTATTGTGCTCATCATAATTGTAGGCTTCACATTGTACATACAGAGAGGAGACCTTATAAGTTATTATTGTGCTCATCATAATTGTAGGCTTCACATTGTACATACAGAGAAGAGACCTTATAAGTTATTATTGTGCTCATCATAATTGTAGGCTTCACATTGTACATACAGAGAAGAGACCTTATAAGTTATTATTGTGCTCATCATAATTGTAGGCTTCACATTGTACATACAGAGAAGAGACCTTATAAGTTATTATTGTGCTCATCATAATTGTAGGCTTCACATTGTACATACAGAGAAGAGACCTTATAAGTTATTATTGTGCTCATCATAATTGTAGGCTTCACATTGTACATACAGAGAAGAGACCTTATAAGTTATTATTGTGCTCATCATAATTGTAGGCTTCACATTGTACATACAGAGAAGAGACCTTATAAGTTATTATTGTGCTCATCATAATTGTAGGCTTCACATTGTACATACAGAGAAGAGACCTTATAAGTTATTATTGTGCTCATCATAATTGTAGGCTTCACATTGTACATACAGAGAAGAGACCTTATAAGTTATTATTGTGCTCATCATAATTGTAGGCTTCACATTGTACATACAGAGAAGAGACCTTATAAGTTATTATTGTGCTCATCATAATTGTAGGCTTCACATTGTACATACAGAGAGGAGACCTTATAAGTTATTATTGTGCTCATCATAATTGTAGGCTTCACATTGTACATACAGAGAAGAGACCTTATAAGTTATTATTGTGCTCATCATAATTGTAGGCTTCACATTGTACATACAGAGAAGAGACCTTATAAGTTATTATTGTGCTCATCATAATTGTAGGCTTCACATTGTACATACAGAGAAGAGACCTTATAAGTTATTATTGCATTTTTCTTGCTAATGTAAAATATCCAAAAGCCAATTTAAAAAATCAAACATCACTTTGAACTATCAGTTACACAAAAGGGCTGTATGGGGCTATAAACTTACATGACTTGTGCTGTCTCTAGTTTCATTACATTCACAATATTCATAAAGTATTGCTATATATCGTAAGAGGCGACTAAGGAGATTGATCGACAGCCTGACAAGCTGTCATTGTATTCTTATGGAAACAGAGCCATAGATTTTAGAAGCAGTGATCTCTGCAATATGTGCCATTTTGGCACGCAGGGTTTCTGTTTTTGAGATTGTGGTTCTGCCCTATGTGCCGTCTTCGGCTCGAAAGGACAGTAGATAGATAGATAGATTGCTATATTTTATAATCACTATTTACAGATATACATTAACATTTCTACAGTTGCGTCCATCCGCTAACTTTTCAAATTTTGTCACTTACTTTTCACACTTTATCACATTTACTTTCACAATTTATCTCTGTAATATTTTCATGCTTCATCACTTTGCTCCCACACTTTATCACTTTGCTCCCACACTTTATCACTTTGCTCCCACACTTTATCACTAACGTAACACATTATCATTTAACTATCAACCTCACTCTTCTACCTCATATTCCCACAAAACTCATATTTTATTTGCTTTTTTTATCCACATCACGTTTCTTTCACAATCCAGTCCGATACCTCACCCCCTTCTCTCATAGTGCAGTTCAATACCTCACACCTTTCTCTCACAATGCAGTCTGATACCTCGCACCTTTCTCTCATAATGCAGTCGGATGCCTCACACACCTTTCTCTCACTGTTCAGTCCGTTACCTAAACACACCCTTCGCTCATAATGCAGTCCTATAACTCACACACCTTTCTCTCACATTTTTTCCCCAGGCCTGCTATTTCCAAATACAAAATGAGAAGTTACCTCATCACTGACCATGACCTACTGCAAGTGCTGTCAATCAAGTTCACCCAAAGCCAAAACATTGGCAGATCTTGGTCTCATCATTAACATTAATAATTTGAAGATAATAAATTTGCTATTGATGAATATGGTTGTGATATTCATTCAATTGTTGTATTTTTATAATAACAAAAAAAATGTGTCTTAACCAATTTTTCTCTGTAAGCAGAATATTCATGTCAAGTATTTTTCATATTTAAACTTTAACTCATCATTTGTTGTTGATTATGTTTACCAGCTTTATATCTCTTGCGAAGTCGCAAGGGACTGAATTTTTTTGTGAGTATCACTTTTTTCCTATTTTCATGCCAGCTGCATTGTGCTCAGATGTACTTGCCATACAGTCAGATATTCTCCCAACTTCAGAGGTACTCTCATTTTTGAAACATTTTTTTTAATCATTGAGGAGTTTTGACATATTTTTTGGGGGGTAGATTTTTTTCCTATTAATTTTGCCCGTACAACTGCCATTTTTGCCATACTCTTTTTTATTTTCAACTACCAAGAGTTCTTAAGATGGCAACAAATACACGCTGAACCTCCTGTTATTTGCCACTATCTAAGGAGGCTAGACATAAGATCTCACTACCCAGAGAGGGCTAGACATAAGATCTCACTACCCAGAGAGGGCTAGACATCAGATCTCACTTCCCAGAGAGGGCTAGACATCAGATCTCACTGCCCAGAGAGGGCTAGACATCCGATCTCACTGCCCAGAGAGGGCTAGACATCAGATCTCACTGCCCAGAGAGGGCTAGACATCAGATCTCACTACCCAGAGAGGGCTAGACATAAGATCTCACTACCCAGAGGGGGCTAGACATAAGATCTCACTACTCAGAGAGGGTTAGACATAAGATCTCACTACCCAGAGAGGGCTAGACATAAGATCTCACTGCCCAGAGAGGACTAGACATCAGATCTGACTGCCCAGAGAGGGCTAGACATAAGATCTCACTACCCAGAGAGAGCTAGACATCAGATCTCACTACCCAGAGCCCAGGGCAGGGTAAAGCCTCAAACCACAAGATTCAAAATGTAAAAAGTCACACCACCTGTGGTGGATCCAAACCTGGGACCTTCTTGTCTTGAAGCAATCTTACCTCTAGACCACCACCTAAGTGATAATTTGACTGTGCATGTTATTTCAAATAAATTGAAATGTTCTGCTTATAAATTCTCCTAATTTATATAGTAGCTTATTCTCATAGAACCTCATCTATGTCTTCACTGATGGACCAGTTGTTTAAAGCCATCCTCAATAGCACTGTAGGCCCTAACTCTCATCCAGATTTTAAAAAAACCTAGAGTTTGTTGACCCTGAAGAGAATTCTGATCCAGTACACTGCAGAAATAACAATAATAGAAATGGCGCTCTTACAGAATAATTCTAGATTTTGAAAGTATTACTGTCCCACCTGATTATACTTTTGTGTTGTCTCAAAACTCATGACTCAAAAAGAGCCCTGCAAGATAGATACCGTGGATTTGTACTGTCTCTGATATTATTATTCAACCAATCAAACAATTGCCTACTTCCTGTGGCTTGGTGGCTACTACAAACATGAATGACTGAACCTGTGGGCCACTTCTAAAACTGGCTACTCACTGTAACCACTCACCAGTCAAAACCAGACCAAATGATCCAATCAAATAACTAGAAATAAAAGACTATAGGACATCTATTTCTATGCCAATGTCTAAACAGATTAAACCCTTTCTATCTATCTATTGTCCTTTCGAGCCAAAGACGGCACATAGGGCAGAACCACAATCTCAAAAACAGAAACCCTGCGTGCCAAAATGGCACATATTGCAGAGATCACTGCTGCTAAAAACTATGGTTCTGTTTCCATAACAATGCTTTTTACAATGACAGCTTGTCAAGCCATCGATCAACCTCCTTAGTCGCCTCTTACGACATGCCTGGAAGGTCACAGTGTCACTATTCTTTACTTCCCACATAAAATGAGGCCCCGGTAACACACGGGAGATTAAACCCTTTGCGTGAACTAAATTGCAGTCACTTCAACCATCATAAAGAAATAGTGGATCATGTGTTACTGCCTTGTCCTCATCTCATGTCCATCATCAAGATGGCAATACCAGCTGTCATGGGTGATCATATCTCTTCAAACAGCCACTTATTAGTTTTGTGTTTGACTTTCTATCTTCTTCTTCAACGATCAGCTGTTGCTATGCATTAAGACATTTAGACCAGCTGGGGTCATGAACAAGACAGTGCATTTGAGGTCTTCACCAGTTTTCCATAACTTGTCATACAGGTTTGTTTCAGTAGACCATATTTGTGTATTCACAGTACTGCAGTCCTGTAGGATATGCTCTGAAGTTTGTATGGATTATCTGCAGTCGCATGTTGCAAGGTCACCGAGTCCTATCTTGTGTAAGTGTACTATAAGACCACTGTGACCTGTTCTGAGTTTAGATATCTTTGTCAGTTCATGTCAACTGAGTTTGTTTAAGCTGTTGTGTTTTGGCTTATATTTTCCATATAACTTTCTCCATTCTGTTTTCCTAGCTTGTTTCAGGGTTGTTTTTATTTCTTTGAGGCTCTGGGGTTGGTTGGGCTGTTGAAGGCCCCACCTGCTTTTGTGAGTTCATTTGCTCTCTCATTTCTAGGGATGCCATGGTGTGACTTCCCACTAAACCGTTCACTTAAACTATCTTGTATCTTTCTACTCTTTTCCCTCTATCTCTTCTTCTCTCAATTTGTCCAGCTCTTATTCCAGCTGTTCCCCTCTCAGTAAATGGCCAAGATATAATATTTGTTTGCTCCTCATTTTGGAAATTAGCTTTCAATTTTATTATTTTTTTTTTGGTCTCTTCTTTTGAACGTCCTCATTGTTCCAATAACTGGCCATCATATTCTTAACATTCTCCTATAAAACCACATTTCTGTGACATCCACAATTGTATTGTCTGTTTTCCAACTGTCCAGTTTTCACATCCATACAAGACTGTCAGCTAAAACGCCCGACGAGGAAATTCTCAAAGACTCCAACACAAAAAAGGGAGTTGCTATAAAACACCAGAAATAAACAATCCACATTTTTTGGGCACATCCTGAGAAGAAGAAAGTTGGAATACTTGGTTACAACTGGCAAAATACAAGAAAAGAAAGATTGAGGATGACAAAGAGAGAAGCTACTGGATATTTGGTGTCATGACATGAAAAACAGTCAACAACAGAATTGATACAATGCACTGTAGATAGAGAATTGTGGAAGGACAAGATCACCTTTTACCACCCAGTATGGCACATAATGATGTCAATAATGGTTCTACCAAACACTAAGGAACTTGTTTTTTTCAAAATTTCCTTTGACAAAAATGGACTGCATAATATCTTTTTCATTTTTTGGGGAGTTTAGCCTTTGCCTCGGTCATTCTGCACCTGACCTCTGTTGCAGGTCTGCCATCTAAGTGTTAACATCATTGGTGTTTGAATTCATCAACCTGATCTAATGCCTATGACCAGTGTCAAATAATTTTGTTCTCTAGAACATGTGTTGCTGGATCTGAGCTGCTACATACAAACACTTTATCTGGATCATTGCTGCTACATACAAACACTTTATCTGGATCATTGCTGCTTGTATTTAAAGTTCTCTAATAATCATAGCCAAGAGTTCCATATCCAAGAGTTCTTAAATGTTATGTAGAGCCAGTCTTAACATATGGATGCGAATCATGGATAATAGGACAATAGACAAGAAAAACACTGGAGTCTGTAGAAATGTGGTTTTGCAGAAGAATGTTGAGAGTACCATGGACAGCTAAGAAGAGTAATGAAGATGTTCTGAGAGAGGTCAAAGCAAAAAGAGAGCTACTTTCCAATATTAGGAAGAAACAATCATCATTTTTTGGCCATGTAATGAGAAGAGAACAACTGGAGTATATTGTAACAACTGGAAAAATTGAGGAATGAAGAGATGGAGGTAAGCAAAGAGAAAAAATAACAGACAGCTTAAGAGAATGGCTTGGCAAAAGGTCAACAACAGAAATTATAAATAGCTGCCGAGATCGAAGGTTGTGGAGAGACATGATCACCTATGCCAGTAGGCCCGGTACTTGATGATGATGAATAATCATATCAGTCATCTACTGCATGCAGATAGCAACAGAATGTAGTCATAAGTCAATATTATGTTATTTGGTGTCTTCTCCCTTGCAGTGTTATGTTATTGTTATTTTATGTAATGGCACAAATATTTCTGTGGAAGGTACAATTGTACTTATTATGCTTCTTTGTTTTAAGCAGATTTTGAAGGAAACCTACTTCAATATACTTTGAACATTATCATTACTAGAATCTATTTTATTATATTGTATGTGCTTATTTGGCTGACAAACAGTATATTTTATCTAAATACTTTTTTAAAAATTTCATGTAAGGAATGGTGTCATTGTTTATAACAGTTTTTATGGGCACAGCCAGAAACGAGAACCTTAGTGGGCGTGTAAAAAAAGTAAAGTACCTCCGTCACGCCAAGTGGCGTATAGGGAAATATGGTGTTAGTGACCCTATATTTTACAGACCTTCAGCACATGATTTTTGCGGTAATGTGGTCGGTATGTCGGTATTACGCCCGTGCTGCTTTACTTTCCCAGACAAAAATCCAGTACCCATTTAAATCTGGGTCAACCCGGAAGCCGTCGGTTGGGATCAAACCCTACCCCTTGTCCTTTGCAGTCCAGTTCACTAACCACTGAGCTATCGCGGCTCCCTTAGTGGGCGTGTAAGAAGACTAATTAACCAAGACAGAACTGGAGTCATCAGTCGCTGGACACTTTGAGACTTGCTGAGGAAGGGAATCTGAGCACCTATGGACATGTTCGGAGTGCAATGATGATGACCCGCTAATAACTCAATAACAGTTTTTAACTTTATACATATGTCATTAAACCTAAATGGAATATTTGTAATGTGATTTATACTTTTACTTACTATGCTACTTTTCTTAATACTTTTGGTCATGTGTCTACATGTGATTTGGTTGTGTACATCCATACTCTGACATCCTATATCTTTGAGGAAAAAATCCAGTGCTGTAACCATTCTCCTTTGCTCTAACCATTCTCCTTCACTCTAACCATTCTCCTTTGCTCTAACCATTCTCCTTCGCTCTAACCATTCTCCTTCACTCTAACCATTCTCCTTTGCTCTAACCATTCTCCTTCGCTCTAACCATTCTCCTTCGCTCTAACCATTCTCCTTCGCTCTAACCATTCTCCTTCGCTCTAACCATTCTCCTTCGCTCTAACCATTCTCCTTTGCTCTAACCATTCTCCTTCACTCTAACCATTCTCCTTCGCTCTAACCATTCTCCTTCGCTCTAACCATTCTCCTTCACTCTAACCATTCTCCTTCGCTCTAACCATTCTCCTTCAATCTAACCATTCTCCTTCACTCTAACCATTCTCCTTCACTCTAACCATTCTCCTTCACTCTAACCATTCTCCTTCACTCTAACCATTCTCCTTCGCTCTAACCATTCTCCTTCGCTCTAACTATTCTCCTTTTTCCTCACTCAGTGCAATATTGTCACCACTAATGCTTTAATAAACTGTTTTATATATTAAAGCTTTCTTTACTGCATTTAGTTGCAAGGTCCACCAGAGGTACTATAGGATTGGAGAATGAAAGCTGCATGTCCAGTACAGTTGCTACTTATAGGATTGGAGAATGAAAGCTGCATGTCCAGTACAGTTGCTACTTATTGTTTGGATCAGAGTTTTTATTTCTTGCTCGATAGATCAAAACTTTTTGACTTTCCCGTGGTTTGAACCTGCATTTTCCCGATTTTTAAAACAACTATTTATCATTTCAGCCATCAGTTCTCCGCTAATAAATTGTTGATATAAAAATTCAGTTTTCTGTTAAATTAATGTAATATGTTCTAGGCTGTTATTTACCTCATATATTTTGTTCTGGGGGATTGTTTTGCTTATGTGCAGCTTATATACATATATGTTAATATATTATTAATATATTTACTATTTGTCGTAACATATTTTAACATTAGCATTTTGTAAAAATTATATTTCAATGTTGTATTTCTCTTCAGCATTACATCCATCAGAGAAGATGTCAGCTTTGTAATAAAATGAATACACTTGATTGAGATTAGATTAATACCTTAAGTGGTGTAAAAATAGGATATTATTTGCATTGTTAGCACACATTCATGCATATACACACAAGCAAGAAGAGACAGAGTGGAACAGAGATGGGATTTGACCTAAGGTTGCGTCACTGCAGATCAAGAAGGTCTGAAGTTGTATCATTAGAAGACTTTGTTGTAATTATTTTTTTTATTTTCATTCAACACTGTAGAGTTTTTTTTTATATATTTATGTGAGGCTGGGAGGAAATGACATTTGAGTATGTTAGTTTTATATATATATATCTTGGGTGTAATATAGATCAAGAAGGTGAAACACATCAAGAGATCAGAAGCAGGATAGCAAAAGCAGCAACGAATTTTAAAAACCTGGACATAATATGGGAATAAAAAATACTATGCAAGAAAACCAAACTTAGAATATTCAACTCAAACATATTATCAATAGTGGGTATCTATGCATGTGAAAGCTGGAAAATAACAAATGAGATTGAGAGAAAACAAAACACTTTTGAAGACAAATGCCTAAGAAGAATACACTGTGTACAAGTGAATGGATTCACTAATATAAAAATAACAGGAATGGCCATGCAACCAACGATCTCCTCTACAATTATGAAGAGAAGATGGACATATATCGGACATGAGCTGAGAGGAGACAACAAGAGAATTCCAAAACAAGCTCTTCTGGCTTATTCATCAGGATACAGAAAAAGAGGAAGGCCAGAGAGACATTGGAAAGAACACTTATAAGAGAAGCAAAGTTGGCAGGCATAGACTCAATAGATAAGATTGAACATGTCACAAGGAACCAAAATGGGTGGTGAAAAACACTACATACACTACATACCCTATATGACATCTAATGGCATGGGACGAATCAGTTACATGGTCAAGTGTTAAGACAGTGGAGATTTTAAAAACTTCTTAAATTCATGTGAAGAATGACACCAGCTTAAAAATGTGTCATATTCATATGAAGTGGACTGAGAAGTTTAAAATGTATCTTATTCAAGTTAAGAGGAGAAAGAAGTTAAAAACTGATATGTTATGAGCTCTTTAATGCAAAGTCTGCTTTCTCATTGCATCATAATTGTTGCCCCCTTGTAATGACTATCTTACCTCTCTGTAATTTATCATTTATTGTCATGTGATGTTTTGTTTATTTCACGTATAATATCAATGATGACTTATCTATTTTCTTGTATGCTTTAAACATCTATGATGTTCCTGTCTTGATTTGCTAGCCATTGATGTCTTAATATTGTTTCTCAAGGGAAGTCACCTTGAATGAGTCAATATTTCTTCTTAGCTGCTTCATTATTTGCTTATTTGTTTATGTTTATAAGTGATTTGGCTGTTTGCTGAGAAGATGTAGAGCTCTAGGCAGAGCTAGAGTAAGAGGGGAGGTCTTCATCAAGGAGACTTATACCATTATGGAAGGTAAACATCAAGGAGACCTACAGATTCTACAGCATCATGGAAGGTCAACAAATAAGGTGACCTCCAGCATCATGGAAGGTCAAAAATAAGGAAACCCACAGCATTATAGAAGGTCAACAAATAAGGAGACCTCCAGAATCATGGAAGGTCAACATCAAGGAGACCTACAAAATCACTGAAGGTCAACAAATAAGGAGAACTACAGCATCATAGAAGGTCAACAAATAAAGAGACCTATGACATCATGGAAGGTCAACATCAAGGAGACCTACAGCATTATGGAAGGTCAACCTCAAGGAGACCTACAGTATTAGCTGTAAACATACATCTACCCCATGAAATGATTTGCTGATCTATCACCACAGAAGTTTCCCTCCATAATAATATTCATGTATGATTATTTGTCTCCAGACAGTATCACATGATGTAGGATGAGGCTGCCTGAAAAGCAAAAGCTACAGCTGTTATTTCTCTGGACACCCACAGTGGTGTTAGAGACTTTGAAGAAGAATAAGAGGATTTGGCTGTTTAAAGAAACCAAAAATATGGGGAGCTGCAACAAAACTATTGTTATATCACGTACAACATTTATGATTGTGTCTGTGGTTCACTCTGTAAACAAATATATGTCTGATCATTGTCATATTTGAATATATTCAAACTATCATTCCTTCACTAAACAACCCATTCCTTCACTATCAAAGTGAAGATTAATTATCACATTAGCTGAGTAGTTAATGATTAATTGTAAATAGTTTTGAAATGAGCAGTCTTTTACATTTGTATGTCAAGATTGTAACAAATATTTACTTCCTTGAAAATAATATGACTGATGAAAGTAATTAATATTTTTACATGCGTATAAAATTTTGATTTAGTAATGAATTATTTCTTGATCTTTGGTCTGTGTCTCCTTTTCATAACTGAATTTTTTTTTATGAGACTATTACTGCTGTTTTTAAAACTAATTTTAATGCAACAGAATAAATGAGTTACAATTCTTTCCAAGGTTCGTACAGTATAAAAGCAGTGTGTTAACATGTTAATGATTTATCACTAAAATATGGCAATAAAGCGCAACAGTATATTGGTTACATTATTCATAGTTAGAATGTTTTCTACATTTGGCTATAACCTCCTCCCCAAATATCCATATCATTTCACTCACAAAAATTGGCAGTTTGAAATAGGATTTCCTTGTTTGCCACACAGTTCATCATTCATGTGGGTCTGGTTCTGTTGTAACTCTTCTCTCACAAGTTCTAGAGGATTTCTCTCATTTAGGTCTTCACTTGTTAATGACAATGTGTCTACTGCAGTATCTTTGCTTTTGAGACCAGTACAACATTGTGTCTACTGCGGTATCTTTGCTTTTGAGACCAGTACAACATTGTGTCTACTGCGGTATCTTTGCTTTTGAGACCAGTACAACATTGTGTCTACTGCGGTATCTTTGCTTTTGAGACCAGTACAACATTGTGTCTACTGCGGTATCTTTGCTTTTGAGACCAGTACAACATTGTGTCTACTGCAGTATCTTTGCTTTTGAGACCAGTACAACATTGTGTCTACTGCGGTATCTTTGCTTTTGAGACCAGTACAACATTGTGTCTACTGCAGTATCTTTCCTTTTGAGACCAGTACAACATTGTGTCTACTGCGGTATCTTTCCTTTTGAGACCAGTACATTCAACTCAGATTTTGTCGAGCATTTAAAACACATTTCTAGACTGTCCAAGTTTTCTCACAAAATTGTCACCTTTCTCTTTGCTTCATTCACATTCACTGTAATCCTTTATATCTATTCTTCTCTTTCTCTTTGCTTCATTCACATTCACTGTAATCTTTTATATCTATTCTTCTCTTTCTCTTTGCTTCATTCACATTCACTGTAATCTTTTATATCTATTCTTCTCTTTCTCTTTGCTTCATTCACATTCACTGTAATCTTTTATATCTATTCTTCTCTTTCTCTTTGCTTCATTCACATTCACTGTAATCTTTTATATCTATTCTTCTCTTTCTCTTGTCCTGGAGGTATCAGGCATAGATATCAGCATCCAGGAGGACTTTTTATTTCTCTATCTTTCACAGTTTCCTGACAGTTGACGGAACCAAGCTCTGTCTTTTCTTTGACTTTCCACCTTTATCTTTGCCTGTCTTTCTTTTTTTTCAACTTACAGTTCCCTAAAATATATATATTTTTTTTTTTTTGCCTTGATAGAACATCTGACCATATCCCAAAGTTTACATTTCTTAACAGTAAGAAGTTATTGAAAATCATTTCAGTGTTTTGAACATTTGTTGTAATTTATGTTGATGTTATGGAATTTTTTGCAATAGAATTAAATGATCAACATCTATGTTATTTGTTATATTTTCTGGCATTAGTGGTCCCTCCCACAACCAACTGTGTATTGTGAACATTTTAGTACTTCAATAACTTTTGTTTTTCTAATTGTACTAACATGTTGGTACTTTGATAACTTTTGTTTTTCTAACTACTAACATTTTGGTACTTTGATAACTATTGTTTTTCTAACTACTAGCATTTTGGTACTTTGATAACTTGTTTTTCTAACTACTAACATTTTGGTACTTTGATAACTTTTGTTTTTCTAACTACTAACATTTTGGCATGTTGATAACTTTTGTTTTTCTAACTACTAACATTTTGGTACTTTGATAACTTTTGTTTTTCTAACTACTAACATTTTGGCACTTTGATAACTTTTGTTTTTCTAACTACTAACATTTTGGCACTTTGATAACTTTTGTTTTTCTAACTACTAACATTTTGGTACTTTGATAACTTGTTTTTCTAACTACTAACATTTTGGTACTTTGATAACTTTTGTTTTTCTAACTACTAACATTTTGGTACTTTGATAACTTTTGTTTTTCTAACTACTAACATTTTGGCACTTTGATAACTTTTGTTTTTCTAACTACTAACATTTTGGTACTTTGATAACTTGTTTTTCTAACTACTAACATTTTGGTACTTTGATAACTTTTGTTTTTCTAACTACTAACATTTTGGTACTTTGATAACTTTTGTTTTTCTAACTACTAACATTTTGGTACTTTGATAACTTTTGTTTTTCTAACTACTAACATTTTGGTACTTTGATAACTTTTGTTTTTCCAACTACTAACACTTTGTACTTTGTTCAATATTTCATTTCTTAACATCTCCCTTTATTCTCATGACCATTAACATTTTGTCACATCTTGTAACATTTGTTTACATGACCACTAACATCTTGTTACTTCATATAATTAACTTGTTTCTCACTATCTTCAGTGTTTACCTTCTTGCTTAACATCCCACTTCTTCAACGTTTTACCTTCTTTTTTCACCTCCCATTCTTGCAGTGTTTACCTTTTTGCTTAACATTCCATTCCTTCAGTGCTTTTATCTTCTTGCTTAACTTGTCTTTTCTTTAATGTTCTATTTTATTGCTTAACATCCCATTCCTTCAGTGTTTTATCCTTCAGTGTCTTCTTGCTAAACAATCCATTTCTTCAATGTTTTATCTGCTTGTTTAACTTGTCTCGTCTTCAGTGTTCTATTTTATTGCTTAACAATCCATTCATTCAGCATTCTATCTTCTTGCTAAACAATCCATTCCTTCAGTGTTCTATTTTATTGCTAAACAATCCATTCATTCAGTGTTCTATTTGTTTGCTAAACAATCCATTTCTTCAGTGTTCTATTTGTTTGCTAAACAACCCATTCCTTCAGTGTTCTATGTTTTTTGCTAAACAATCCATTCCTTCAGTGTTCTATCTTCTTGCTAAACAACCCATTCCTTCAGTGTTCTATGTTTTTGCTAAACAATCCATTCTTTCAGTGTTCTATCTTCTTGCTAAACAATCCATTCATTCAGTGTTCTATTTGTTTGCTAAACAATCCATTTCTTCAGTGTTCTATATTTTTGCCAAACAACACATTCCTTCAGTGTTCTATGTTTTTTGCTAAACAATCCATTCCTTCAGTGTTCTATCTTCTTGCTAAACAACCCATTCCTTCAGTGTTCTATGTTTTTGCTAAACAATCCATTCTGTCAGTGTTCTATCTTCTTGCTAAACAATCCATTCTTTCAGTGTTCTATCTTCTTGCTAAACAACCCATTCCTTCAGTATTTTATCTTCTTGCTAAACAACCCATTCCTTCAGTATTCTATCTTCTTGCTAAACAACCCATTCCTTCAGTATTCTATCTTCTTGCTAAACAATCCATTCCTTCAGTGTTCTATCTTCTTGCTAAACAACCATTCCTTCAGTATTCTATCTTCTTGCTAAACAACCCATTCCTTCAGTATTCTATCTTCTTGCTAAACAACCAATTCCTTCAGTATTCTATCTTCTTGCTAAACAACCCATTCCTTCAGTATTCTATCTTCTTGCTAAACAGCCCATTCCTTCAGTATTCTATCTTCTTGCTAAACAACCCATTCCTTCCATGTTCTGCCTTCTTGTTAAACAACCCATTCCTTCAGTATTCTATCTTCTTGATAAACAATTCATTCCTTCCATGTTCTATCTTCTTGTTAAACAACCCATTCCTTCAGTATTCTATCTTCTTGATAAACAATTCATTCCTTCAATGTTCTATCTTCTTGTTAAACAACCCATTCCTTCAGTATTCTATCTTCTTGATAAACAACCCATTCCTTCAGTATTCTATCTTCTTGATAAACAACCCATTCCTTCAGTATTCTATCTTCTTGATAAACAACCCATTCCTTCAGTATTCTATCTTCTTGATAAACAACCCATTCCTTCAGTATTCTATCTTCTTGCTAAACAACCCATTCCTTCAGTATTCTATCTTCTTGCTAAACAACCCATTCCTGCAATGTTCTATCTTCTTGCTAAACAACCCATTCCTTCCATGTTCTATCTTCTTGCTAAACAACCCATTCCTTCAATGTTCTATCTTCTTGCTAAACAACCCATTCCTTCAATGTTCTATCTTCTTGCTAAACAACCCATTCCTTCAATGTTCTATCTTCTTGCTAAAGAATCGTTTCCATCAGTGTTCTACCTTCTTTTTTCACCTCCCACTTCTTCAACCATTTTGTTTAGCCTCATATCTTTTTGGCTTAGGTCTTGATAATTCTTTATCCTCTAATATCCTGTTACATTTATTGTAGCAAATGTAAGCATTTCAAGTGAAGGTGGTGTGTTCCCTTATTCACTATCTTACTACCCAATGCAAGTCAGGTGCAAAATAACATTTCGATTTTCTGAAGCATATCCCTAATTGGGCATAAACCTAACACTTATGGATTAACAAGGCTATGGTCTATCAGTTTGATTATTCCTGTACCCTAGAATATATTATTTTTAATAACCTTGCAGTGTATCTTGTTACAAAGGGATTGCAGTGTATCTTGTTACAATGGGATTGCAGTGTACCTTGTTACAAAGGGATTGCAGTGTATCTTGTTACAAAGGGATTGATGTGTATCTTGTTACAAATCGATTGCAGTGTGTCTTATCACAAAGGGATTGCAGTGTATCTTATCACAAAGGGATTGCAGTGTATCTTATCACAAAGGGATTGCAGTGTATCTTGTTACAAAGGGATTGCAGTGTATCTTATCACAAAGGGATTGCAGTGTATCTTGTTACAAAGGGATTGCTGTGTATCTTGCAACACAGGGGTTGTAGTGTATCTTGCCACACAAGAATTGCAGTCCATCTTGCAGGAGGGTGTTGTGTTTCTCATCATACATAAATTGCTCTGTATCTTATCACAAAAGGATTGTTGTGTATCTTATCACAAAAGGATTGTTGTGTATCTTATCACAAAAGGATTGTTGTGTATCTTATCACAAAAGGATTGTTGTGTATCTTATCACAAAAGGATTGTTCTTTATCTTATCACAAAAGGATTGTTGTGTATCTTATCACAAAAGGATTGTTCCGTATCTTATCACAAAAGGATTGTTGTGTATCTTATCACAAAAGGATTGTTGTGTATCTTATCACAAAAGGATTGTTGTGTATCTTATCACAAAAGGATTGTTGTGTATCTTATCACAAAAGGATTGTTGTGTATCTTATCACAAAAGGATTGTTGTGTATCTTATCACAAAAGGATTGTTGTGTATCTTATCACAAAAGGATTGTTGTGTATCTTATCACAAAAGGATTGTTGTGTATCTTATCACAAAAGGATTGTTGTGTATCTCACCATAAGTCTCTATTCTGGCAAACTTCTAAATCTCAGTAAGACCGTTCATCCTAGCTTTTCCGTCTCTCTTGTCATCATCATCATACAAAGTCAAGTACTTCTTCTTTCTCCTGTTTTGTTGTTTCCTTGTGTAGCTCTTTGGTTATTTCTTCTCATCACATGGCCGCCAACATATACCCACATTGTCCTCTAATTTTTTTTATATTTAGTTGCTTGACTAAATCTTTAATTTCTACTTTAACCTTGAATCCATTCCATTGTGTGCAAAAAGTATTTCGCATAGACGTTTATTGTTTAAGGCGTATCTAGTTTAGTATCTATTTCCCTTATTGATTTCCCGTTTTTGCATGCGCAGGCAATGGTATATAATATACTTTAGTTTAACATTCTAAGCTTTGTGTCTATTCTGTTGATTTTATATTTCTATATTTCTCTCAAGGTTTTTGAAAAGTTAGTGATGTCTTTGTTATTTTGTTTCAATTCTCCCTTCTCGTTTGTCGTTTTTAATCTACACAACTTCTGAGAATTACAAAGTAGTCTAAGGCATCTGCTGCTTTCATTTCCATGTATACATTTTTCTTATTGACTAATCATATTTGTGTGTTGTCTTAGACAGGGTAATATGATCATATAACAGGCTACCGGGATCGCCACGGTGAGGGGAGAAGAGAATAGAGCTACTGTTACCTGAACGGGGTCATCGTAAGAAGCGACTAAGGAGGTTTGCAATCGTCCCCTGTGCAGTCGAGTAGTACGTTCTCGGAGAGACCTTGTCAGCGGAATTTACCGATGTATTTTGGAAAATTGGTGTGACAAGTAGTGGAGCAGATACGAGTAATTCCTGATTGCCGGAAACTGATTTCAAAGAATAGAATAGAATAGAATAAGCAGCCTTGCTCCAACCATTGAACCGACACTGTATTGTTGATTTCTGCTGTGGTTTAATTTATGGTAGTTTTGTTTGGTCGACGGACTATCTTCATCGCAAATCGAACAGTATATAAATCGACAATCAGTGATCAGATCACCTCCTCAGCTAAGCAGCAGTGTTAAGCAACTTTGAAATGCAAGTCCTCCTCTGTTCCCTCTGTAGCACTCTTGAATATCTCTCTTGACCCGAAGATCTCATAATTGTATCAAGGCAGCAAATTAATCACGAACATCGGAATCCTCATCTCGCCTTTCTTATCTTAGATCTATTCTGCCCATCGCAATGTAACATATTCCACGATGACGTGGTGGTACACACAGCGTATGTCAACAATGGATGTACCCACAATGCTTGATTCACTGCTTTCTGCGGCACCTTGCTTGTGTCGTAATATGAACTCATCAGCGACTCGGTTGTTAGAAAGACTGCGATAAAAAGTAAGTCCCCAGACCTTTCAGCCTGTCACATGGTCTGTCCATTAAAAGTGACATTAATGAGGTCCGCCTACACTAATGATATGTTCAGAGAGCAAACTAACAGGAGTATCTTCCTTTAAATGGAAAAAAGGGAGCGATTTACCTGGCCCAACGAGGTAATTTGTGATCTGGATAATGCAGTGGTTTCTGAACTCAACTTAGGCTAGCGACTCTTGAAACCCAGACTACTTGATGAACTGCACAAAATACAACTACCAACTTTTAACTCTCGAGACTCTGGCTATTCGAAGTATTTTGTAGAAATATTAGTATTCTCCATTAAACCCGCACGTAGATGTCCCATTTACAGTGTTTTCATGGTATAAGGCACTCTTTTTTGTAATATCATCGACACTTTCACTGTTTTATTCGGAACAAAATTAATTCGCGATATTGAACCTCATTAGGTACTTGGCACTTTCAATCTAATAACCAAGGCGACAGATCAGTGAATCCTGTCAGGGAAAGAGACATGTTTATAACACTCGGAAAAAATAAAAAATAATTTTTGTTTTTTCGTCCGCCAGCTTTGACCTCTGACGAAGTCCCTATAGACTAGGAACTGAATTGTGCGTGTTAATTCCGTTTTTCCCTTGAAGCCGTGTGCACAGGGGTCCCTCGCCGCAAAGGCAGATAACTCCGTCTTATGTGGTACTCATATTTTTTTCCGTCTATGAGTAATTGATGTTTCAAGCCGGGCCTCGCTGTTGAGACCAGGGGTGGTTACCGCAGAGAGAAATCATAAATAAAAATCCAAACTGGTGCAGCCGGAATTTGAACCCACAACCTCTCTGTCTCGTAGCCGGGGTCTTGCCTTGAGACCAACCAGTCCCACATCCACAAATAATCAACAGGGGGAAAAACACAGAACAATAGACAACCTGATACAGGACGAACACGTACTTCTCGACACAGCGCCGTGCCACAAGGAATTATTCATGACGGTACACGGCCAACTAAACAACCTTTTAGTTGTTTATTGTTGTCTACTGTTCTTTGTTTTATATTGTTGATTTTTGTGTGGATTGTTTCGAGTGTTGTAAACATACTTCTTCTCCTGAAATAATTCGTTGGGAGCATATAACCAGTAAGGAGCCGCGATAGTTCAGTGGTTAGTGAACTGGACTACAAAAGACAAGAGGTAGGGTTCGATCCCAACCGACGGCTTCCCGGTTCACCCAGCCTTAAATGGTTACCATATTTTTTTCTGGGAAAGTAAAACAACACGGGCATAATACCGACCACATTACCCCAAAAATCATGTGCTGAAGGTCTGTAAAAATGTATGGTCACTGACACCATATTCCCTATACGCCACTTGGCGTGACGGAGGCTCTCTACTTTTTTACTTATATGAACCGTCAGTGCATGCTTTACGTCATCTTTTTGGAATCATGAAAGCACTTTGGAAACGCCCAGTGTGTAGTTACTATGGTTCTTTAAATAGGCAATCTGATAATTTAGTTCCTCAAAACTGCACAACACGGCCCTATATCTCGAATAATTCAAAATTGACTGACGACGTCGGGGTCAGCGAACAAGAGCTGATCAAGATCTGCTTGACCTCAGTGCGGTGATAGTTTCAAAAATAAAAATAGATCCAGTCACTTTAGAAAAATTAGTCGTAGTCACTTTCAAAACAAAGGACAAGAGGTAGGGTTCGATCCCAACCGACGGCTTCCAGGTTCACCCAGCCTTGAATGGGTACCGGATTTTTTTCTGGGAAAGTAAAGCGGCACGGGCGTAATATCGACCACATTACCCCCAAAATCATGTGCCGAAGGTCTGGTAAATTTATGCTCACTGACACCATATTCCCTATACGCCACTTGGCGTGACGGGGTTACTTTACTTTTTTTTTTTACTTTACTTTCATAAGCTTTAAAAGCGAACGATGAAGAAAAAAAAACTAAACAATAACAACAAACAATAACAACAAACAATAACAACAAAATACTATTGAAAGCAACATAGGCCTTTTATTCTTTAAGAACAAGATAAAGTTATAAGACTTGAATCGACTTCTTAGCACATGGGTTTTTTTACTCATATGTGCTCGGCTGCCTACTCAGAAGTGTTCGGAGACTCCAGTCTAGTAGCGCCTCTACCATCGTAATTCATGAGTGCGGCGCCATTCCTCACCCTCCAAGATTATGAATCCTGGTACATATTTCTGCCAGCGGCTGGGTCGACCGCAGGAGTATCTCTTTTTTTCACTTCACACTGCTTCAAGCGGGAAGAACATAACAAGAAACGTACATTATTGCGAAGAATTAGCGTCATCGAAGCATATTTATCATGTCCTTTCATGCGTCTTCTTCTTCTACGATCACGACTCATTCAGACTAGGATTACAGACTCACTTTTGAAGGCAGCTGTCTGTTTCTGTGATTATGATGCCCTGTATGGTTTCTCTTCCATCATGGTAGGCTTCGGCCACATTGACCTCCTCAGGCCTGTGTACTGGAGGCAATCATGTAGGATGTGTTTTGTGTCATGCATCTAACACACATTTAATTACTGCAGTGCTTATTTTTCTTATTGTTCTCGAGTCTATATTCATTTTTTGTCGCAAGAAAAGATAATTCTTCTTACTCTAGTACAGCGGTTCCCAGCCATTTTGGAGTCGCGATCCCATTGTATAGAGGCAAAGTGACCCGCCACCCTAATACATTTATCATTCTATATCATCTATTTTTATAGGCTTTTTAATCAGATAAATGTCAACGATAAAAGTGTAACGTTAGAAATGTCAGACATTATGGCAAAAGAAAGCAAAAATGGAGGACTCGGCCTTAATAGCAAAAAGACAGACGTAATGGTAGAAACAAAGAAAAAGACACCACCGTAATACATAATAATGACAGGTGGAACAATATTAAAATAGGTAAATGAATTTAAATATATGGGAACAATGTTAACCGCTGATGGTAGATGCATAAACAGAGGTGAGATGCAGAATGGCGCAGGGAAAAGCAGCTTTCCAAAAAATTAGGAAGATATTGTGCAATCTATTTTTGACAATAGAAACAAGAAAAAGAGTTCTTAATTGTTATGTAGAGCCAGTCTTAACATAATGGATGTGAATTATTAACAATGGGACAACAGACAGGAAAATCACTGCAGGCTGTAGAATTGTGGTTTTTCTGAAGAATGTTGGGAATATCATTGGCAGCTAAGAAGAGTAATGAAAACATTCTGAAAGAGGCCAAAGCAAAAATAGAGCTAATTTCTAAAAATTAGGAAGAAACTATCATCATTTTTTGGTCATGCAATGAGAAAGGAACAGCTGGAATATATTGTGACAACTGGAAAAATCAAGGGACGAAGAGATAGAGGGAAGCAAAAGAAAACATACCAGACACCTTAAGAGAATGTCTTGGCAGAAGGTCAACAACAGAATTGATCAATAATTGTCGAGATCGAATGTTGTGGAGAGACATGATCACCTACGCCAGGAGGTATGATACTTGATGATGATGAAATGAAAACACATCAAAAATAGATTTTTTAGTTTATATAATTTAAAGTAATGTTAGATTACGACATGCGCTGATTGCATTAACAAGCTTACAAATTGGTGTTTGAATTGTCATTAATGTCAACCTCATTTCATTTCCAAAATTTATTCTGTTTCTTGTTTTGGTTTTCAGTTTAAGAAGAGTTGAGAATCCACTCTCACAGAGATATGTAGAAACGAAGGGGATTAAAACTCGAAATGCAAGCGTGGTGACATAAAGGTCAAGGTAAAGTACGAGACTTGAACCGGCGTCTTAGCACGCGGGTTTCCCCCCATATGTGCTCGGCCGCCTATCCAGAAATGTTCGGAGATTTCTGGATAGTGTCGCTTCAAGCATCGGAACTCAGATGCGAGCCGGTATTTCTCACCTTCCCAGGGTAATACCCCGATACCCATTTCTGCCAACGGCTAGGTCGACCGTGGGGGTATTATTTTTTCCAACCACGCTTACAACTCACACTGCTTCCAGCGGGAATCGAACACGGGTTGTCCTAACGTCGGTAGTCCAGTCGAGTAAACATGGTGGCATTTGGATATGAAACAAATAAGTTGTGCCGGAAGTGATAACGTGGTTTTTTAATTTCCCTTTAAAACATGTTAATAGTTCACCACTGCCCGATGACTCCACAGAAAACCTTTCTATACCCCATTTGGGGTCGCGACCCAAGGGTTAGAGTTTTTTTTTTTTTTAAATATAATTAAATTTGAAATCATAGGATATTATATCTTTGACCTCTTCATAACTGAATCTTCTATTGCATGAAGAGAGCTATTTTTATCATTTTACTGTCCTCATAACGTTTGTCCCTTTTAGATGTGAAATGGGAGACACGATAAGATGAAGCGGATATGAGGATGCCACGACTGCAGCGAAACTGATTCCATAAATAGAATAGAATAGTCTCCTACGTAAAGTGGGCGCCCCATCTGCGGAATAAGATCTCATCTTCTAGTTCGTCTCCCCGGAAAAAAAGCCTCATAAATGCAGCTTGACTAGCAGAGGCAAGATTTGCCATGTTTCTTGTAATGGTGTGAGTTCACATTACCACAAAAATCATGTGCCGAGGGTCTGTAAAATTTATGGTCACTAACACCATATTCACTATACGCCACTTGGCGTGACCGAGGTACTTTACTTTTTTTTTTTTACTTTATTAATTTTCATCATCATTGAGTGCCCTCTCCGCATCGAAGGTTGGCTACCATGGAGCGCCATTCCACTCTGTCTCTTGATTTGATGGTGCAGATTGCCATAGGCTGACTTGTTCATCTTTTGCTGTTACTCGTCCATGTTAGTCTTGGTCTGCCTCTGCCTCTTTTACCTTGTATTTTCCCTTCTAATATTACTTTTATTAGACTGTTGTGTCTTTTAACATGACCAAACAATTACATTTGTCTTGCTCTAATTGTGTTAAATAGTTCTTTTTTCATTTTCAGTTGTTTTAAAACTTCTTCGTTTGTTTTCTTTTCTTTCCATCCAATTCTACCTATTCTTCTATAAATCCACATTTTAAAGGCTTCAATTTTCTGTTTTGTTTTCTGGTCTAATGTCCATAATATTAATTTAGACTTGATAATTACTGTAGTTTTGATAATTAATGTAGTTTTGATAATTCAATCTAAAAGTTGAACAATGTGAGGTCCATTTCCAGTAAATAAGCATTTCTCACAGGAGCAAAGACAAATACCGAGAGCAACAAACAGATTGTGAGGTACGATAATGGGGCACGCTTACCACAGGAGTAACAACCTGCAATCGTTGAACCCTCCAACTAAGATAAAAGGCCTGCCACCCTCTGGTACGACGCACTATAGCCTGACGGATGACTTCAAGACTGGCCATACCTGTTGTTCATTATCCAGGCACAGGAATTGTAACAGCCCAGACAGGTTTTTATTATTTTAATATTCAACTTTAATCGTGTTTTATAAAATAAACATAACATTGTTTCTAGTAGTTAAATTAGTAGAGAGACGAAACAATCTTACCACTTTAACTACTAGATATATCTGTATGCTTATTTTACACGTCCTCTTTAGCTTTATTCGCGGTCCTCAACGTATTTAATATTATATATATTTTACGCTTATCTTCGTTAATACTGTTTTACATTATTTTATTTGAACTTTGAAACAGAGTTACAAACGTTGCAACAGATGTACAGTAAATGTTTTGTCAAGGCACGGTGCTGAATAATATAGCGTTTTTAAGAACAAGTGTATTAATTTTTTTCTAATGAAGTAGTGTTACTTATCAACATTTTTCGGGCACATCATGAGAAAAGGAAAATTGGAATACTTGGTTACGACTGGCAAAATAAAAGGAAAGAGATATTGCGGACGACAAAGAGAGAATATACTAGATAGCTTGGTGTCATGGCATGGAAAACAGTCAACAACAGAACTGATACGATGCACTGTAGATAAAAGATTATATGATCTTTTAAGAAGGATATGATCGCCTACGCCAACCGGTATGGCACATGATGATTGTTACTTAGGAATATCAGTGGTCTAGTGGTTAGATCTCTGGCTTGGCGATAAAGTAAATATAGGTTCAACCCCAATGACAAAGCTGAAAATAGACGACCCTGTCGTACTTAGTGGTTTAGAGTAATAACTGCGAGAACATTGGACCAATCAAATGGACCAATATCATCATCATATGCCAATCCGGCTGCGTGGGCGATCATGTTCTACCACAATCTTCTATCCACCGTGCATCGTATCAATTCTGATTAATAGTTATTGATTGATTAAGATGATATTGTCAAAATAGAAAGGTCCCGCCGTATTATGTGTGTACACAAATAATGTGTCTAAAAATGTTTCACTGTTTCTCTTTATTTGGCTTAACATCAATACTGTCCTATCTGGATTATTATCTAACTTAGCATAGTTAAAGTTTCATATACTTACTCCTGTATTTATAAAGAATATTTTATTTCGTATCTGTTGTACAACTTATGTACTTTTGCTTATTTATTTATGAACAACTTTCTTTCTGCGCGTGGTATGTGTTATAAAACTGCTATTTTATATAATATTTCTCTAGATTATTCTGTCAACACAAATACTTGTCGTGAGATTAACATATACTCATATGACAATAATTGCCATATGAGTATATGTTGCAAACTTACTCAAAGCACTCGGAATAAATTGATTGGCCAACTATATGTAATCGAGGGGTATGCTGCCGTGATCCTCCATATAATAATATCTAACTAGTGCCTTGGACTAGATATCAACAAGAAAACATTAAACGCAATTTAAATAATTGACACTGAGGAATAAGCTCCAACAAATGTAAGTGCACGAAGTCATTTTTAATTTGTATCTCCTACATTATTTTGTATCCTCAGTTTCCCATTAAAATACCTACCTTTCATTGCCTTATTTATTTGCGTTTGGCTTCGGAATTTTTTCTAATTCATGTTTTAATTATTACAGAAACAATGACTGCAAGTTTCACTTTTTCCATCATCTTTTTTTCAATAGCGACTTATTTGTTCTGTATCTTGTGTTTTGATTCTCAGTGCAAAGGCGATCCATGGTAGACACGTTTCTATGTAGAAACGGCACAAGCTGATGATAATTCTAAGAGTGCATCGGTCTTTAGTGCACATGTAATGGTACAGCTTCCCTAACCTTTGGGTACAATTGACCTTCCTGCAAAGCTGCAACCAGTTGTACCCAGTTACCGGTCCTGTAAAGCAACTTAACGACAGTATTCCCTACTGGGGGATGGCAGCATCTGATACAATCCGTTTAAAATGACTTCCAGCACGAAATGTTTTGTTATTGAGGCCGTTAATATTTGTTTCGCTGTGAGGATTTTACAGATAGCTAAATAGATTAAGATTAATCTGCAGATCATAAATGAATGCATACAGAAAGCGCGTTGTAAATGTAAGAAAAAAGAGGCAATGTGTTTTAACACATCGTAAAAAAGTAGTAAAGTACCCCCGTCACGCCAAGTGGCGTATAGGGAAATATGGTGTTAGTGACCCTATATTTTACAGACCTTCAGCACATGATTTTTGGGGTAATGTGGTCGGTATTACGCCCGTGCCGTTTTACTTTCCCAGAAAAAAATCCGGTACCCATTTAAGGCTGGGTGAACCCAGAAGACGTCGGTTGGGATCGAACCCTACCCCTTGTCCTTTGTAGTCCAGTTCACTAACCACTGAGCTAGAGCTGGCTCCCTTTTAACACATCGTGTGTAGATATATTTTAGATTCAGAAAGTTGTGTGTTGACTAACAAACTAAGTAAGAAAGAGGGGGTGGGACTTTAATAAGTGAGGGCTAGGAAAGTCCAGAAATACACGGAGAAGAGAATTCATGGAATCCTCAAGAAATTGCCCGACACTGGAGAGAAGTGACACAACAGTCCAAGAGTAGTGATGGAGGGAGAGACCTTGTGTGAGGCATATGCTCCAATAAGAGGTTTAAACGGCCTTGATTGTTTGATTGATTGATTTGACATTTTACTTTAAGTTACCTTGATTCCTGGCTCTACTGACGCTTCAAATGGTTAAATGTTTAACAGCCTTACCTGTTTGTGTTGCAAACTGCTGAATTAAGTAGAGAAAAGTTAATGACAAAAATAGCGCACCAAGAGAAGACTGCGCTCAGTAGACACATTTACGAGCTATTTGCGTCCTGCTATGTCAGAGTTAGCGTGGTCTCACAATTGATCATTGTTTAGGAATCATGATTGTATAGAATAAAATCTAACTCTTTACGTTTAAAATAAATGTTCTATAACAATATGGATGTGAATCATGGACAATCTAGCAAACAACGAGGAAGAAAATAGATTCATTCAAAACACAAAGCTACGGAACAATATTTAATTAAGATAACTTATATAATGAAAAGAGCAATGAAGACATATTAAAATATATTAACATTAACAAGAAAAGGCTTGTAAACATCATTCTACAGAGCTAATAACAATACTGCGGCCACGTCAAATGACACAGCGGGCAGGAAATAACAATGATGGAAGGCGTGGTTCTAGGACGACAGGACAGTGGTAGACCGAGAAAAAGGTGGTGTCAAGATATCAAAGAGTTCCTGAACGCGACAACAGAAGAAGTGGGATATCTGGCTAGAGATAAGAGATTCGTTCAGACGGTCAGTGGTGAATGCAACGATATGTGGGATATCTGGCTAGAGATAAGAGATTCTTTCTGACGGTCAGTGGTGAATGCAACGATATGTGGGATATCTGGCTAGAGATAAGAGATTCGTTCAGACGGTCAGTGGTGAATGCAACGATATGTGGGATATCTGGCTAGAGATAAGAGATTCTTTCTGACGGTCAGTGGTGAATGCAACGATATGTGGGATATCTGGCTAGAGATAAGAGATTCGTTCAGACGGTCAGTGGTGAATGCAACGATATGTGGGATATCTGGCTAGAGATAAGAGATTCGTTCAGACGGTCAGTGGTGAATCCGTTCTGCAAAGGACATACGACCTTATGATGATATCAATACTTAGAATGTGGATAAAATATAACAGTGCATATAGCACCTTTAAAAAACTGGACAACAGAAGATTAGAAATGATTCTGCCACAGTACTTTGTCAATGTGACTAAAACCAAAAAAAAGTGCAAAAGGATTTATACTCAGAAGGCAAGAATCGTTCTTTATTTTCTTTTACTTGACTGGTAAAGCAGCTTGACCTCAACAAAGAGAAAGGAAAAAAATATAGGGAAAAAATGGTATTGTTAAACCTTTATGTACAAGTGAACAACGCAACTTAGAACAAAGTTTCAGCTCAAAAGGCCTTCAGCAGGATCAAACATACAACACGCAAATAGATATGTATTTACAATTTTAAAAAAAATGTAACAACTATTATGACGTCTTAAACGACATCAGTAATGTATCCATTGTTCGTAGATCGATCTCCACACTTAATACAGCGCTAGAAGTCTGAGTTGCACTATGATTTCCAATATTCTCTACCAGGCTTCCGTTGCTCTGCTTACTTCCGTTTATCATCCGAAGGCCACTGCATGTTAATTCTTGTATCGACTTCCGGGTCTCGTGATCAATTGACATGTCCAACTTGAGGGTCTGCCTTCTAGCTTCAGTCTGATTACACTTCTCAAGCATGTTCTGTTTTATGATTTATGTGATCGAAATATTTATAAGAATTTTCCCACAAAAATACCCAAGCTTCTGTAGCTATTTTGTTTAAACTAACAATTAAATTTACATGGCCGAAATATTTTATAACAATTGACTGATGGCTTTGTATAAGTTGACTGATTGCTTGATATAAGTTGACTGATTGCTTTATATAAGTTGACTGGTTGCTTTATATAAGTTGACTGATTGCTTTATATACGTTGCCTGATTGCTTTATATAAGTTGACTGATTGCTTTATATAAGTTGACTGGTTGCTTTATATAAGTTGCCTCATTGCTTTATATAAGTTGACTGATTGCTTTATATAAGTTGCCTGATTGCTTTATATAAGTTGACTGATTGCTTTATATAAGTTGCCTGATTGCTTTATATAAGTTGACTGATTGCTTTATATAAGTTGCCTGATTGCTTTATATAAGTTGACTGATTGCTTTATATAAGTTGCCTGATTGCTTTATATAAGTTGACTGATTGCTTTATATAAGTTGCCTGATTGCTTTATATAAGTTGCCTGATTGCTTTATATAAGTTGACTGATTGCTTTATATAAGTTGACTGATTGCTTTAAATAAGTTGACTGATAGCTAAATGGCGCCCCATGGTAGTCAACTTTCTTTTGCGGAGATGGCACTTGATGATGATGTTGAACGGAACTAAAACTGCGAAACTACTGTAAAGCTGATGATAATGAAGAAAAGAAGATAAATGATACAGATTGTATGGTTGCAGTTTTACATAGATGAGAGACAAAATAAAACCAGAACGGCGTTGCGGTTCAGTAGACCTTCAACTGGAACAGTGAAAAAAGCACCAAATATATCAACCTAACATACATGGACTTAGTCGCTGTGCAATTTTATTTACTTAGATATCATCATCATGTGCCATATCGGTTGGCGTAGGCGATTATGTCTTTCCCACAATCTTCTCTCCATTGTGCATTGTATCAGTTCTGTTGTTGACTGTTTTCCATGCCATGACACCCAGCTAGCTAGTATTTTCTCTCTTTGTCGTCCGCGATTTCTCTTTCCCTGTATTTTTCCAGTTGTAGCCAAACATTCCAACTTTCCTCTTCTCATGATGTGCCCGAAAAATGTTGATTGATTCTTTCTGATGTTTCTTAGGAGTTCCCTTTTTGTGTTGGCCTCTTTGAGAATATCCTCGTTGGTATTTTTAGTTGTCCAGGGAACATTCAACATTCTTCTGAGAAATCCCATCTCTGTGGCATCTTATCGTCTTTTCATTTGTTTGTTTACTGTCCATGATTCGCTTCCATAGGTCAGAATTGGCTCTATATAGCACTAATGAACTCTCTTTCTCATTTCTATTGACATAGATTTGTTGCATAAGACGTTTTTCATTTTCTTAAATGCTATTTTGGCTAGAGCAATTCTGCTTTTCATTTCTGTGGTGCATCTTCCATCTGATGTTATTATTGTGCCCAAGTATTTGAAACGTTGTACTTGTTTCAGATTTGTCCTGTTTATTTTAATGCAGCATGATGGTGATGATTGTTTCTTCCATATAACCATTACTTCATTTTTCTTACTTTTCAGACTTAGACCCCTCTTGTTGCTTTCTCTCACTACTATGTCTATCATTTCCTATAGTCCATTCTGTTACTTATGTATGTACAATATATATATACTGTGTATTGTGTATTGTGTTTTGTCCACTTTTCCAGCTGAAGGCCTTCTGAACCGCAACGTTGTTCTGGTTTTATTTTATCTCTCACTTTTGTAAATCTGTCACTGCACCATTGTTATTCTTTGTTTATATTCATCCATATTTTTAATAGTCGGTTTCATAAACAAACAATGGACAAATTAGTATTTAAAATCAAATAACACTAAACACTTATAGAAGTGATTTTTTTTGTTTCATTTCTTGTAGGCAGCTCATGTCCTGGAGATAGATAATAATTTGAGGAGAGTAAGGCGCAAATGCTGGTCTGAAAGTTCATATTTAAGTTTTCCTTCAACATAATTTGCCAACAAGATTCAAGAACACGTTTTGAATTAACTCCCTTGTGTACTTTCAAGTCAAGAAGGAAACAATGCCGGTGGGTATAATTAGGTAGCAGTGTGTTGTTGTTGTTGTTGTTGTTGTTGTTGTTGTTGTTGTTGTTTCGAATTAGCGTCTTAATATGGGTGTACAACTTAGTGTTCAAGCCTATTAGGCTACTGTACCGAAAGATTTTCTGCGATTAAAAAAAAAACGGAATACTGAGAATACAAAGACAAAATGTATTTGAACAAAGGCCAGTGCGAAAAGAGTGTGTTAGCAACGACTTAAAGAAATTAACTTCGTTTTTTGGTCATTTTATGAGAAGGGAACAGATGGAATATATTGCAGTAGCTGAAAAAATGTGTGTGTGTGGAAGGAGGGTGGGGGGAAAGGGGTGGGGGGGGTAGAGGCAGCGGAAAAAATGGAAAAGATACCAGACAGCATGCAATAATAGGAAGTAAACAAAAGAATTGATAAACGAGAGTAGAGACTAGAGGCGGGAAGTTCTGTTGAGTCATGGTCACCTGCGGCACTTGATGATGATGATGAAAACGATTAAACATTAAATTTTGTCGTCATCGACTTGGCATGTTACATGTTACCTGTTACATGTTATCTGTTACATGTTACCTGTTACATGTTATCTGTTACATGTTATCTGTTACATGTTATCTGTTACATGTTACCTGTTACATGTTATCTGTTACATGTTACCTGTTACCTGTTACATGTTATCTGTTACATGTTACCTGTTACATGTTATCTGTTACATGTTATCTGATACATGTTACCTGTTACATGTTATCTGTTACATGTTACCTGTTACATGTTACGTGTTACATGTTACATGTTACCTGTTACCTGTTACATGTTACCTGTTACATGTTACCTGTTACATGTTACCTGTTACATGTTATCTGTTACCTGTTACATGTTATCTGTTACCTGTTACATGTTACCTGTTACATGTTACCTGTTACACGTTAACATGTCATTATCCGACGACGATGAACAACAGACAAGAAGATCGAGTATCAGAAGCCAGGTAAGAGTAATGTCAAGTTGGTACAGCCTTTTTCTTGACCACGTGATCAACAAAGAGGCCAGTGCCTAACATACACTTTGGCAATCTGGCAAGAAGAAATGCCCCTCTCGTTTTACTCCGTTTAGAGGCATTCTTCGCAAAGCTTCCAGTCTTGGAGTTCATATCTTCCATTACAGTGATACTACAGAGTATCTCAATACCAAACCTAGCACTTTCTCAATAATTGTAACACCAATGAAGATATTACAACCAAATTTGAAAGGGAGTACGTTCATTTTGGGTAGCCGCGATAGCTCAGTGGTTAGTGAACTGGACTACAAAGGACAAGGGGAAGAGTTCGATCCCAACCGACGGCTTCCGGGTTCACCCAGCCTTAAATGGGTACCGGATTTTTTCTGGGAAAGTAAAGCGGCACGGGCGTAATACCGACCACATTACCCCAAAAATCATGTACTGAAGGTGTGTAAAATTTATGGTCACTAACACCATATTCCCTATACGCCACCTGGCGTGGCGAGGGTACTTTACTTTTTTTTTTACGTTCATTGTGTGATAAGCTACAAGAAATGTGCGAGTGTATGTGGCCCCTAATTGTTGTTACACTCTTCTTTGGAATGCCACTTTGCTGATTCTCTCATGTGGCTGAGGATGCCAATACAATGAGGTTGATTGTGTGTGTTATTAGGATCATCATCACTACACACCGAACGAACACATATGTCTTCGATGTTCCGCTCGAGAAGATCCTAGAAGAATCCTGACTGACGTGCATGGACTCCATTCTGTGAGTAAGTTTCCGCTGACAACTTTTCCCCTGGCAGCTGTTATATTTCTGGCCTCATGTTTTCCATTTTAGCTGCCACGGGTTCTTTCACGTGTGCAGGTGCACATAGAACCTCTTGTTTTTATTTTTAATTTTCATCGGCCACTAGCCAAGAGGGCTAGACATCAGATCTCACTAACCAAGAGGGCTAGACATCAGACCTCACTAACCAAGAGGGCTAGACATCAGATCTCACTAACCAAGAGGGCTAGACATCAGACATCACTAACCAAGAGGGCTAGACATCAGACCTCACTAACCAAGAGGGCTAGACATCAGATCTCACTAACCAAGAGGGCTAGACATCAGACCTCACTAACCAAGAGGGCTAGACATCAGATCTCACTAACCAAGAGGGCTAGACATCAGACCTCACTAACCAAGAGGGCTAGACATCAGATCTCACTAGCCAAGAGGGCTAGACATCAGACCTCACTAACCAAAAGTGCTAGACATCAGATCTCACTAGCCAAGAGGGCTAAACATCAGACCTCACTAACCAAGAGGGCTAGACATCAGACCTCACTAATCAAGAGGGCTAGAGATCAGACCTCACTAACCAAGAGGGCTAGACATCAGACCTCACTAACCAAGAGGGCTAGACATCAGACCTCACTAACCAAGAGGGCTAGACATCAGACCTCACTAACCAAGAGGGCTAGACATCAGACCTCACTAACCAAGAGGGCTAGACATCAGACCTCACTAACCAAGAGGGCTAGACATCAGACCTCACTAACCAAGAGGGCTAGACATCAGATCTCACTAGCCAAGAGGGCTAGACATCAGATCTCACTAGCCAAGAGGGCTAGACATCAGATCTCACTAGCCAAGATGGCTAGACATCAGATCTCACTAGCCAAGAGGGCTAGACATCAGATCTCACTAGCCAAGAGGGCTAGACATCAGATCTCACTAGCCAAGAGGGCTAGACATCAGATCTCACTAGCCAAGAGGGCTAGACATCAGATCTCACTAGCCAAGAGGGCTAGACATCAGATCTCACTAGCCAAGAGGGCTAGACATCAGATCTCACTAGCTGAGAGATCAGGGGAGGGTAACGTCATCAGGAAACCACGCATTAGTTCTTACTATTTTTTTTAAATCATCACCGCGTCTGTTGGGATTTGAACCTGGGTTCTTCCTGTCCTAAAGTCCATGTCGTACCTCTAGACCACTCAGCTCCTTCGTGAGTGTTAGTTTACCATACCTGTGAGTTCCAACTGCTGGACAGTGTTGTGGGTATACTCTGAAGGAGCGAGTTTTAGTGGACAAACCATTAAAGAAATGATGTATTCTGTAGCGAGTGTTTGGTGGTCAAACCATTATTGAAGAAATTATGTGTTCTGTAGCGAGTGTTTGGTGGTCAAACCATTATTGAAGAATGCTGTGTTCTATAGCGAGTGTTTAGTGGTCAAACCATTATTGAAGAAATGCTGTATTCTGTAGCGAGTGTTTGGTGATCAAATCATTATTGAAGAAATGCTGTGCTCTATAGCGAGTGTTTAGTGGTCAAAACATTATTGAAGAAATGCTGTATTCTGTAGCGAGTGTTTGGTGGTCAAACCATTATTGAAGAAATGCTGTGCTCTATAGCGAGTGTTTAGTGGTCAAACCATTATTGAAGAAATGCTGTGCTCTATAGCGAGTGTTTAGTGGTCAAAACATTATTGAAGAAATGCTGTGTTCTGTTGCGAGTGTTTAGTGGTCAAACCATTATTGAAGAAATGCTGTGTTATATAGCGAGTGTTTAGTGGTCAAACCATTATTGAAGAAATGCTGTGCTCTATAGCGAGTGTTTAGTGGTCAAAACATTATTGAAGAAATGCTGTATTCTGTAGCGAGTGTTTAGTGGTTAAAACATTATTGAAGAAATGCTGTGTCCTGTAGCGAGTGTTTAGTGGTCAAAACATTATTGAAGAAATGCTGTGTTCTATAGCTAGTGATATCCCCTAAATATACAGTTATCAATTGTTGTGTAATGTTCATTATCTTTGCCAAGCTCTAAAGTTCTAACTAAATATATGATTATCACATTCACTTCTAATTCCACATTGTTATTTGACAAAGTAGAATGTGTTGCATGGGTAAAATAGAGTAATTTGTCTACAGATAAATCGAGTAACGACAACTTAGTGTGAATCCACTGAAAGCTTATCATTCTATTTCTCCACGTCACTTCCTTCGTCTCTATTTCTCCTAGTTGAATTGTATCTACTAATCATCCGTTCCTCTCTCTCTCTCTCTCTCTCTCTCTTTCTTTTGTTTTCCTCTTGTCTCTGTCTTGTTCTCTCTCTCTCTCTCTCTCTCTCTCTCTCTCTCTCTCTCTCTCTTTCTCATCCTTCCTCTTTCTTTTTTCTTCCAAATCATCTCGATGAATGTTTAACTCTCAGGATTTGTTCACCGGAAAGCGAGTGGTCAGCTGGATAAAACGATGTTGGCCTGTAAATAAAGTGGACACGACTTTCATTTTCTGAAAGGTTAAACAGTTTTCATGTTCTTTTTTCATCGAGGATGGAATAAAAAAAAATGTGACCCGAACGATACAGTATTACTGCTGCACTTGACGTGTAACCTCTATATTTCAGCTGCAAAATAACTACCCCCCCCCCCCACTCCACCCTTTCTCAACAGTGGGCTACCCTAGAAATGAGATAAGAGCTACAATTCCAAATGGCTAGGTTCTTCTTACTACCAATATTGGTCCGCTGTTCTCACAGCTTTTACACAAGTGTATTTATGCTATACGATATATATTCCTCTAACGAGGAAATTAGAGAAATCGCCAATCAACCACTAATATCTTCAGTAATAAAGAAAAGACAATGGTCATACGTTGGACATGTGTTGAGAAGAGATAATAACCGAATAGCAAAGCAAGCCCTCATATGGGAAACAAAAGGTAAGAGAAAAAGAGGAAGACCCAGAGAGACACTGAGAAGAACATTGATGAGAGAGGCAAGAGCAGCAGGATTCGGCTCCCTCAGTGAGATAGAACTGCTTGCACAGAACAGAGACAAATGGCGAGATTTGATAAAATATCTTTAAAAGAATTGAAAACTGCTAGAACAAAAATTCAGATAAGAGAAGGAGTATTTTGGTCTACGCCTTATGGGCCGGCTACGGCTCGAAAAGGTCAATAGATAGATAGATTTATGCTATAATTCTTTACGGCACTTTCAGACCAATATAATCTAGAAGACATATTCTGAAGTTTAACGGATCATGGTTCACCAAGAAGAAACAGGAACCCCAGTTGAGGATCACAAGTTGATGTACATTGTCCATAATCGTATATTATTGTTATTCACTTTCGCTGCTCTGTTATCACCTTGCTACATATGCAAATACAGCTACTAGCTTATATGCTAAACACGTCATCCGACGTCATGCTTTGCCACAAGCGAACGATGTCGCTTGCTCTCACCGTCTATTCCATCATAATCGATTTGGATCGCCCAGGGTTTACTCGAGTTAAGCGCCCCCTACAATTTTGATATGCTCACGTACTCTCTTCACAGTCAGTTGTCAAGATGTTCTTAAACAAAGGGAGATTATCACCCAATGAATATTTTAATACAGGTATTTCTTTCTGGGAGCCGCGATAGCTCAGTGGTTAGTGAACTGGACTACAAAGGACAAGGGGTAGAGTTCGATCCCAACCAACGGCTTCCGGGTTCAGCCGGCCTTAAATGGGTACCGGATTTTTTCTGGGAAAGCAAAGCGGCACGGGCGTAATACCGACCACATTACCCCAAAAATCATGTGCTGAAGGTCTGTAAAATATAGGGTCACTAACACCATATTTCCCTATACGCACTTGGCGTGACGGGGGTACTTTACTTTTTTTAAATTCCTTTCTGGTTAATGTTGCCTTTTTTGTATGTTCATCATCATCGAGTGCCATTTCCGCATGGAAGGTTGGCTACCATGGAGCGCCATTCTGCTCTGTCTCTTGCTTTGGTGGTGCAGGTTGTCATAGGCTGGTTTGTCCATCTGTTGATGTTACTCGTCCATGTTAGTCTTGGTCTGTCTCTGCCTCTTTTACCTTGTATTTTCCCCTCCAGGATTAATTTTAGTAGAATCAATTCAGAGAAAGAGGTATGTTTACAGCACTCGGAAAGAATGACAAATAATCAACAAAAGAAAAAAAAAAGAACAATATATGGACCAAAGCAGGATCGAACCCGTACTCGCCATAAAAGCCAAAAGTTAGGGAACACTGCTGTCTTGCCACGAAAAGCAATTACTTTTAGTAGGCTGTTGTGTCTTTTAACATGGCCCAAAAATCGCATTTGTCTTGTTTGAATTGTGTTTAGTAGTTCTCTTTTCATTTTTAGTTATTTTAAGACTTCATTGTTTGTTTTCTTTTCCTTCCATCCAATTCTACCTATTCTTCTATATATCCACATTTCAAAGGCTTTAATTCTCTGTTCTGTTTTCTCGCTCAATATTAGATTATTTAATAAGACAATCATAGTAGTACACGTACTTGATTTAACTTATTACTAGATTATTTTGCAGGGAATAATCTCGCTGCTAGATTTTTCTTTTCAAGAATGTATATTTTACTCATCATCATCATTGAGTGCCGTCTCTGCATCGAAGGTTGGCTACCATGGAGCGCCATTCCTCTCTGTCTCTTGCTTTGACGGTGATGGTTGTCATAGACTGACTTGTCCATCTTTTGATGTTACTCGTCAATGTTAGTCTTGGTCTGCCTCTGCCTCTATTGCTCTGTATTGTCCTTTTCAAATTTACTTTTAGTAGGATGTTGTATCTTTTAACAAGTCCCAAAAATTTCATTTGTCTTGTTCTAATTGTGTTTAGTAGTTCTCTTTTAATTTGTAGTTGTTTTAAAACTTCATCGTTTGTTTTATTTTTTTTTCCATCCAATTCTACCCATTCTTCTATAAATCCACATTTCAAAGGCTTCAACTTTCTGTTCTGTTTTCTTGCTTAATGTCTATGTTTCTGCACCATACAGGAATATCGAGAAGATATAACATTTTTCTATTCTTAGTTTTATAACATTCCACTTGTGCTGGGGGAAAAAAACAAACATATTGCCAGATTTTTGCACGAAACATTGCATTACTGCCCAGACTTAGCAGGTCGGTTGGACATAAACACATCGCTCAAAGAGATTACAAGCGTGGAGATAAACAACACAAATAACATAGCCACCATCAAAATATGCGGAATAAAGAACAAAGAAAAAGAATTTATTGAAGAAGTTCGCAAATAAGAAAATTAAAATAACACCCTTCGACTCTGAAAGTCTGATGAAGAAAGAAGGATCGTATTACAAGGACAATCTTATTAGCAAAGTCTTCTACTGGAACAATCTCATTAATAAAGTCTACTACTAGGACAATCTTATTAGCAAAGTCTTCTGCTGGAACAATCTTATTAATAAAGTCTACTACTAGGACAATCTTATTAGTAAAGTCATCTACTGGAACAATCTTATTAGCAAAGTCTTCTACTGGAACAATCTTATTAATAAAGTCTACTACTAGGACAATCTTATTAGTAAAGTCATCTACTGGAACAGTCTTATTAGCAAAGTCTTCTACTGGAACAATCTTATTACTAGATTTATATGGTAAATCTTGTTTTACTGGAACAATATTATTAGTAAAGTCATCTACTGGGACAATTTTATTTCCAGATTTGTACTTTAAGCATTGTTTAACTGGAACAATCTTATTAGCAAAGTCTTCTGCTGGAACAATGTTATTAGTAAAGTCTTCTACTGGAACAATCTTATTAGTAAAGTCTACTATTGGAATAATCTTCTTAGTAAAGTCTTCTATTGGAACAATCTTATTAGCAAAGTCTTTTACTGGAACAATCTTATTAGAATAGCAAGTCTTCAACTGGAACAATCTTATTAGTAAAGTCTTCTGCTGGAACAATGTTATTAGTAAAGTCTTCTACTGGAACAATCTTATTAGTAAAGTCTACTATTGGAATAATCTTCTTAGTAAAGTCTACTACTGGAACAATCTTATTAGTAAAGTCTTCTATTGGAACAATCTTATTAGCAAAGTCTTTTACTGGAACAATCTTATTAGAATAGCAAGTCTTCAACTGGAACAATCTTATTAGTAAAGTCTTCTACTGGAACACTCTTATTAGTAAAGTCTTCTACTGGAACAATCTTATTACTAGATTTATATAGTAAATATTGTTTTTGTACTGGAACAATAGTATTAGCAATGCTATCTACGTGGACAATGTTATTTCTAGATTTTTTACAATAAGCATTGTTTAACTGGAACAATCTTATTAGCAAAGTCTTCAACTGAAACAATCATATTAGTAAAGTCTTTAACTGGAACAATTTTATTACAAGAATTTATAGTAAATAATGTTTTACTGGTACATTCTTATAAGAAAATCTTCTACTTTAACACTCTTATTACTTGTTGAGTATAGTAAATATTGTTTTACTGGACAATCTTGTAGGAAAGTCTTCTACTAAAACACTCTTATTACTAGATTTTCACAGTAAACATTGCTTAAATGGAACAATCTTATAATATAAGCAAGGTCTTCTACTGGGACAATCGTATGACTAGATTTTTACAGTACACATTGTTTTACTGGATTGAACTTATTAGCAATGTTTAACTCTTATATGCTTAAATGCAGCATTACTGAAACAATCTTATTATTAAACCGGAATTATCTTATTGCAAGAACAATCCTACTGTTAGACATTTTACTAGAACAATCTTATAACAGGAAAATTTATATCTCAAGATTTTGTTTACTAAAACAATCTTATTACTTAATTTTTACATAAATAATTCTATATCTAGATTTTTTACTTCGAATTCTTATTACATTTTGTTTAACTGCAATAATCTTTTACAAGATTTTATTTTAAAGAAAACAATTTTACGATTAGAATTTTTACTGAAACAATGTTTCAATTAATGAAAGGAAATTGTAATGCAACGTGACTATTTAAACAACTACATTAGCATGCCTTCAGTAAAAGAGAGAGAAAAAAGGTATGAAAACAGCTAGACTGGATGTGTGTAGGTATGGGGAGATAAGAAGCTGTCAATTTGAAAGACGGGAAAGTGGGTGGGGTGGGGGCTTAGATACAGCGACACGTATTTACATTGTCAAGGAACGCTGGTAATTTACTGATTACATGCGGTGGCATGCAGTCTTAAAGGTTAGCTAAGTGTAGACAACTCTGCGTGACTTTTCTGTTGCCATGTAAACTTTTTCAAGAGTAGATACCCCAACCATAGTGCATGCCTTGAAATATGGTGACAGTTGAGTAAAGCTTTGCAGCCACTCTTTCGTAGTCTGCGGAAGCCTAGAGACAATTGTGTTTTAGTTTTGAGTAGGCTCGACCAGATGTAGAATGGCTCAGGCAAAAGCAGCTTTGCAAAAAATGAGGAAGATACTGTGGAATCCATTTTTGACAATAGAAACAAGAAAAAAGAGTTCTTAAGTGTTATGTAGAGCCAGTTTTAGCATATGAATGTGAATCATTGGCAATAGGACAACAGACAAGAAAATCACAGGGGGCTGTAGAAATGTGATTTTACAGAAGAATGTTGAGAATACCATGGAGTCAGTGGTGGGAGTGTTAAACACTCTGAGGTATAATGACAGTTTTACAAGGAAGGAACACAACACAATACTGACTTTTGTGGCCTTCATCAGAGTACAAGGACAACGACAACAAACGGTGAAGCACAATTATCTAGAACTACATGTTAGATGATCAGGTGAATGGAGAGGTGGACAGAAAAGACGAAAGTAGGTGTTAAAAATAGAAAAGGAAGCTACATGAGGGGAGGTAGGATGCTTGTTAAGATGTATAAAATAGAAAGAATAGGAGAATATATATTTATAATTATAATTATTTCACTTATGTCAAATAACTTGTCTGTCCGCCATGAACGTCACCACTTTTTCACCACCACTGGCTCCTTGCTACCAGCTTTACCGCAGTCACCACTGGCTCCTTGCTACCAGCTTTACCGCAGCCACCGCTGGCCCCTTGCTACCAGCTTTACCGCAGCCACCGCTGGCTCCTTGATACCAGCTTTACCGCAGCCACCACTGGCTCCTTGCTACCAGCTTTACCGCAGCCACCACTGGCTCCTTGCTACCAGCTTTACCGCAGCCACCACTGGCTCCTTGATACCAGCTTTACCACAGCCACCACTGGCTCCTTGCTACCAGCTTTACCGCAGCATTGCAATAATTTGCCTGTTCCCTACCCTAAGAATACCACGGACAACTAAGAAGAGTATTTAAAACGTTCCGAAATAGGCCAAAGCAAAAAGAGAGCTAATTTTCAATATTAGGAAGAAATAATCATCATTGTTTAACCATGTAATGAGAAGAGAACAGCTGGAATATATTGTAACAACTGGGAAAATTGAGGGACGAAGAGATAGAGGAAAGCAAAGAGAAAAGAGCTTAAAAGAATGGCTTGACAGAAGGTCAACAACAGAAATAATAAATAACTGTCGAAATCGAAAGTTGTGAAGAGACATATCACCTACGCCTGCAGGCCCGGTACTTGATGATGATGATACTCAATCATTCGACAGTGTCGTTGTTATTGTTATTAGGATCATCATTCGACAGTGTTGTTGTTATTATGATCATCATTCGACAGTGTTGTTGTTATTAGGATCATCATTCGACAGTGTTGTTGTTATTAGGATCATCATTCGACAGTGTTGTTGTTATTAGGATCATCATTCGACAGTGTTGTTGTTATTGTTATTAGATCATCATTCGACAGTGTTGTTGTTATTGTTATTAGGATCATCATTCGACAGTGTTGTTGTTATTAGGATCATCATTCGACAGTGTTGTTGTTATTAGGATCATCATTCGACAGTGTTGTTGTTATTAGGATCATCATTCGACAGTGTTGTTGTTATTAGGATCATCATTCGACAGTGTTGTTGTTATTAGGATCATCATTCGACAGTGTTGTTGTTATTAGGATCATCATTCGACAGTGTTGTTGTTATTGTTATTAGGATCATCATTCGACAGTGTTGTTGTTATTGTTATTAGATCATCATTCGACAGTGTTGTTGTTATTGTTATTAGATCATCATTCGACAGTGTCGTTGTTATTAGGATCATCATTCGACAGTGTCGTTGTTATTGTTATTAGGATCATCATCACCGCACACTGGACGAATCCATAGGTGCTCCGATATCCCCCTCGAGAACCTCTAGAAAATCCGAAGGAGAATCCTGACACACGTGCACGAACTCCGTACCACGGCCTGTGATCCACGGTGTGGGTTGGTTTCTGCTGTCAATTTTGCCCTGGCAGCGGCATTAATTTTGGTCTACTCTTTTAGATTTTAATTGCCAAAGGTTCTTTAACATCCGCGGGTGCATACGGGACTTCCGGGATATCCGAGAGGGTTAGACATCGGATCTCACTATCCAAGAGATTCGGGGGGTGGGGGGGGGGGGAAGGGTAACGTCATAACGAAACCAAGGATTAATTTTTCCTCTTTTTGAAAAAAATAATCAACCGCTTCCGGGAGATTTTGAACCCGCGTCCTTCCAGTCCTGAGACCGACGTCGTACCTCTAGACTACCCAGCCTGTGTCCATTAATAGAACTTGTAGAGCAGCTTTCTATATCACACAGAGAGATCTCAGTACAGTTATTGAGCGAACTACTTACTTCGTGAATCTGTGTAGGTCCAAGTTGTAGTTTCTTCTTATTCTTCTTTCTCTCTTTTCCTCCCCATCTTTCTTTTATTTCCCCTTCTTCGCCTTTTCCTCCTCCACCTTCTTCTTCTCTTCCTTCTCCCTCCTCCATTTTAATCAAGCTCACCTGTTCTGTAAGCACCCTCTTTTTATTGAGATATTCCAGCCTGATCTCAAATAGTGCCATCTTTGGCAGTACAAAATGGTAACTTCTCCAACATTTTCTCGTGTTTTTGTCTCAAACTTTATCTCAGCCGCGCTTTCATCACAGAAGCTTGACTTTACCCTAAACCATTTCTATATTTTTCGTGGTTTCTCCCCCCCTTTTCGTGGTCTCCCTCTCCCCATTTGAAGGCACTTAGTAATCTCGTGTCATTGAGTTGGAACGGTCTAACTCGCTTGAAAGTGTCGAAATCATTGATTATTCTTTCTCGTCAGAAGAATAGCACATGTACGTCATCTCTACACTTAACCTCTAAATTTCCTGTAACTTAATACCACCTCTTGATCCTGGTACGTCATCTCTACACTTAACCTCTAAATTTCCTGTAACTTAATACCACCTCTTGATCCTGGTACGTCATCTCTACACTTAACCTCTAAATTTCCTGTAACTTAATATCACCTCTCGATCCTGGTACTTACAAATCCGCAATGAACTATCAAATGTCGATTATCTCACCCTTGTTACAATAGATTATTATAAAATCCCCATTTTCTGGCAATGTAATTCAGATGAAGTGATAAATAACTGTCGAGATCGAAAGTTGTGGAGAGACATGATCATCTACTCCAACAGGTCCGGTACTTGGTGATGATGTAATTCAGATTTGGGGGAAGCAACTGTTGGTCAACTCTTTGCGGTGGCGTTGTCTGAAGTCGCCCACGCAGCCGACCTGGCTCGCACTAAAGTCTGACCTTCATCATCATGATCATTATCATGTGCCATACCGTGTGGCGTAGGCGATCATGTCCTTCCACAGTCGTCTATTTACAGTGCATCGTATCAGTTCTGTTGTTGACTGTTTTCTATGTAATGACACCAAGTAAAAAAAATAAAGTAAAGTACCCCCGTCACGCCAAGTGGCGTATAGGGAATATGGTGTTAGTGACCATATATTTTACAGACCTTCAGCACATGATTTTTGGGGTAATGTGGTCGGTATTATGCCCGTGCCGCTTCACTTTCCATAACAAAAATCCGGTACCCATTAAAGGCTGGGTGAACCCGGAAGCCGTCGGTTTAGATCGAACCCTACCTCTTGTCCTTTGTAGTCCAGTTCACTAATCACTGAGCTATCGCGGCTCCCTATGACACCAAGCTATCTAGTATTTTCTCTCTTCGTCGTCCGCGATCTCTCTTTCCTTTTATTTTGCCAGTTGTAACCAAGTATTCCCACTTTCCTCTTCTCATGATGTGCCTGAAAAATGTTGATTGTTTCTTTCTGATGCTTTTTTTTAGGAGCTCCATTTTTGTGTTGGCCTCTTTGAGAGTGTCCTCATTGGTCTTTTTAGCTGTCCAGGGAACTATCAACAATCTTCTGAGAAATCCCATCTCTGTCGCCTCTAATCGTCTTTTTATTTGTTTGTCTACTGTCCATGATTCGCTTCCATAGGTCAAAATTGGTTCTATATAGCACCGGTGAACTCTCTTTCGCACTTCTATTGACACAGATTTGTTGCATAAGATATTTTTCATTTTCTGAAATGCTATTTTGGCCTGAGCTATTCTGCTTTTTATTTCCGTGGTGCATCTTCCATCCGATGTTATTATTGTGCCCAAGTATTTGACGCGTTGAACTTGTTTCAAATTTGTCCTGTTTATTTTTATGTTACATGTTGGTGATGATTGTTTCTTCCATATGACCATTACAACTCTTTTCTTACTATTCAGACTGAGACTTTTTTTGTTTCTTTCTTTTACTATTATGTCTATGATTTCTTGTAGTTCATTCTCTGTCTCTGCTAATAAGACTGTGTCATCCGCATATCGTAAATTATTTATGTTGTGACCGTTGACTTCAATTCCTTTTTTGTCTACTATTGATCTCATAATATGTTCACTGTAAAGTGAAAACAAATCCGGTGACAGAACACAGCCTTGTCTGACTCCTTGTTTTATAAATTGGAATTGTCCTGTTTGATTGCTAATTCGTATAGCTGCCTTTCCTCCGCTAATATTCGAGACACCCTTGGGCAAGGTGGAGCTCCCGTTTAGCCACCCCCCCCCCCCTCCTATCAGGGTTACGTGAAGCCACTGGAACAGGTGGTGGATGGTGTTGTGGGAGCAGCCGACAAGTAGTGCCGGTTATGGTCCCCACTCCGTGATGGCAGGCAGAGGATCTCATGTATAGAGACAATGGCTGCGATCTCCGACTAGTACAGTCACTGCCAACAAGGAAAGGAATGGCAAACTACCTTCTTATATTGCCTGGAATAATTATGTCAAAACACAACTTAATATCTACAAGTAACGACGTTAAAGTCTGACCTTACTAACGCCATAATCAACAATGCCAAATTGTTGCACGTCGCTTCTCTTTGGCAGACACTACCACATTCGCTTAAACATTTCGGTTGCTTTATTTGTTATCAATGTGCATTTCCGAGGAAACTGGAATTATAAATAGTTGTGTATTCTCTTTTTGATGGCAGTTAATTAGAATCGTCGCCTTGGCCGCCGTTAGGGGCTGCACAGAAGTCGACTTTGTGAACATAATTTTCCAAGGCGCTTTGGTGGAATCCTGTGACATGAGTGTGGCGGACATGGGGAATTTTCCACTACAGTGACACTCATTCAGTGAACAGAGCAGAAGGGAACTGAATCTTTCCTCTTTCATCGTTTGCTTATTAGTCGATTCCGTTGCACTGTGTCGAGCACCTTGCGGAATTATACAAGCGTCTCCAACAAGCACCTGTTTTTGGATTGTTTCCGTAGCCTTTGGTTTCTTTCAATCAGAGACAGGACGCCATACACACCTTGGGGCTGATCCTGATCGGTGATCAATGACGTCACTATGTGAGAACAAATTAAAAGCGAGCAGGAGTGATATTTGGAAAGTGGAAAGCTGAGAAAATGATGATTTGAAGGTTAGCTAGGCAGACCGAGAAAGAGAGAAAGAGGGAGAGAAAGAGAGAGCGAATAAGATGGGCATGAAGACAGCCAGATGATGAGACAGACAACCAAAGAAAAAGAGAGGAAAGGAGTGATATAGCCATGCAAAGAGAGGTGCAGGAATATAGAAAGGCTTTTATGGGAAAAGATTGGGGCATAGAGAAATAAGGTAAGATACAGTTAAAGGGTGGCATAGATGAAAATGTAGAAAGAGGGAGAGACAGAGAGAGAGAGAGAGAGAGAGAGATGGCAAACAGATAAAACTATGTGTACATAGAAACGTAGTTCGAAAAAATAACCCTCACTTTTGGGAATAAAACTTGGACCCTTCTGATCAGAAATTGAGCACTCTATCCAGTCAACCATCCAGGCTGTACAAGGAACTGCTGGCATATTTTTCGGGGGAACAAAAAAGAAACCTGACTCAGTTTATTTTCCTGGAGCATTTAAATACAAATAATAATTGCAATAATAAATAGATCATAAAAAAACTAATCAGCATTAACATGTTGCGGATAATAGCAATCCCGTATGGTGCTAGAAATATGGGCTCCCATTGGCCAACTCAAGCTGACCTCAATCCGATAATTGCCCTCCCATTGTTTCCCACTTGTCTCTGAGGAAGCGAACTTTCACCATGGACAATTAAAATAGTGGAAAGCTCAACAAGTCACGGAACAATAAATCTTGCACAGAGTTGTCCCCATTAGTAATCTTACCTATCTACGTCATAGTCACGTATCTCCAAGACTACCGATTTTTGTACGGTCACGTGGTGCATTCTAAATGAACGCTATTGGTAACTGTTAATTACGGGCGTGGTTTTCTTGAAATTACTATCTGAACTTCAGCAGTTGTGAAAATTGCGTTGCGTGAGTAGAATTTACTGATGTCAGATACCGCCTCCAACTTACCCCTTTTTTCCAAGAATATTACTGTGAGGTGTTGCACCTACAGCGGTGCCTCGTAGATCGAATTGAATTCGTTTCAGGAGACAGCTAAAACTACGAATTAAGTCCGAAACAAATTGTTTTCACGGTATAGAAAATGGACAGCGAATTCATGCATTCTCACTCCATAAATAACGCCCAGTTGTATCAACTTAAACAGTAAATACGCATAATTGAAGGTCAAGGTAACACAATTAAATGTTAGAAATCATCATCATGTGCCATACCGGTTGGCGTAGGTGATCATGTCCCTCCACAATCTTCTATCTGCAGTGCATCGTATCAGTTCTGTTGTTGACTGTTTTCCATGCCATGACACCAAGCTATCCAGTATTTTCTCTCTTTGTCGTCCGCGATCTCTCTTTCCTTTTATTTTGCCAGTTGTGACCAAGTATTCCAACTTTCCTCTTCTCATGATGTGCCCGAAAAATGTTGATTGCTTCTTTCTGATGTTTTTAAGAGGTCCCTTTTTGTGTTGGCCTCTTTGAGAACTTCCTCATTGGTCTTTTTAGCTGTCCAGGGAACTTTCAACATTCTTCTGAGAAATCTCACCTCTGTCGCCTCCAATCGTCTTTTCATTTGTTTGTCTAATGTCCATGATTCGCTTCCATAGGTCAGAATTGGTTATATATAGCACCGATGAACTCTCTTTCTCATTTTTATTGACATAGATTTGTTGCATAAGATATTTTTCATTTTCTGAAATGCTATTTTGGCCTGAGCTATTCTGCTTTTTATTTCTGTGGTGCATCTCCCATCTGATGTTGTTATTGTGTACAAGTATTTCAAACGTTGTACTTGTTTCAGATTTGTCTCGTTTATTTTTATGCTGCATGATGGTGGTGATTGTTTCTTCGATATAACCATTACTTGTGTTTTCTTACTATTCAGACTGAGACCTTTCTTGTTGCTTTCTTTTACTATTATGTCTATCATTTCTTGTAGTTCATTCTCTGTCTCTGCTATTAAGACTGTGTCATCCGCATATCGTAAATTATTTATGTTGTGACCGTTGACTTTAGAAATATAAACTAAAAATAAAAATAATAACAATAAATAAATACAATAAAATAAAATGAAAATTGCGTTGACTGTAACTTAGGAGTGCAGATGGCCTATGTGGCTGGTGGAGAGGAAGAGAATGGTTAATGTTTGGAAATGGAGTTCCCTCTCATGAGCACACCAAATAGTTGTACTTCTGATGTCTCTCTCTCTCTCTCTCTCTCTCTCTCTCTATCTATCTATCTATCTATCTATCTATCTATCTATCTATCTATCTATCTATCTATCTATCTATCTATCTATCTATCTATCTATCTATCTATCTATCTATCTATCTATCTATCTATCTATCTATCTATCTATCTATCTATCTATCTATCTATCTATCTATCTATCTATCTATCTATCTATCTATCTATCTATCTATCTATCTATCTATCTATCTATCTATCTATCTATCTATCTATCTATCTATCTATCTATCTATCTATCTATCTATCTATCTATCTATCTATCTATCTATCTATCTATCTATCTATCTATCTATCTATCTATCTATATATCTATCTATCTATCTATCTATCTATCTATCTATCTATCTATCTATCTATCTATCTATCTATCTATCTATCTATCTATCTATCTATCTATCTAAGTGTCAATCTGCCTGTCTGTCAATCTGTCTGTCTGTCTGTCTGTGTCTGTCTGTCTCTGTCTCTGTCTCTCTCTCTCTCTCTCTCTCTCTCTCTCTCTCTCTCTTCTGCCTCTTATCACTACTGGTTAATAGTTTTGATTCACTTCCCCTCTTTTTAATGAAACCCCCACACGTTTATCTATTTCATGCTTCACGATAAAGTTTTGTTTTATCACTTCATTCGTCCATACTACAACCTTTCACAGTCCATCGTTACCTCCACACTCTTCTTTGATGCTTTAAATAGTGGTTATATATAAGCAAACACCAAAATAAAGCGGGGACAAGCGCTGCGAGCAAGGAACGGTTTGAGCACGCCACAAAACTATCCAATGTATTGACAGATGACATTATTTGTCACTCCCACTGCTCGCGCTCATTCTAACATAGAAGTATCGTTTGAGCTACGGATCAAAATTCTCTCTAATAAACATGTAAAATAAACACGGAATTGTATCTAGCAGCTAAAGATCTAGCAGCTATTGTTGACAACAACGACGTTTAGGCAAAAGCCTTCATCACGTATAACACCAAAAAAAAAATACACAAAGATTTAGGTTATTTTGCATGTTCTGCACAGCTAGCTCCACTCGCGGCTTGGTATTGTATGTAATATTTTATAATACGTGTGCTTATCTCGAATTTAACTTTCGAAATCTGGAACCTTCGAAGTTAGTTCCCGTCGGAACCAAGATTCCAGTGTACAGATAATCCCAGGTGGATAACACTAATTACAGGAAATGCTTTTTTGCTCATAGTCTCCTTACGATGACCTGGTAGGAGGACTACAATAAGTATCAAATAAATGGAACATAGGACTTGTTAAGACATTCGTAGATGGAACATAGGACTTGTCAAGACATTCGTAGATGGAACATAGGACTTGTCAAGACATTCGTAAATTGAACGTATGACTTGTCAAGACATTCGTAGATGGAACATAGGACTTGTCAAGACATCGTAAATGGAACATATGACTTGTCAAAACATTCGTAAATGGAACATAGGACTTGTCAAGACATTCGTAAATGGAACATAGGATTTGTAAAGACATTCGTAGATGGAACATAGGACTTGTCAAGACATTCGTAGATTGAACATAGGACTTGTGAAGACATTCGTAGATGGAACATAGGACTTGTCAAGACATTCGTAGATGGAACATAGGACTTGTCAAGACATTCGTGAAATAATATAATGAATTAAATGTTGCGTCCACTGTTTGTAACAATGTAATCTTCAATCAAAAGTTGTGCTACCAATGCTAGTCCTGGACGCCAGATTCAAAAGAACAACAAGATAAATAACCTCTACTGAAATGAACTGTGTTAGACTCATGACAGGAAACAGCCTGAGAGATGAGACCAGAATTAAAGAACTGAGAAAAAAGCTAAGAATAATTCCCGTCATTAAATTCATAAAGAAACAATAGATAAAATGGTTTGGCCATGTGATAAGGCAGAAAGATCAAAACGCAACACAAGTCTTTAATAAATGTTGCGAAAACACCAGACTCAAGGGTCGACCACGAAAAAATGGATTGATGGAATATTAAAAACATTTGAGGAAACAACAGCAACATAGGCAAAGAGAAGAGCTAAGGCAGCAAATTATGTCTCTCCTCGACGCTGAAAGGCAAATGAGGAAGGAAAGAAGAAAAAGGGGAAGAATTGTTTGTGACTATGGATTAATGCGAGTTGACTTCAGTGAATATTCAAATTGATATTCTTTGATTGGGTGACTCTAACAGACACTGAGACTTACAAGGCTCCATTTAACCTGCGATTTGGTCATTGTGTCAGAACTTACTCTGTCTTTATCATGAAGCAATAGGCAACTGAGAAAGATGCTAAGCGAAGACAGCAACATAGTATTTGCACCATGACCATATTTATCGCTATCGAATTTTAAGAACTCCAGATTAAAATAAAAAAAAATATTTATTTTATATTTCCCAGTTATAAATTTATTACCTGATTATTTACTGCATTTTACTGTTAAACAGATGTTACCTGTTCATACGTTGGACATGTGATGAGAAGAGATAATAATCGAATAGCAAAGCAAGCCCTCATATGGGAAACAACAGGTAAAAGAAGAAGAGGAAGACCCAGGGAGACACTGAGAAGAACATTGATGAGAGAGGCAAGAGCACCAGGAGTCGGCTCCCTCAATGAGATAGAACTGCTTGCACAGAACAGAGACAGATGGCGAGATTTGATAAAATATTTTAAAAGAAAACTGCTAGAACAAAAAATTCATATAGGAGAAGATGTATCTTGGTCTACGCCCTATGGGCCGGTTACGGCTCGAAAGGTCAATAGATAGATAGATAGATGTTACCAGAATAGTCCACATTTAATATAGTTGTTTTTACTCGTATATAGCTTTAGCAAAATCAGGCTGATGCACATCCTAGTTATATCTATTTTTCTATATCCTTGAGAAACGTGGACCTTTAGAGCTACAGAATACAATATATGGAGATGAAATGTTATCGTAATTTGTGTGGTTTCTTTTACTTAGATCGTATCACACATGAAAATTCTCACAAGAGAGTTTAAGCAGTCAGCGTACATGATAATCTTTCAACTATTGTGGAGAAGCGTCAAATGAAATGCTTTGGCCACGTTTCTCGATCATCTGGTCTGGCAAAAGCCATTCTGCAGGGAACTAAAGCGAGAAAGACAGGTTGGTAGAGACAGAAAGAGACGGGAAGATAATATCAAAGAATGGACAAGCCTCGATTTTGCATAGTCCCAAAGATTGGCTGTAGATAGAGAGAAATGTCAAAGGTTGTCAAGTCTGTCATTAGTTGTGCCAACAAGCCACTTGTTTATGCCATGATCAGGAAAAAGGCATCTTATTGATTATTGCTTTTAATGTATGTGTGCAGGCTTTATATACTAACTTAAAAGAGACAGAAAAGACAAATAACTCAGTCAAGCTCCGTGGCGTTTCGGGACAATGGTGAAAGTGTCCATGTTTTTAATCGTCGGTACATTTTTGGGCAAAGTAGTCAGCACTACACATGTACCGTCTTTCTTACCCAATGAGAAACAAATTCAGTTCCCATCTAATACTGGGTGGAGCTAAAAGCTGCCAATCAGGGTTCGAGCACGACCTTTTCTTCTTATTATAGCCCGTTTACTTACCACTGCTCTAGAACGGGTCGTTTTTTGTATTTGTAATATTCCGTGTTAATTGTGCATTAATATCTGTTCATTTTAACATTGACATAGCAACCCAGATATAAGAATGACTTCCTTGAGAAACATCTCTACCTGGGAAGATCTGGCGTCAAATCGTAGCCCACGGAGAACAACAATTACTAAAGAACTTTTCCAGCAGCACGCTAGGAAGAGATTATTTCAAAATAACAATAAAAGGCGCAAGAGAAAGGAGATGTGGCTAGGCACCAAAAAATGCATCTGCTGTCTGGTCTGTCAATCCAATATCAGCACATTCAAACACGAGAAGCTGCTCAGCAAAACAGCATCCGGAATAAGACATTAATAGAACAGGGTATTTTTGGCTGAAGAAGGCCAAAACAAATATAAAGCTTATGAATATCATGAAGAAACACATTCTATAATGGTGGCAAATATACTGAAGAAGTAATTCCACAAAGTGTGCTGACATTTCTACTGAACAAGTAATTCGACATTTTGTGCTGGAATTTCCAGACTCACAAGTCCTAACTCCGCGTGACTATTATCTATGGGGTACGCTGAAAGGAAAAGTTGATCTAAATAATCGACAGACAGTTAATGACCTGAAGGCAGAAATCGTCACTCACATCCAACAAATATCACCGGTCATTATTCAGAAGGTTTTCGAAAATATGAAGAGACGAGTCAACAAATGTTTTGAAGCCCGTAGTGGACATTTTAAACACATGCTGTAGACAGAACTTCATCGTGTGAACAGCCACCTTACCCAATACAAGCCAGCCAAGAGCAGTAGTGTATAGATGAATAATACAAATGTACGTTACAATACCCCGTAATTTCACAAATATTTTAACTGCATACCGACTGTATAAACACCCTGTATATTACCAAAGTTTTGACTATAGCTTGTTTCATAACTCGTGCCCAACTTTTAAAATCGATAGCTTTTTAACCGCTTGTTGTAAGTTGTTCAAAATTTGCATGTAAAGTTATAATGATTAGAACCCAACAGGGAGTTAATTTCATTTAAAAAAAAAACATTTGGTTATTATTGTTGCTTATTTGATTTATATAAATTTATAACGACCCATTGATGTAGTCAAAACTTAATGTTTACAGTATTTTAAGTTAAAAATAGCGAGTAAAAATCCATACACGGTAAAATTGTGGTGTTTGCACGCTTTTACCGTGGTTTTTTGACACAATTAGACACTTGTAAAAAACACGAGAAATTGTGTGTTCCATTTCCGCTCATTCATAGGTGGAGACGTGGAACGATAACATTTATCATGAGTCTTAAAATGAAATTCTGCAGTTTACAAAACATCGCAATAAAAATGTATGACTATTTTTGCAAAGAAGCTAAACGAGGAAGATTATTTCATTCTTTAGAAAACCCTGAGAATAGGACAAGACACATTTTGGATTTATCTAATCGGTCATTTAATCGCTGGATTCAAGCACGTGACCGTCAATGTTCAAAATATACAAAATCACAAGGAAGAGCAAAAATGTTGGATAATTTCGACAGTGAACTTATTAGAAGTGAAATTCGCAAAATGTTGGGTATGAATGAATCTGTTACAATAAGAACATTAAAAGTATCGCTGAAAAAGAACAACAGTATTGAAATATCAAAGTCTACATTATGGAGGAATGTGAGAGCTGCAGGTTTTACATTCAGAAAGCATTCCAATGGATGAAACATCATCTGTGAGAAGCCACATATAGTAGTCATGAGAAGCACGTACTTACGTGAAGTAAAAGAGGTGCGCAAGCAAGGTTATGATATTGTGTACTTGGATGAAACATGGATAAATGCTCACCACACTAACCAAAGGGAATGGCAGTCATCAGATGGAAAGATTAAGAGATTAATACCTAGTAGCAAAGGACAGCGCTTGATAATTGCTCATGCAGGTAGCCGACAACATGGACTAATACAGTATGCAGAGCTAATTTTTCTTTCAAAATCAATAGACAATCGGGATTATCACTCTGAGATGAATGGTGACATATTTAGACATTGGATTGAAAATTCTGTTCTCCCATCACTAGATCGACCATCTTGCCTAATAATGGACAATGCAGCGTACCACAACATTGTTGCACTTGAAGATAAAGTCCCGACGTCATCCAGTACAAAAGATGCTATTAAGATATGGCTCACAAAGGAGCACATACAATTTAATAACATGTACTTAAAACCTGAATTACTATCTCTAGTAAAGCAAAAACAAAGGACAAAGATTTTTCAAATAGATAAGATTATCCAAGAGCACGGTCATATAAGTTTGAGGCTGCCACCTTACCATGCTCATTTAAATCCAATAGAACTAATCTGGTCAAAATTAAAAGGACAAGTGGCAGATGAAAATACAACATTCAAAATATGCGATGTAAAGACTCTTGCTAATCTCGCTTTATTAAATATAGACAAAGATTATTGGGCTAAATGTGAAGACCACGTCTTAAAACAGGAAGATGAATATTGGAAAAATGATGGTTTGTGGAATGTTCAACCCCAAACAGTTATTCATCTTTTAGACTCGTCTGATTCAGAATGAAAGTATATAGCCCCCACAATGTTGGCCCCTATATTACCTTAAATTAGTTCAACAAACGGTCCTTTTCAGGACCACACAATTATGAAAATTGGACATACAGGTATACCTTGATATTATCGTCCGTCCTCGAACTGAGAAGACAATAATTCTCCTGGTGTTTTATATTCAGTTATTTCCCCATTACGGCCACGCCTTTACCTAGAGAAAATTAATCATAGACCAGCAACTACGGTAATTTCTATTATTTAGGGGTTCACAATTTACAATTTTGACAAACATCAAAGAAATTCGCCGCTTTAAGAAAACTGCAGCTGCAAGATATTTGTTAAATATACATTTAAAGGGTATTTTGCATTCTAATAACATTTGGAAAATGTCAACAGTTTTAACAAACGGTTACTGAGTAATAGCGTTTTGAAGTTGGGCACGTGATTTGAAACGAGCTATAATCATGATTGCTTGATACGAACCGTGTGTCAAGTCGTCAAAGGTCATATATTGTAACATATAATACCACTTAATCATAACACAACTTCACAAGCCCACAATAAACGTTGTGAGAATACCAGACCCAAGGGTCGACCACGAAAAAGATAAATCGATGGAATATTAGAAGCACTAGAAAACATAAAAGCAGCAGAGGCGAACAGAAGAGCAAAAGACGGCAAATTATATCTCCCCTCGACGCTGAAAAGCAAATGAGGAAGGAAAGAAGACGAGGAAGAATACCACTTTCGCTTCTATTGTATTATTTACATTCTGTTTGTAGTTTTTATCAACGTTTATTGTTAATATATGTCACATTTGTTTACAGTGCCACTGTTGTTAGTGTTGTGTTGCATGCATTTCTATCATTGACACAGGAAGAAGTTCGTGGACAATGGGGGAGGCAACTGGAGTTTGTCCTCACGATGATTGGCTATGCTGTTGGCTTAGGAAACGTCTGGAGATTTCCATATTTGTGTTTCAAGAACGGAGGAGGTCTGTAGTGTTAAATGAGTACCTTGATGTGTGATGAGAAAGTTGAACTTGTCTTCTTTATTATTCATTGACATAAAGTAGGTGATGATGTCTCTCCACAAATTTTTGTCTCTACAGATATTCATCTATTTTGATGTTGATCATCTATCGAGCCATTCTCTTAAACTGTCTATCTTTTCTCTCAGCTTTCACTTATCACTTTTTCCCTGGTATTTTCCAGCTGCTCTCTTCTTATTTACCTGGCCACAAAATCATGAGTTTTTATTCGTGATGTTCATAATAATCTTTATATTTGTTTTGGCCTTCCTGACGTTTCGATTCTACTTTTGGCTTTCAAAGGTATTTTCAACATTCTTGAATTTTGGATGCCAATAGTACTTGTAATATTACTGAATATTGACTGTCAATATTATTTTCAAAATTCCTGAATTTTGGCTGTCAGTGTTACTTTCAATATTCTTGAATTTTTGCTGTTAATGGTATTTTCGACATTCTTAAAAGTTACCTATCAGTGGTGTTTTCAACATTCTTATGTAAAGCACCATTTCTGTGGCCCCCAAACATTATTTTTTTCTTGTCCAACTGTCCAGTATTTACTCCTCTATGGGACTAGCTCTACATTACTTGTTATACATGTCAGTAGTATACGATGTTCAATTTTGGTCGTATTTGACACGTAAATTAACAAAGATATAAAGTAGGCGCATTTATCGCCTAATGTACTCGAGGCGCAGGGGGAGATAACCATGAACTCTCGTGTCGGGGTGTTGACCACTCGGATCGGTGACCCTGGAAGTGACCTGTTTATGTCTGGTGTGTGCTGACTTTTGAGTTCTTGTTGTACTTGTGCTGACTTCATTATTATGAAAATATGTTGTCTGCTGATGTCGTGTTATTTAGTTATTTTTAAATGGAGCAAAGTATCTTCCGGTGGTACTTTCCTCGGTATTATCTCTCCTCATTAGGACTGGACCTTTCTTCTTCCTCGGTGTTATTTGTACTCTCTATCTCTCTCTCCTATCATCACTCCTTCCCTCTCCTGACTTCTTTCTCTTCTCTCTCTCATCTATTCCCTCATAGACTTCCCTCCATTGTTACACTTACTCATTCTCGCCTTTTAAGCATATCATCTCCCTTACTTCTCCTAGACTTCTCTCTCTCTCCTAGACATCTCTCCTACCATTCCATCCTACCTCCTCTCTCCTAACATTCCGCACTCCATCGTATTTTAGCTTCCCTCATAGACTTACCTCCATTGTAACACTTACTCATTCTCTCCATCTACGCCAATCATCTCTCCGTCCCTCTCCTAGACTTCTTTCTCTCTCGCCTCTCTCTCGTTCTCTCCTATTCCATCCTAGACTTCCCTCCATTGTAACACTTACCCATTCTCACCTTTTAAACCTATCCTGTCCCCTTCCTTCTCCTTGACTTCTTTCACTCTCTCTCTCTCCTAGACTTCTCTCCTACCATTCCATCCTCCATCCTCTCTCTCTCTTAACTTTCCGCCTCCATCGTATTTGTAGCTCTCCTCTGTTGTAACATTCACTCATTCTCTCCATTTATGGCTATCATCTCGCCTTCCTTCTCCTAGACTTCTCTCTCCTCACTCTCTCTCTCTCTCTCTCTTTTTCCTATCCCCTCCTAGACTTCTCGCCTATCATTTCACCCTCTCTTCTCTCTCTCTCTTTCCCTCTTCTAGCGTTCCGCCCTCCCTCGTATTTTTAGCTTCCTTCCAGTGTAACACTTTAGTATTGAATAACAATCACAACTAGACTTGAAATATCTACTTTTAAAACAACCAATAAGATAAACATATGAAAAACGAAGGAATAATACACTTGACAAGGCTCAATACGTACTTTATACACACTAGCATTAATACAATTGAATAACCTTTACTCGTTAAACCTTATCAAACCTACTCTAAGGGAAACCAAAAAAAATTCCAACTTAACAGCATAAAATACACTTTCAACAACCATCTGTAGAAGATCAAATAACCCTTTATCAACAATATTTAACATGCCTAGTTTTAAACACATTAATAACATTGAATAACAATCACAACAAGACTTTAAATATCTACTTTTTAAACAACCAATAAGATAAACATATTAAAAACGAAGGAATAATACTCTCAACAAGGCTTAACATACGGACTTTATGCACATTAGCATTGATACAATTGAATATCCTTTTAACAATAAAGCTTATCGCATCATTATGGGATAAGAGAAAATCATAAAAATATTCCAACTTACCGCCTAAAATATACTCTTAACACAGGCCGCTAGACTGAGCAGTAGTATGAAAATAAGCTTCCGTGAATCAATAATACTTATAACACGAAGTCGCACATGCGACTAGTTTAAATATAATCTGGTAAATACAAGTTGGACGACACTATTTCTCCTGGGATTAACATCTAGGTTAACCAATCAGAAAAGAGTATTTCTAGCAGACCCCGACAAACGAAATGACTGACCTCTGGATTAACCAATCAGAAAGGAGGATTACTGTTATCGTGATAACTGACCTCATTTTTCACTTGAAGTAGTATCGAGTCTAACTTTTTACTGGGTTACTTTAACTCGATTCGGTCCCTGATACAATCCACCTGCCGGATCATGGGTGGGGGAGATAATGTGGGTGTTGGGTTACTTGAACGCGCTTTGATCCCTGATGCAATACCAGAGGAGTTCCATGACATCGATTTGACCTCTGAAAGAGGCAATACAATGTTAACCACCACAACGAATGACAGGTACATTAAAAGTGATTATTAAAAGTCAGAAAACTTACTGCCAAACCCCACAATTTCAGCTCATAGTCACAATCTTGGACTCAACGTCATAAAAATCTACTCCAATAGTCATTATATATAGACACAACGTGTGGAAAGTTATATCCAAGAAAAAAAAGTTAGGCCAAATTGCAAACATTTTACCCCCAAAACGCAAAAATTCAGGCTCATACGCAAAATGTCGATCTTAAAACCCTAACAATCTACTTCCATACTCATACTAGTTAGACACAACGAGCAGATAGTTATATTCAAAGTCCAAAAAGTTAGGCCAAATTGCAAAAATGTTACCCCAAAACACAGAAATTCAGACTCATAAGCAAAAAGTCGATCTTAAAATCCTAAAAATCTACTCCCATACTCATACTAGTTAGACACAACGAGCAGATAGTTATATTCAAAGTCCAAAAAGTTAGACCAAATTGCAAAAATTATACCCCCAAAACACAAAAATTCAGGCTTATAAGCAAAAAGTCGATCTTAAAATCCTAAAAATCTACTCACATAGTCATAATAGTTAGACACAACGAGCAGAAAGTTATATTCAAGGTCCAAAAGTTTGGCCAAATCACAAAATGTTAGCACCAAAACACAAATATTTAGGCTTATAATAAAAAAGTTGAACTTGAACCCTAAAAATCTACACGCAGAAAAATAATAGTTAAACAAAAAAAGGTCAAAAAGCACCCACACATAAACACAGCCGCTCACACATCTTTTAACCTCCCCCCCCCCGCCATTTTTTAGGGATACGCCAATGAAACTAAAAAAAAAAATGTTAGCCTCTAGGCTTACCTCAAACTTTATTTTAGGCATCCCCGTAGCAAAAAATTACTTAAAAATCACTTTTATGAATTTTACATCCTGACCATTTTTTAGGGATACGCCTAGGAAACTGTTAAAAAAATAAAATATAAATTCTAGGCATACCTTAAACTTCATATTAGACATCCCCATAACAAGATTTTCAATAAAAAGCATTTTTATGAATTTTACCCCCTGACCACTTTTTAAGTATACGCCTATAAAACTGTTTTTAAAAATATATAATTTAACCTCTAGGCTTATGTTAAACTCCATATTAGACATTCCCATAGCAAAAATTTGCTTAAAAATCACTTTTATGAATTTTACCCCCTGATCATTTGTTAGAGATACGGCTATGAAACTGTAAAAAAAAAAAAGTTAACCTCTAGGCTTACCTAAAACTTCATATTAGACATCCACATAGCAAACATTTGCTTATAAATCACTTTTATGAATTTATCCCTGACTATTTTTTGAGGGATACGTATATGAACCTGTTAAAAAATAAAATTTAACCTCTAGGCTTACCTAAAACTTTTTTTTTAAACATCCTCATATATCAAATTCCCATTTTTTAAAAAAAAAAAAGCTAGTAGTAAGGAAAACCTGACCAAGAAAAAAAAATTTGCAGCCACATTATTATAAAATGTGCAGATATGTTTTATAGAGGACCTATATAAAATGTGTCTGCACATTTTTTAAAAAATTGGTTTATTGCTATAAGGATATTTAATTGTATTAATGGTAATGTGTATAAAGTCCGTATGTTAAGCCTTGTTGTGAGTATTATTCCTTCGTTTTTAATGTTTATCTTATTGGTTGTTTAAAAAGTAGATATTTAAAGTCTTGTTGTGATTGTTATTCAATGTTATTAATGTGTTTAAAACTAGGCATGTTAAATATTGTTGATAAAGGGTTATTTGATCTTCTACAGATGGTTGTTGAAAGTGTATTTTATGCTGTTAAGTTGGAATTTTTTTTGGCTTCCCTTAGAGTAGGTTTGATAAGGTTTAACGAGTAAAGGTTATTCAATTATATTAATGCTAGTGTGTATAAAGTACGTATTGAGCCTTGTCAAGTGTATTATTCCTTCGTTTTTCATATGCTTATCTTATTGGTTGTTTTAAAAGTAGATATTTCAAGTCTAGTTGTGATTGTTATTCAATACTAAAGTGTTACACTGGAAGGAAGCTAAAAATACGAGGGAGGACGGAACGCTAGAAGAGGGAAAGAGAGAGAAGAGAGGGTGAAATGGTAGCCGAGAAGTCTAGGAGGGGATAGGAGAAAGGGAGAGACAGAGAGAGAGTGAGGAGAGAGAAGTCTAGGAGAAGGAAGGCGAGATGATAGCCATACATGGAGAGAATGAGTGAATGTTACAATAGAAGAAAGCTACAAATACGATGGAGGCGGAAAGTTAGGAGAGAGAGAGAGAGGATGGAGGATGAAATGGTAGGAGAGAAGTCTAGGAGAGAGAGAGAAAAAAGTCTAGGAGAAGGAAGGGGAGAGGATAGGTTTAAAAGGTGAGAATGGGTAAGTGTTACAATAAAGGGAAGTCTAGGAGGGAATAGGAGAGAAAGAGAGGCGAGAGAGAAAGAAGTCTAGGAGAGGGACGGAAAGATGATTGACGTAGATGGAGAGAATGAGTAAGTGTTACAAAGGAGGGAAGTCTATGAGGGAAGCTAAAAATACGATGGAGAGCGGATTGTTAGGAGAGAGAGGAGGTAGGATGGAATGGTAGGAGAGATGTCTAGGAGAGAGAGAGAGAAGTCTAGGAGAAGTAAGAGGAAATGATAGGCTTAAAAGGCGAGAATGAGTAAGTGTTACAATGAAGGGAAGTCTATGAGGGAATAGGAGAGAGAGAGAGAGGACAGAAATAAGTCAGGAGAGGGAAGGAGTGATGATAGGCGTAATCCGAGAGATAATACCGAGGAAAGTAGCACCGGAAGATACTTTCCTCCATTTAAAAATAACTAAATAACACACGACATCAGCAGCCAACATATTTCCATAAGAATGAAGTCAGCACAAGTACATCAAGAACTCCAAAATCAGCACACACCAGACATAAACAGGTCACTTCCGGGGTCACCGATACGAGTGGTCAACACCCCGACACGGGAGTTCATGGTTATCTCCTCCTGCACCTCGAGTACATTAGGCGCTAATTGCGCCTACTATATATCTTTGTTAATTTACGTGACAAATACGACGCAATTGAACATTGTATACTACTCATGTCATCAATAATATTAATTGTTATTGCCACCAACAATGATATATATAGTGAAATTATTTTAAGATCCATATGGGGCATGCCTGGAATAACAATCATTCGTTCATCCAGCTTTTATTCTGACCATCCATCCATCTTTTACGTCATCCATCAATTAATGCAACTGTTATTCTGACCATCCATCTTTCACCTCATACATACATCCATCCAGCTGTTATTCTAACCATTCATTCATCTTTCATGTCAACCGAAATCTATCAACCACGCTATCCATCCATTCGTCCAACTGCTATTTTAAACATCCATCCACCTCTCACGTTATTCACCCATTCATCCAACTGTTCTTCTAACAATACATTCATCCAACTGTTCTTCTAACATTACATTCATCCAACTGTTCTTCTAACATTACATTCATCCAACTGTTCTTCTAACATTACATTCATCCAACTGTTCTTCTAACAATACATTCATCCAACTGTTCTTCTAACAATACATTCATCCAACTGTTCTTCTAACAATACATTCATCCAACTGTCGTTCTAACAATACATTCATCCAACTGTTCTTCTAAAATTACATTCATCCAACTGTTCTTCTAACATTACATTCATCCAACTGTTCTTCTAACATTACATTCATCCAACTGTTCTTTTAACATTACATTCATCCAACTGTCGTTCTAACAATACATTCATCCAACTGTTCTTCTAACATTACATTCATCCAATTGTTCTTCTAACATTACATTCATCCAACTGTTCTTCTAACATTACATTCATCCAACTGTTCTTCTAACAATACATTCATCCAACTGTTCTTCTAACAATACTTTCATCCAACTGTTCTTCTAACAATACATTCATCCAACTGTCGTTCTAACAATACATTCATCCAACTGTTCTTCTAACAATACATTCATCCAACTGTTCTTCTAACATTACATTCATCCAACTGTCGTTCTAACAATACATTCATCCAACTGTTCTTCTAACATTACATTCATCCAACTGTGGTTCTAACAATACATTCATCCAACTGTTCTTCTAACATTACATTCATCCAACTGTTGTTCTAACAATACATTCATCCAACTGTTCTTCTAACAATACATTCATCCAACTGTTCTTCTAACATTACATTCATCCAACTGTTCTTCTAACATTACATTCATCAACTTTCTTCTAACATTACATTCATCAAACTGTCGTTCTAACAATACATTCATCCAACTGTTCTTCTAACATTACATTCATCCAACTGTCGTTCTAACAATACATTCATCCAACTGTTCTTCTAACATTACATTCATCCAACTGTTGTTCTAACAATACATTCATCCAACTGTTCTTCTAACAATACATTCATCCAACTGTTGTTCTAACAATACATTCATCCAACTGTTCTTCTAACATTACATTCATCCAACTGTTCTTCTAACAATACATTCATCCAACTGTTGTTCTAACATTACATTCATCCAACTGTTCTTCTAACATTACATTCATCCAACTGTTCTTCTAACATTACATTCATCCAACTGTTCTTTTAACATTACATTCATCCAACTGTCGTTCTAACAATACATTCATCCAACTGTTCTTCTAACAATACATTCATCCAACTGTTGTTCTAACAATACATTCATCCAACTGTTCTTCTAACATTACATTCATCCAATTGTTCTTCTAACATTACATTCATCCAACTGTTCTTCTAACATTACATTCATCCAACTGTTCTTCTAACAATACATTCATCCAACTGTTCTTCTAACAATACTTTCATCCAACTGTTCTTCTAACAATACATTCATCCAACTGTCTTCTAACAATACATTCATCCAACTGTTCTTCTAACAATACATTCATCCAACTGTTCTTCTAACAATACATTCATCCAACTGTCGTTCTAACAATACATTCATCCAACTGTTCTTCTAACAATACATTCATCCAACTGTTCTTCTAACAATACATTCATCCAACTGTTCTTCTAACATTACATTCATCCAACTGTCGTTCTAACAATACATTCATCCAACTGTTCTTCTAACATTACATTCATCCAACTGTCGTTCTAACAATACATTCATCCAACTGTTCTTCTAACATTACATTCATCCAACTGTTGTTCTAACAATACATTCATCCAACTGTTCTTCTAACAATACATTCATCCAACTGTTCTTCTAACATTACATTCATCCAACTGTTCTTCTAACATTACATTCATCCAACTGTTCTTCTAACATTACATTCATCCAACTGTCGTTCTAACAATACATTCATCCAACTGTTCTTCTAACATTACATTCATCCAACTGTCGTTCTAACAATACATTCATCCAACTGTTCTTCTAACATTACATTCATCCAACTGTTGTTCTAACAATACATTCATCCAACTGTTCTTCTAACAATACATTCATCCAACTGTTCTTCTAACATTACATTCATCCAACTGTTCTTCTAACAATACATTCATCCAACTGTTGTTCTAACATTACATTCATCCAACTGTTCTTCTAACATTACATTCATCCAACTGTTCTTCTAACATTACATTCATCCAACTGTTCTTCTAACAATACATTCATCCAACTGTTCTTCTAACATTACATTCATCCAACTGTCGTTCTAACAATACATTCATCCAACTGTTGTTCTAGCAATCCATTCATCCAACTGTTGTTCTAGCAATCCATTCATCCAATTGATGTTCTAACCATTCATCCGATTGATGTTTCATCCATTCATCCGTTGTTCTAACGATCCATTCATCCAATTGTTGTTCTAACCATCCATTCATCCAATTGTTCTAACCATCCATTTATCCAAATGTTGTTCTAACCATCCATTCATTCATTGTTGTTCTAACCATCCATTCATTCAATTGTTGTTCTAACCATCCATTCATCCAATTGTTCTAACCATCCATTTATCCAAATGTTGTTCTAACCATCCATTCATTCAATTGTTGTTCTAACAATACATTCATCCAACTGTTCTTCTAACATTACATTCATCCAACTGTTGTTCTAGCAATCCATTCATCCAACTGTTGTTCTAGCAATCCATTCATCCAATTGATGTTCTAACCATCTATTCATCCGATTGATGTTCTAACCATCCATTCATCCGATTGATGTTCTAACGATCCATTCATCCAATTGTTGTTCTAACCATCCATTCATCCAATTGTTCTAACCATCCATTTATCCAAATGTTGTTCTAACCATCCATTCATCAAATTGTTGTTCTAACAATCCATTCATCAAATTTTTTTCTAACAATCCATTCACCTATCGTTCTTTAAACTTTGGTGGAAAGATGAATGGAGAAATGGATACAAATAAGTAAGATAATACACCATTCAGATGTGTGGGCTTTTTTTTTACGAACTCATATTGTACTTTACGAATTCACATTATACACTACGAATTCACACTGTACTTATGTCAACATGAGTGAAAAAAAATACAATTGCATGAGTCTAATTTAAAAAAAAATGGTTACACTGTCTTCTACTTTCAAAGGTGCATTCCTAATTCCGTACACGTTGTGCCTGATTTTTCTTGGGATACCTCTCTTTGCCCTGGAGTGTGCCTTTGGTCAGTATGGCGGGAAAGGACCTCTAAGCATCTGGGCAATCAACCCTGCTTTTAAAGGTAAAATGATTTTATAACATTTGAGTTTAGCCGTGAGTTGATTTTAATAATTGTTATTTCTTTTCTATACTTGTTGGCCTCGAGGCAAGACGCCGGCCTCGAGACAGGGAGGTTGTGGGTTCAAATCTCGGCTGCACCGGTTGGGATTTTTATTTATGATTTCTCTCTGCGACAACCATCCCTGGTTCTCAGCAGCGAGGTCCGGCTTGAAACGTCAATTACTCATCGACGGAAAAAATATGAGTGCCTCAGACGTCGGAGTTATCTGCCTGTGCGGCGAGGGACCCCTGTGCACACTGCTGCCAAGGAAAAATGGATTGACACGCAAAATTCAGTTCCTTGTCTCTAGAGACTTCGTCAGGCGTAAAAGCTGGCGAACGGCAAAAAAAAATTTCTTTTCTCTAGCACTGAGATGATTTTAGCAATACTAATGTTCTATTTTCATGAGTTAGTCTTTGTAAAAATCATGCCTTTTTCTACAGTTATTTTATCAATTAGGGAACCAGCGGTGGGATGTAACATACACCCCTACATAGAATGGTGACAACTTTACAAAAAAAAAAAGGGACAATACAAAATAGTTGATGTTTTGTGCTACATGCGGTCTCCTTCAAAATTTAAGGACAACACAGTCAGCGAAATGAAGATACATTATTTGCCTTTTTAATTATATCATTTTACCATTTCATCAATTACTATTTATTTTTAGGATTTATTTATTTATTATAAAGAACAAGCAATCGTCATTTTTTGGTCATGCGATGAGAAGGGAACAGCTGGAATATATTGTGACAACTGGGAAAATTGAGGGACGATAGAGGGAGGCAAACAAAAAGATACTAGACAGCTTACGTGAATGGCTTGGCAGAAGGTCAGCAAAAGAAATGATAAGTAACTGTCGAGATCGAAAGTTGCGAAGAGACATGATCACCTACGTCAGCAGGCATGGTACTTGATGATGATAATGATTTATTTTTTGGCAATCAGCTGACTTTTAGCAAACATCATTTCCCTTTTTTTTTATACAGTAGTAAGTTGATATTAGCAAGCATCATTTTATTTTTTTTGGCAGTAATTTGATGTTAGCAAACATCATTTCCCTTTTTTATACAGCAGTAAGTTGATTTTAGCAAACATCATTTCCCTTTTTTTTATACAGCAGTAAGTTGATTTTAGCAAACATCATTTCCCTTTTTTTTATACAGCAGTAAGTTGATTTTAGCAAACATCATTTCCCTTTTTTTTATACAGCAGTAAGTTGATTTTAGCAAACATCATTTCCCTTTTTTTATACAGCAGTAAGTTGATTTTAGCAAACATCATTTACCTTTTTTATACAGCAGTAAGTTGATTTTAGCAAACATCATTTACCTTTTTTATACAGCAGTAAGTTGATTTTAGCAAACATCATTTCCCTTTTTATACAGCAGTAAGTTGATTTTAACAATCATCATTTTCTTTTTTTTGACAGTAATTTGATTTTAGCAAACATCAAACCTTTAATACAATGAGTTGATTTGAGCAAACATGAAATCTTTGCTAATAATGGATTGATTTTAGTAAACATTAAATCTTTAGTAATATTGAGTTGAATTTAGCAAACATCAACAAAGACTAATTTAAATATGTTTTTCTCCCATAAATTTGAAAATATTTGAAACCCCTTATGTACATCACAAGAGGCGAACCAGAAATATGTGTGTAATGCGTACTTTTAGTGCATTTTGTATGCGCAGAGGCAGTAGAGTAGGAGACAATAACAAGTATATGGCTACAACCATTTCATTATAAAGAGATAAGAGAAAGAAAAAGATACGTTAAGACTATCATCAATCTTACAAAAAGATGCAGAAGACTGTCATCATTGCATACAAAAAAGTTGCATTAAGACTATCATGATTTCAAACAGAAAAGATACATTTCAACTACCGTCATTAAAAAAAGATTCATTAAGATTACCATCATTTCATTCAAAAAAAATGTGGTAAGGCTACCATCATTTCATACAAAGTGATTAATTAAGGCTACCATCATTTCATACAAAGTGATTAATTAAGGCTACCATCATTTCATACAAAGTGATTAATTAAGACTACCATCATTTTATACAAAGTGATTAATTAAGACTACCATCATTTTATACAAAGTGATTAATTAAGGCTACCATCATTTTATACAAAGTGATTATTTAAGACTACCATCATTTCATACAAAGTGATCAATTAAGACTACCATCATTTCATACAAAGTGATTAATTAAGACTACCATCATTTTATACAAAGTGATTAATTAAGACTACCATCATTTCATACAAAGTGATTAATTAAGGCTACCATCATTTCATACAAAGTGATTAATTAAGGCTACCATCATTTCATACAAAGTGATTAATTAAGGCTACCATAATTTCATACAAAGTGATTATTTAAGACTACCATCATTTTATACAAAGTGATTATTTAAGACTACCATCATTTTATACAAAGTGATTAATTAAGACTACCATCATTTTATACAAAGTGATTAATTAAGGCTACCATCATTTCATACAAAGTGATTAATTAAGGCTACCATCATTTCATACAAAGTGATTAATTAAGGCTTCCATCATTTCATACAAAGTGATTATTTAAGACTACCATCATTTTATACAAAGTGATTAATTAAGACTACCATCATTTCATACAAAGTGATTAATTAAGACTACCATCATTTCATACAAAGTGATTAATTAAGACTACCATCATTTCATACAAAGTGATTATTTAAGACTACCATTATTTCATACAAAGTGATTATTTAAGACTACCATTATTTCATACAAAATATTCATTAAGGCTACCATCATTTCATACAAAGTGATTATTTAAGACTACCATCATTTTATACAAAGTGATTAATTAAGACTACCATCATTTCATACAAAGTGATTATTTAAGACTACCATCATTTCATACAAAGTGATTATTTAAGACTACCATTATTTCATACAAAGTGATTATTTAAGACTACCATCATTTCATACAAAGTGATTATTTAAGACTACCATCATTTCATACAAAGTGATTATTTAAGACTACCATTATTTCTTACAAAGTGATTATTTAAGACTACCATTATTTCATACAAAGTGATTAATTAAGACTACCATCATTTCATACAAAGTGATTAATTAAGACTACCATCATTTCATACAAAGTGATTAATTAAGACTACCATCATTTCATACAAAGTGATTAATTAAGACTACCATCATTTCATACAAAGTGATTAATTAAGACTACCATCATTTCATACAAAGTGATTAATTAAGACTACCATTATTTCATACAAAGTGATTAATTAAGACTACCATCATTTCATACAAAGTGATTAATTAAGACTACCATCATTTCATACAAAGTGATTATTTAAGACTACCATTATTTCATACAAAGTGATTATTTAAGACTACCATCATTTAATACAAAGTGATTATTTAAGACTACCATCATTTCATACAAAGTGATTATTTAAGACTACCATTATTTCATACAAAATATTCATTAAGGCTACCATCATTTGAAACAAAAGATTCATTCAGCCTACCATTATTTCATACAAAATAAAGATGCATTATCATCATTTCAAAAAACCTTGCTGTGGTGAAAGTCTCGGTATGTTCTCATATACAAGCAACTAAAGGCCGTTCTAGAGTTTTAGCTGAAAGGAAATGTCGAAAGTCAAAGTTGGGGCTGATTAGGTTATGTAATCACACAAATTGTCAAATGTTGGAGTTTTGAGAGGAGAGGAAGGACATGTAACCAAGGATAGTCTCGCCGAAAACAGGTGAAACAGAGTTGAAGAGTATGGGCCAGACATTGGGCACTCAACGAACGGATGACAAAGAATTTTACAAACTAGGCAAATTTTTCGCGGCTCGACATAACGCAATAATATTGCGTTAGATTGCGCCTTATTGCGCCAGATTGCGACTGATTGCGCCAGATTGCGCCTGATTGCGCCAGATTGCGCCTGATCGCCAATCACCAAGACTGTCAACCAGTGGAGCGGGTGGACGTCATCAATGCCCACCGAGATGTTGGAAGGCCACAGGACTTGGACAACCATGAGTCCACGTCACTCATTCAGATGAAAGAGATGGGGTTTAAATTGGGCGCAGCTAGAAACGGGAAACTTAGTGGGCGTGTAAGAAGACTTATCAACCAACACAGAACTGGAGTTATCTGTCGCTGGACACTGCGGGACTTGCTGATGATAGGATTTGAGCACCTATGGACATGTTCGGAGTACAATGATGGTGACCAGCAAATAACTCAATATCGCTATAACGTGATATCATTGATTTTTCTTGTTAGGTGGCCAAAATAAGAGAAGAAAACAATGTGAGCTCAGATGCTGAATATCATGAAACTGTGACGGCTTCTCCGTCTGGAAAAGGAAATGTGAATTACAAGTATCAAGATTACTGTTAGAACTTGTTACTAGAAATATAACGACTGTGAAAGAGCTGTAACACACCGTTAATATAACGACTGTGAAAGAGCTGTAACACGCCGTTAATATAACGACTGTGAAAGAGCTGTAACACGCCGTTAATATGAATAAGCATAATCGTTAATTTAAAAAATCTTCACCCCAACGTTGTGCTACCAATG
>JAVIAB010000156.1:69382709-69407709 GCA_032433765.1 Megaustenia siamemsis
TGTTGTGTGTTTCAGTCTAAGATAATAATGTAAGTGTTTTGTGTTTCAGTCTAAGATAATAATAATGTAAGTGTTTTGTGTTTCAGTCTAAGATAATAATGTAAGTGTTTTGTGATTCAGTCTAAGATAATAATGTAAGTGTTGTGTGTTTCAGTCTAAGATAATAATGTAAGTGTTGTGTGTTTCAGTCTAAGATAATAATGTAAGTGTTTTGTGATTCAGTCTAAGATAATAATGTAAGTGTTGTGTGTTTCAGTCTAAGATAATAATGTAAGTGTTTTTGCGTTTCAGTCTAAGATAATAATGTAAGTGTTTTGTGTTTCAGTCAAAGATAATAATGTAAGTGTTGTGTAATTCAGTCAAAGATAATAATGTAAGTGTTGTGTAATTCAGTCAAAGATAATAATGTAAGTATTTTGTGTTTCAGTCTAAGATAATAATGTAAGTGTTTTGTGTTTCAATCTAAGATAATAATGTATATACAAACTATGAACATCTGGGATCTGTAGTAACTAATAATCGAGACTGCCAGAAAGAGCTCAAAAAAAGATTAGCAATAACAACACAACAAATTTAACGCCATAAAGAACATGTGGCACAAAAGACCAGCAGGGCAGTAAATTAAAATTACTGAGATCATACATCTTCCCGAAAGCAACATACGGTTTGTGAACCATGAACAATCTTGCAACAATAAGGAAGAAAATCGATTCATTCGAAGCAAAATGATATAGAAAAATCCTTAAGATATCTTGGATAATGAAAAAGAGCAATGAAGACATATTAACAGATGTACACATTAAGAAGAACTGTCTTATATTAAACAGAGGAAATTACAATACTATGGACACGTCAAAAGACACAGCGGACTGGAAAGAAAGAAAATGGAAAGCATTGTTCTTGGGCGTCGCATCAGCGGCAAACCAAGAAGAAAGCGGCTTCAAGACATCAAGGAGACCTTGAACATGACAAAAGAAGAAGTGGGAGATCTGGAAGGAACTAGAGACATCGTTTTAGACGGGCTGAGATAAATGCCATGTTCTACAAAGGACACGCGACCTGATGATGATGGATTATAATGTATAGTCTATGTAGTATGTGTTCGACAATGGCGATGCTTAATACGAGTAACATTTTCCTAATCGAATCAAGATCATGATTTGTTACAATAATAAGCTATTCTTGTGTTCTTTAGTGGTGAGGATAATAATAATCATGATCGGTGAATCAGAACCATCAAGACCCGAGTCCACCTCTTCGTGGTGCCTCCAGAAACAGACCAACTTGTCTTGTCTGGCCAAGCGAGTAGGGATAGAAGAGGGAAGACATCCCGCGGTAATCAAAAATAACATGTTGAAATCGGATGTGGTTGGCCCAAAAGACGCACATATCACAGTTCTACTACAAACAACAACACAACGTAACTACGCCTACATAACCTTCTTTAAAGTATGGACAATGAAGAGGACACCAGTTCCTTTAGTCATCGGGTGAACGACAGAAAGGAAGAAATGATGGCTTGATGAGCTTAAATGTCATTACCACTGCTCGAACCCTTGTTCTTTTGCCTCCAGTAGAGCAGTCAGTTCTACCGCGACCCTCTCAATAAATATTTATTAACGTTATGAATGTTCAATGTTTCTGTGCATGTTGACTCTTTTTGTAAAGTCCAATGATGACGATAAAACTAGTGCTCTAATCACAGGCTGACTATCGATAATAGTATCCTTAGGAGCAATTCTATTCATGAGAAATACTATCGATAGAGCATATCTATTCATGAAAAATACTATCGATAGAGCATATCTATTCATGAAAAATACTATCGATAGAGCATATCTATTCATGAAAAATACTATCGATAGAGCATATCTATATATGAAAAATACTATCGATAGAGCATATCTATTCATGAAAAATACTAACGATGGAGCATATCTATTCATGAAAAATACTATCGATAGAGCATATCTATCTATTCATGAAAAATACTATCGATAGAGTATATCTATTCATGAAAAATACTATCGATAGAGCATATCTATTCATGAAAAATACTAATGATAGAGCATATCTATTCATGAAAAATACTATCGGCAGAGCATATCTATTCATGAAAAATACTATCGATAGAGTATATCTATTCATGAAAAATACTATCGATAGAGCATATCTATTCATGAAAAATACTATCGATAAAGCATATCTATTCATGAAAAATACTATCGATAGAGCATACCTATTCATGAAAAATACTATCGATAGAGCATATCTATTCATGAAAAATACTATCGATAGAGTATATCTATTCATGAAAAATACTATCAAAATAAAAAATGCATGAATTAAATGTTTTAGCCTCTTTTTTTTGCAGCGGATCTACAACTCAACAACACAAAATCTCCAAGCGAACTTTATTTTTTGTAAGTATACTCAAGTTTGTGTTTCAGGGCACGTATTTAATTGTCAAGTCTGTCTACTTAAGCATTTAATGTAAAAGTCAAGTTCGTCTACCGCAGCATTTAATGTAAAAGTCAAGTCTGTGTACCTCATCATTTAATGTAAAAGTCAAGTCTATCTACCTCAACATTTAATGTAAAAGTCAAGTCTATCTACATCAACATTTAATGTAAAAGTCAAGTCTACCTACCTCAACATTTAATGTAAAAGTCAAGTCTATCTACCTCAACATTTAATGTAAAAGTCAAGTCTATCTACCTCAACATTTAATGTAAAAGTCAAGTCTATCTACCTCAACATTTAATGTAAAAGTCAAGTCTGTCTACCTCAACATTTAATGTAAAAGTCAAGTCTATCTACCTCAACATTTAATGTAAAAGTCAAGTCTATCTACCTCAACATTTAATGTAAAAGTCAAGCCTGTCTACCTCAACATTTAATGTAAAAGTCAAGCCTGTCTACCTCAACATTTAATGTAAAAGTCAAGTTTGTCTTCCTCAACATTTAATGTAAAAGTCAAGCCTGTCTTCTTCCTCAACATTTAATGTAAAATTCAAGCCTGTCTTCCTCAACATTTAATGTAAAAGTCAAATCTGTCTACCTCAACATTTAATGTAAAAGTCAAGTCTGTCAACATAATATACATAGTACCGTGTTATGTGCCAGTGGCTTGGTGCATCAAATTTTTGTCATTATTTTATTCGGGTTTGCTTTCCTTAGCATGTGATGCTCCCCAATCTTCCTGTAGGGCCTGCCTTACTTTTCTGTAGGGGGATTCTGCCCTTAGATGATCAGCCCTCCCGGGTTTACGAGCAACCATCTGAGCAGCTTTGTGTTGAGTATTCTCCCTCATAGGTGGTCTGGTCTTCGCATGTTTTGGGCACTACCTGCCTGTTTGATAGAAGATAGAAAGAGGAGAAAAGACAGAAGCATTGAACCCATCAGGTGGGGATGGATTAGTTCAGACCAGAGCGTGTACCACCCGTCGGTGGGTTCTGCGTCTTCGCTTAAAGGGTTCCACCTACTTCTGGCTCTTTTGTCTGGCCCCTCACCAAGGGCATGTCCAGCTTGGATGACCCTGCCAGGAGCTAAGCTCCTGCTGGCATAGCTCCTTGAATACCGAAGGCACGCCTCCAACCACGTCAAGGTGAGCCTATTATGGATGGAGATAAATAATATAAAGGTAATTAGTTGTGCTTGTCCACGCAACATATGAATGGAGATAAATAATATGAAGGTAATTAGTTGTGCTAGTCCACTAAACATTTGGATGGAGATAAATAATATAAAGGTAATTAGTTGTGCTAGTCCACGCAACATATGAATGGAGATAAATAATATAAAGGTAATTAGTTGTGTTAGTCCACTCAACATATTATGGATGGAGATAAATAATATGAAGGTAAATAGTTGTGCTAGCCACGCAACATATGAATGGAGATAAATAATATGAAGGTAATTAGTTGTGCTAGTCAACTCAACATTTGGATGGAGATAAATAATATAAAGGTAATTAGTTGTGCTAGTCCACGCAACATATAAATGGAGATAAATAATATAAAAGTAATTAGTTGTGCTAGTCCACTCAACATATTATGGATGGAGATAAATAATATAAAGGTAATTAGTTGTGCTAGTCCTTACAATAATCATTTCATCGTGTCAAAGTTAAGCAAGCTACATAATTAGCTTGTGGGACGTATGTTCACAGACGAAGAAAGACTCGATAGAGAACGCAATCAGCATCGTATGAGAAGGTATCAGCTATGGACATTACTCAAGCACCAATAGGAAGGCAACGAAACAGTGAATTGGAACGTGACAACCCTCTGTTATTGATGTCAAACATGGTCTTTGTCTACAACACACAGCAGCTGCCCAAGCTACTGTGTTTAGTGCTCTGTGCTCACCATGAGCTGTGTTTTTCATCCGGATCGTGTTTCGATATTTCTCTTGCTTACGATGAATGATGATATCGTATGACGAAGGACAGTTCAGCTGCGTTCACTTTCGGTGCCGTTTGGCCTTATGTCCTTTAGCGTGTGTTGTAGCTGCTATGATGGGGACTGCAGATGCCTTTCTTTGTTTGGATCATTCAGTGAGATGCGTTTTAATTCGGATGATTCCACTGGCACTGGCGGTTCAGAAATTATGTATTTTAGTTTGTTTGCAGTGATACCGGGGCCTTCGACTAACCATAACCTTAACATTAAACACATACAAAAGTAAGATCACAGGCAATAGAATGAGAAGCCTCGGCAGAACGATAAATGCCACTAGAAAAGACAGCATGAGAAACTACATCATCGGAGAAACACTCAGTATCATATACATTAAAAAAGATAAAACAGAAAACAAAATTGATTGAACCATCTGCGAAGAGAGACTAACTAGTTGGTTTCATGGCCCCAGGCAAGTAAAAAGTTAAATGACTAATCATATAACAAATATGCCGCAGCGGTGCGGACTAACAACTTTTAGGCTCTTGAAAAACACTAGTTTCTCCCAAAATCTCCCGATATATGTTATTAATGGTGTAATTATTTCACGCAATAAGTATTCTGATTTAACTTCCTTGCATATCCACATATTTATACAGCACCGACATCCTGCGTGATACAGGGACAATCGAGACCCTTGGTGACGTACACTGGGAGATTTTGGTAGCCAACCTGGTAGCCTTTATCATTATATTCTTGGTGCTTCTCAAAGGGATAGAAACGTTGGGGAAGGTAAGAACTGAGTGTATTTGACTGAGCTGTTTTAATTCTTTCCGCCTACTTGCCTGGACAATTGTCATAGAGTCTTCTACAACACCATCCTTTTCTATCTTCATATTATATCACCATTTCCTGCTATTCCATTCGCGGTTCTCTTATATTTCCTGAATCATTCTTCAATTAACTTAATCAAATTTAATTTCTCCCTCTCTCTCTCTGCGATCAGGACCCAATCAGAGTAGGATTCCAGCTCCTCACATGAACTCAGCTGTCAGGCTAGGTGTGTTACAAACAGAACATCACAGTTAGAGTCTGTCAGATCCACTCTGACCAAACACCCGTTAAAAACGTTGCACTGTGTTCTGCGCCAGTGGCGCAGTGCATCCGATTTCAGCCAGCATTTTATTCAGGTTTGCTTTCCCTAGCCTTTGATTGTCCCCAATCTTCCTGCAAGGCAGCAGGTGATCTTTTCTGTAGGGGGATTCTGCCCTTAGATGGTCGGCCCTCCCAGGTTTACGAGCACCATCTGCCCGAGTCACTAGAGGTGACTAACACAGACATGCACACACAAAGATATGAGATGTGACAAACACAGACATGCACATAGCGATACGAGGCATGACTAACACTGACATACATCAAGATATATGACACATGTCTAACATGGACATGCACACAAAGATATGAGATATGACCAACATAGATAGGCACACACAATGATATGAGATGTGACTAGCATAGCCATGCAAACACAAGGATATGAGATGTGACATACACAGACATGCACACACAAAGATATGAGATATGACTAACATAAACTTAATTTAAGAGTGTTATATTTGTTTACAAATAAGCAAGTCTAAGAATGCTGTATGTGTGTATAACATTGTTAAAATTAGTCAATAATAAATACAACCGTTGCTTGCGTTGTGTTTATTTGATTTCTCAAAGAACATATCCAGAGCTCAGGAATTAACCTGAAGTTCTCCGAGCAATCATTACAAACACAGATTATCAGTTCTCTCCCTTGGAACACTCCATACAAATTGCCCATTCTTTCATGTTTTGCTTTAAAAAAATGTCAAAAGTTTACTCTATTAATTTAAATGTAACATATAATATCTTGTCGCACTATTTTAACTGGTTGAGTTGTTAGTGTGCTCGCTTCCTGACCGGAAGGGTTACGGTTCGATCCCCAGAAGCGGCGGACTTTTTTTGGGGGCCGACAAGGCTTCGGGATTTACCCAACCTCTAGAAAAATGGGCACTAGAGATTTCTGAAGGCGGCCTGGCGTGATACCGACCACATCACCCAAGAAATGTGCCGTGGTGTTAAAAATTTGTGGTCACTACAACTATATTCCCCATACGCCTAGCAAGACAGGGGAGGGAACCGTTACTTTACTACTATTGTAACGTTTCTGACGTCATCCAGATCTCTGTTTACTAAAACTTAATCTATATGTCCATTTCTAGCTGTCACAGTGCGTGAAGTATAGCCCATGAATTATAGCCCGTGAAGTATAGCCCATGAATTATAGCCCATGAAGTATAGCCTATGAATTATAGCCCATGAAGTATAGCCCATGAATCATAGCCAGTGAAGTATAGCCCATGAATTATAGCCCGTGAAGTATAGCCCATGAATTATAGCCCGTGAAGTATAGCCCATGAATTATAGCCCATGAAGTATAGCCTATGAATTATAGCCCATGAAGTATAGCCCATGAATTATAGCCTATGGAGTATAGCCCATGAAGTATAGCCTATGAAGTATAGCCCATTAATTATAGCCTATGGAGTATAGCCCATGAAGTATAGCCTATGGAGTATAGCCCATGAATTATAGCCCATGAATTATAGCCTATGAAGTATAGCCCATGAATTATAGCCCATGAATTATAGCCTATGAAGTATAGCCAATGAATTATAGGCTATGAAGTATAGCCCATGAATTATAGCCTATGAAGTATAGCCCATGAATTATAGCCTATGAGTATAGCCCATGAATTATAGCCCATAATTTATAGCCCATGAATTATAGCCTATGAGTATAGCCCATGAATTATAGCCCATAATTTATAGCCCATGAATTATACCCCATAATTTATAGCCCATGAATTATACCCCATGGAATAGTGCCCATGAATTATAGCCCATGGAGTATAGCCCATGATTTATAGCCCATGAAATATAACCCATGAAGTATAGCCCATGAATTATAGCCCATGGAGTAGAGCCCATGATTTATAGCCCATGGAGTAGAGCCCATGAATAATAGCCCATGAAATATAACCCATGAAGTATAGCCCATGAAATATAACCCATGAATTATAGCACATGATTTATAGCCCATGAAGTATAGCCCATAAATTATAGACCATAAAATATAACCCATGAAGTATAGCCCATGAATTATAGCCCATGAAGTATAGCCCATGAATTATAGCCCATGATGTATAGCCCATGAAGTATAGCTCATGAAGTATAGCCCATTCCTGTTTTGTCAATTATATGTGTTTGAGTGTGTGCGTTTGTATTTGCGCGTGCGTGTGTGTGTGTGTGTGTATTTGTGTTTCATCATCATCATCAAGTACCGGGCCTGCTGGCGTAGGTGATCATGTCTCTCCACAACTTTCGATCACGACAGTTATTTATCATTTCTGTTGTTGATCTTCTGTCAAGCCATTCTCTTAATCTTTCAGGTATTTTTTTTCTCTTCGCTTCCCTCTATCTCTTTGTCCTTCAATTTTCCCAGTTGTTACAATATATTCCAGCTGTTCTCTTCTCAATTTACGTACCAAAAAAATGATGATTGTTTCTTCCTAATGTTGGAAATTAGCTCTCTTTTTGCTTTGGCCTCTTTCATGACGTTTTCAGTACTCTTCTTTGTGTTATTCTAATTTGTATTTATGTTTAGACATATCTAATACATAAGAACGTAGAGCGATGGTTGCAGATTGCCTTCTCGGTTCAAGATGACAGATACTATATAAGATCGACCCAGATGTAAAACTTGGTGTTCAGTTCAGAAAGCATTGTACACGTCATCTCGACACTTCTACATTCTCCATCTTCTTCCTACACCAATAGACGTCAATAAGTTCGAAGAAAGTGTTCGTCAGTTCGAGTCTGGTGACGTCACCATACATCTTGTCCTGGTACTATACTGGCTATGGTCAGAAGAGCCTTCGTTAATCATTGTATGGAAGCGAAGGCGCGCCTACCAGCAACCAACCAACCAACCAATCATTATATGTTGGGCAAGGTTGTAGCAACTGTTCAAAAGTCAATTTGCTGTGCCACAGTTGCGTTCATCAGAGGTTCCTATAGTTTTAGATTCTATTGTTGATACTTTGTATGAAGGCGCGCCTCACAGCACCAGAGCTGGAAGTTGTCAGCGACCCACAGCTGATTGCTTACGCCAGGATCGGTGAATCTGAACCATCCAGACTCTGCTCCACCTCTCCGCGGTGCCTCTAGTAACAGACTAACCTGTCTAGTCTGGCCAAGCGAGTAGGAATCGAAGAGGGAAGACAACCCGGTACTCAAAAATGTTGTGCTGAAGTCGGATGTGTTGGACCGAAAGGCGCAAATATCACAGTTATACTGCAAACCACAACACAACGCAGACACACCCACTTAACGTCCTTTTAAGGACGGATGACGAAGATGAATTCTATAGTCTACTTGAATACTCTAGAATACTTTAGTCATCAGGCGAACGCAAGCAAGCAAGAAGATTATATTTTTATAGTTTTAGTTTCGTTTAGTTTAGTTTAGTTTAGTTTCGTTTAGTCGACCGATCATCATCATTACAGGTCGAACAACTCCATTCTCAAATTCCATCTTCATGATCTTTTCCAACGAGCAGCTACTGACGTTATCAGCTGTAATCGTTAGTAGGCTAAATGTGTGGGATTTTCAAATATCAAACGTCCTTCACAGAGGCGTATCAAAAAGGAGAAGGATTGGTATATATTTGACCGGATTGGCAATTATATACAAATTGGTATTTAAATGGAAGAACCCATCCATAAACCATCATCAACATCGAGTGCCATCTCCGCAACGAAGGTTGGCTACCATGGAGCGCCATTCTACACTGCCTCTTGCCATGACGGTGCAGGTTGTTGCATAGACTAACTTGTCCATCTTTTGATGTTACTCCTCCATGTTAGTTTTGGTCTGCCTCTGCCTCTTTTACATTATATTTTCCCCTCCACGATTACTTTTAGTGGGCTGTTATGTCTTTTATATATTTTAAAAAATGAATCAAATGTTAACAAAACATGAGATATCAATCGACGCCATAGCAGCGGTAGAATCCATATACTGCTCTGCCGCCCAGATAGTAATTGGCCAGAAACTTCCGACTGGTGTTGTCTTTAGCGCGAACTCCGTAACTATGAGGACATACATCGACCTTCTCAAAAGCCCTAACAAAGTCCCACTTTTACCTGGTTTCTTGGTGAACCATAGGGGCTATTTTTTTTGTACAAACCTCGGGCGCCGCTCGCGGAATTCACCTGGTCGGCGTCGAGTGCTTTTCACAATTACACTAAAGCGGCTCTTAAATAAATACAGAGAAAATATAAACGTTAATGCTGCGGTGAATGCGGTGTGCTTTTAATGAAACTCTGCGATAATTAAATTATACGTTATAGGATTGTTATTACTGTTATAGTGTACTATTCTGTGTGAGTGTTTATGGAAGAGAAAAAGTGAAAGTGAAGAACTCACCAGTACTATCATGTAGTAGTAGACCCCATAAGTCTCAGCTGACTGTGGATGTTACAGCACGCCTAGGAAATTTGTTTTTTCTTTTCTTTCGCCGCTGTGAATTCTCATTTTCTATTAATCTGTCTGCTTCTTGCTTGAGTTTGAGCGTTAGAGTCTGTTTCCAAAGATTGCGGTCTGCTTCTTGCTTGAGTTGGAGATTTAGAGTGTGTTTCCAAAGATTTCAGTCTACTTCTTGCTTGAGTTGGAGCGTTAGAGTGTGTTTCCAAAGATTTCAGTCTACTTCTTGCTTGAGTTGGAGCGTTAGAGTGTGTTTCCAAAGATTTCAGTCTACTTCTTGCTTGAGTTGGAGCGTTAGAGTGTGTTTCCAAAGATTTCAGTCTACTTCTTGCTTGAGTTGGAGCGTTAGAGTGTGTTTCCAAAGATTGCGGTCTGCTTCTTGCTTGAGTTGCAGCTTTAGAGTGTGTTTTCACAGATTACGGTCTGCAGCTATCTCTTCCCAGGTTGCGAAGTTTATGTTCAGAGTCTTCTCTTTCGCGTTTACACACGTCTATGAGTCGTAGATTTCCCCTAGAGCATGTAGAGGCGTGCTAAAGACAATAGGGAAGTCCGACACGAGTGGCAGTCATACAAATGGTGCCAAAACAATGGAAATGGGAGGTGTGTATTGTTCTGTGACAAGTTTTAGGTTCATCACTTCAACATGGCTGCTTCCCAGCACAGCATCTTCTTCCTCTTCTTACCTTCCTTATTTGCCTTCCAAAATCGAAGGGATATATAATTTTTGGGGTCTTTTGCTCTTCTGTTGGCCTCCCTTGCTGTTATGTTTCCCAGTGGTTCTATTATTCCATCAATCGATCTTTTTCGTGGTCAACCCTTGAGTCTGGTGTTCTCGTAACGTTTATTGAAGGTTTGCTGTGTTGTGTTTTGATCGTTCTGCCTTGTCAAGTGGCCAAACCATTTAAATACTGTTTTTTATAACGGGAACAAATCCTGAATTTTTTCCCCTCAATTCTTCATTTCTGATCTTATCTCTCAGGCTGTTTCCTATCATTCGTCTAACACATTTCATCTCGGTAGTGGTTATTTTTGTTACAGTTTTTTAGTCCAGGACTGGTATTGGCAGCACAACGTTGGAATGAAGATTGTATTGTAGAATCCCCGTTTTTCCTCTAGAGTCATTTCCTTGTTAGACAGTAATATTGATAACCCAGTACAGCACATAAATATATCACACTTTTATTCTGTTTGCAGGTGGTCTACTTCACGGCAATTTTCCCCTATGTCCTACTGACCATTCTGCTGATCAGATGCGCCATGTTGGACGGAGCGTACGAGGGAATTCGCTACTACCTGACGCCTCAGTGGGACCGCCTCAGCGACGCAACGGTACAATATATTTCCCCACATCCATAGCATGTTCCTGTTTGTTATTCATTTATTGATATTATTCCTTTAGTCTGTGTTGTCAAAGTTATATGTGTGTACCTCTGTCATTATAATTACTTGTATGTCTGTCTTCACTGTTGGAGAGTGAAATCTGAAGGAAGAAAAGAGGTTTGGTCGATTTGGAGTCTTGGAGAGAAAGGCAGCTGTGTCTACAGTCAATACCTTACAGAAACAACCAGTCTGCATACGCTTTGAGGAATGCTGGAACGGAAGGTGGGGCGGATATGGGGATGCCTCGACTGCGGTGAAACTTATTCTATGAATATAATAAAGTAGTTTGAGAGTGAAGTGTATTCCCTCCATATCACTTGGACCTATATCTTAAACACATCACTGGACACATCACTTGGACACATCCCTTGGATACATATCTTAAACACATCACTGGACACATCACTTGGACACATCCCTTGGATACATATCTTAAACACATCACTGGACACATCACTTGGATACATACCTTGGATACATATCTTAAACACATCACTTGGACACATCCCTTGGATACATATCTTTAATGCATCACTTGCGAAAGGTGGCACTGTGTTTTTCTCCTGGATGCCTTTCATTTCCTGATGTTGAGTCAGGTACCTATTTTTGTCCACCTGCTTCGAACAATGCATGTGTTTTGAGCCTTAGTGTTTCGTATGAAAAGCGAGCCTTCTCAGCCATTAGGGGAATTATAACAATCCACTTCTCTGAGCAATGAAGAATTTCTTAGAACAAGAGAGAGAGAGAGAGAGAGAGAGAGAGAGAGAGGACAATAATGTTGACAGTTCTCTAATGGAAATGGCCACGCTCCATCGAAAGATGTGCCCATGATAAATGAAGGGTCTACGCTCCATTTCCCTGGACACCTTTAAATTTTCATCATCCTTAGGTCGCATGTCCTTGGCAGAATGTTGTATTCACCACAGCCCGTCTGAAAAAATCTCTGTCTCTATTTTCTTCTTGAAACCACTTTTTACCTAATGACAAATCTAAATTATGAGAAGGAATAAAACACCAATTTATTACTTGTTATCAGAATGGGATTGTTTCCGGTTGTTTCCAAAATGGAGGAATTATTTTTCTCCGGCTTGGTATAGAACCGTTGATCAGAGGTTTAACAAGCCGCTATCGTAAAAACGATGTTGTTAATGAAACGAGAGGAGAGACTCATTAGCACAAACACAAAAATTAGGCTATTCAAATCAAATGTACTATCAACCCTTACGTATGCGTGTGAAAGCTGGAAAACAACAAGAGATATAGAAACAAAGTTGAACGCATTCTAAAATAAATGTCTAAGGAAAATACTTGGTATAGCGTGGAACGAATTCAAAACAAACGAGGAAATTAGAGAAATCGCCAATCAACCACTAATATCTTCAGTAATAAAGAAAAGACGATGGTCATACGTTGGACATGTGATGAGAAGAGATAATAATCGAATAGCAAAGCAAGCCCTCATATGGGAAACAACAGGTAAAAGAAAAAGAGGAAGACCCAGGGAGACACTGAGAAGAACATTGATGAGAGAGGCAAGAGCAGCAGGAATCGGCTCCCTCAATGAGATAGAACTGCTTGCACAGAACAGAGACAGATGGCGAGATTTGATAAAATATCTTTAAAAGAAAACTGCTAGAACAAAAAATTCATATAGGAGAAGGTGTATCTTGGTCTACGCCCTATGGGCCGGTTACGGCTCGAAAGGTCAATAGATAGATAGATAGATATCAGAATTAATTTCACAGCACTATAGGCAATCCCACAGGTACTCACAAGTTTCCAGAAAATGACGATGTTTAAGGACGATGACTGTTTCAGCATGTCACTTGTTAACGCGCACATCTAATTAGCTCTTGTTGGTTATCACTTCTACTTGTTCAGCAGCTTATACAGAGCTGCAACTTTGCCAGAATTATTTCTTCATCGACAACATAGGCATTATTATACAACATATACACTATCACTGAGTGTTTTTAAGACATTGCTTTTTTTTAATGAACCAAAACTGATAAAGACGCTAAATTGTCGCGTTATGGTTAAAAAAACAAAAAACAAGCTGCTGAGCTTCGCAGAGTGAGTTGGGATCTAAGAGAGAACGCAATCTTGATCAGTAGTCTTGGTTAGCAGGCTTCGTCAGTAGTATTGGTTAGCAGGCTTCGTCAGTAGTCTTGGTTAGCAGGCTTCGTCAGTAGTATTGGTTAGCAGGCTTCGTCAGTAGTCTTGGTTAGCAGTCTTGGTCAGTAGTCTTGGTTAGCAGTCTTGGTCAGTAGTCTTGGTTAGCAGTCTTGATCAGTAGTCTTGGTCAACAGTCTTGGTCAGTAGTCTTGGTTAGCACTGTTGGTCAGTAGTCTTGGTCAACAGTCTTGGTCGGTAGTCTTGGTTAGCACTGTTGGTCAGTAGTCTTGGTCAACAGTCTTGGTCAGTAGTCTTGGTTAGCACTGTTGGTCAGTAGTCTTGGTCAACAGTCTTGGTCGGTAGTCTTGGTTAGCAGTCTTGGTCAGTAGTCTTGGTTAGCAGTCTTGGTCAGCAGTCTTGGTTAACAGTCTTGGTCAGTAGTCTTGGTTAGCAGTCTTGGTCGGTAGTCTTGGTTAACAGTCTTGGTCAGTAGTCTTGGTTAGCAGTCTTGATCAGTAGTCTTGGTTAGCAGTCTTGGTCAGTAGTCTTGGTTAGCAGTCTTGGTCAGTAGTCTTGATTAGCAGTCTTGGTCAGTAGTCTTGGTTAGCAGTCTTGATCAGTAGTCTTGGTTAGCAGTCTTGGTCAGTAGTCTTGGTTAGCAGTCTTGGTCAGTAGTCTTGGTTAGCAGTCTTGATCAGTAGTCTTGGTTAGCAGTCTTGATCAGTAGTCTTGGTTAGCAGTCTTGATCAGTAGTCTTGATTAACAGTCTTGATCAGTAGTCTTGGTTAGCAGTCATGATCAGTATTCTTGGTTAGCAGTCTTGATCAGTAGTCTTGGTTAACAGTCTTGATCAGTAGTCTTGGTTAGCAGTCTTGATCAGTAGTCTTGGTTAGCAGTCTTGGTCAGTAGTCTTGGTTAGCAGTCTTGGTCAGTAGTCTTGGTTAGCAGTCTTGGTCAGTAGTCTTGATTAGCAGTCTTGGTCAGTAGTCTTGGTTAGCAGTCTTGATCAGTAGTCTTGGTTAGCAGTCTTGGTCAGTAGTCTTGGTTAGCAGTCTTGGTCAGTAGTCTTGGTTAGCAGTCTTGGTTAGCAGTCTTGGTTAGCAGTCTTGGTTAGCAGTCTTGGTTAGCAGTCTTGGTTAGCAGTCTTGGTCAGTAGTCTTGGTTAGTAGTCTTGGTTAGCAGTCTTGGTTAGCAGTCTTGGTCAGTAGTCTTGGTTAACAGTCTTGGTCAGTTGTCTTGGTTAACAGTCTTGGTCAGTAGTCTTGGTTAGCAGTCTTAGTCAGTAGTCTTGGTCAACAGTCTTGGTCAGTAGTCTTGGTCAACAGTCTTGGTCAGTAGTCTTGGTCAACAGTCTTGGTCAGTAGTCTTGGTCAACAGTCTTGGTCAGTAGTCTTGGTTAACATTCTTGATCAACAGTCTTGGTCAACAGTCTTGGTCAGTAGTCTTGGTCGCTAGTCTTGGTCAGTAGTCTTGGTCAACAGTCTTGGTCGGCAGTCTTTGTCGGCAGTCTTGGTCAACAGTCTTTGTCAGTAGTCTTGGTCAACAGTCTTTGTCAGTAGTCTTGGTCAACAGTCTTTGTCGGCAGTCTTGGTCAACAGTCTTTGTCAGTAGTCTTGGTCAACAGTCTTTGTCAGTAGTCTTGGTCAACAGTCTTTGTCGGCAGTCTTTGTCGGCAGTCTTGGTCAACAGTCTTTGTCAGTAGTCTTGGTCAACAGTCTTTGTCAGTAGTCTTGGTCAACAGTCTTTGTCAGTAGTCTTGGTCAACAGTCTTTGTCGGCAGTCTTGGTCGGCAGTCTTGGTCAGTAGTCTTGGTTAACAGTCTTGGTCAACAGTCTTTGTCAGTAGTCTTGGTCAATAGTCTTTGTCAGTAGTCTTGGTCGGCAGTCTTGGTTAACAGTCTTGGTTAACAGTCTTGGTTAACAGTCTTGGTCGGCAGTCTTTGTCGGCAGTCTTGGTCAACAGTCTTTGTCGGCAGTCTTGGTCGGCAGTCTTGGTCAGTAGTCTTGGTTAACAGTCTTGGTTAACAGTCTTGGTCAACAGTCTTGGTTAAAAGTCTTGGTTAACAGTCTTGGTTAACAGTCTTGGTTAACAGTCTTGGTCGGCAGTCTTTGTCGGCAGTCTTGGTCGGCAGTCTTGGTCAGTAGTCTTGGTTAACAGTCTTGGTTAACAGTCTTGGTCAACAGTCTTGGTTAACAGTCTTGGTTAACAGTCTTGGTCGGCAGTCTTTGTCGGCAGTCTTGGTTAACAGTCTTGGTCAACAGTCTTGGTTAACAGTCTTGGCCAGTAAAAAAGTAAAGTACCCCCCGTCACGCCAAGTGGCGTATAGGGAAATATGGTGTTAGTGACCCTATATTTTACAGACCTTCAGCACATGATTTTTGGGGTAATGTGGTCGGTATTACGCCCGTGCTGCTTTTACTTTCCCAGAAAAAATCCGGTACCCATTTAAGGCTGGGTGAACCCGGAGCCGTCGGTTGGGATCGAACCCTACCCCTTGTCCGTAGTAGTCCAGTTCACTAACCACTGAGCTATCGCGGCTCCTACTAATTTTTAGGGAATTAGTAAAACCCAGGTGTCCTCGCCAGGATTACGAACCCCGGCTGTTGCCGTGGTAAGCCAACCGCCTATCGATTGCGCTAACCGGACACCCTAGTCTTGGCCAGTAGTCTTGGTTAACAGTCTTGGTTAACTGTCTTGGTTAACAGTCTTGGTCAACAGTCTTGGTTAACAGTCTTGGCCAGTAGTCTTGGTTAACAGTCTTGGTCAACAGTCTTGGTCAGTAGTCTTAGTTATCAGTCTTGGTCAACAGTCTTGGTCAGTAGTCTTGGTTATCAGTCTTGGTCAATAGTCTTGGTCAACTGTCTTGATCAGTAGTCTTGGTCAACAGTCTTGGTCAGTAGTCTTGGTCAATAGTCTTGATTAGTAGTCTTGGTTAACAGTCTTTGTCAGTAGTCTTGGTTAGCAGTCTTGGTTAGCAGTCTTGGTCAACAGTCTTGGTCAGCATTCTTGGTCTGCAGTTTTGGTCGGCAGTTTTGGTCGGCAGTTTTGGTCGCCAATTTGGTCAGCAACTTGGTCTGAAGTCCTGGTCGGCAGTCTAGGTCGGCAACTTGGTCGGCTACTTGGTCAGCATTCTTGGTCGGCAGTCTTGGTCGGCAGTCTTGGTCGGCAGTCTTGGTCAGCACTCTTGGTCAGCATTCTTGGTCAGCATTCTTGGTCGGCAGTCTTGGTCAGCAGTCTTGATCAGCAGTCTTGGTCAGCAGTCTTGGTCAGCATTCTTGGTCAGCATTCTTGGTCGGCAGTCTTGGTCGGCAACTTGGTCAGCATTCTTGGTCGGCAGTCTTGGTCGGCAGTCTTGGTCGGCAGTCTTGGTCGGCAGTCTTGGTCAGCAGTCTTGGTCAGCATTCTTGGTCAGCATTCTTGGTCGGCAGTCTTGGTCAGCAGTCTTGGTCGGCAGTCTTGGTCAGCAGTCTTGGTCGGCAGTCTTGGTCAGCAGTCTTGGTCAGCAGTCTTGGTCAGCATTCTTGGTCGGCAGTCTTGGTCGGCAGTCTTGGTCGGCAGTCTTGGTCGGCATTCTTGGTCGGCAGTCTTGGTCAGCAGTCTTGGTCGGCAGTCTTGGTCAGCATTCTTGGTCGGCAGTCTTGGTCAGCAGTCTTGGTCGGCAGTCTTGGTCAGCAGTCTTGGTCAGCAGTCTTGGTCAGCATTCTTGGTCGGCAGTCTTGGTCGGCAGTCTTGGTCAGCAGTCTTGGTCGACAACTTGGTCGGCAGTCTTGGTCAGCAGTCTTGGTCAGCATTCTTGGTCAGCAGTCTTGGTCAGCATTCTTGGTCAGCATTCTTGGTCGGCAGTCTTGGTCAGCAGTCTTGATCAGCAGTCTTGGTCAGCAGTCTTGGTCAGCATTCTTGGTCAGCATTCTTGGTCGGCAGTCTTGGTCAGCAGTCTTGGTCAGCATTCTTGGTCAGCATTCTTGGTCGGCAGTCTTGGTCAGCAGTCTTGGTCGGCAGTCTTGGTCAGCATTCTTGGTCGGCAGTCTTGGTCAGCAGTCTTGGTCGGCAGTCTTGGTCAGCAGTCTTGGTCAGCAGTCTTGGTCAGCATTCTTGGTCGGCAGTCTTGGTCGGCAACTTGGTCAGCATTCTTGGTCGGCAGTCTTGGTCGGCAGTCTTGGTCGGCAGTCTTGGTCAGCATTCTTGGTCAGCAGTCTTGGTCAGCATTCTTGGTCAGCATTCTTGGTCGGCAGTCTTGGTCAGCAGTCTTGATCAGCAGTCTTGGTCAGCAGTCTTGGTCAGCATTCTTGGTCAGCATTCTTGGTCGGCAGTCTTGGTCAGCAGTCTTGGTCAGCATTCTTGGTCAGCATTCTTGGTCGGCAGTCTTGGTCAGCAGTCTTGGTCAGCAGTCTTGGTCAGCATTCTTGGTCAGCATTCTTGGTCGGCAGTCTTGGTCAGCAGTCTTGGTCAGCATTCTTGGTCGGCAGTCTTGGTCAGCAGTCTTGGTCGGCAGTCTTGGTCGGCAGTCTTGGTCAGCATTCTTGGTCGGCAGTCTTGGTCAGCAGTCTTGGTCGGCAGTCTTGGTCAGCAGTCTTGGTCAGCAGTCTTGGTCAGCATTCTTGGTCGGCAGTCTTGGTCGGCAGTTTTGGTCGGCAGTCTTGGTCGGCATTCTTGGTCGGCAGTCTTGGTCAGCAGTCTTGGTCGGCAGTCTTGGTCAGCATTCTTGGTCGGCAGTCTTGGTCAGCAGTCTTGGTCGGCAGTCTTGGTCAGCAGTCTTGGTCAGCAGTCTTGGTCAGCATTCTTGGTCGGAAGTCTTGGTCGACAGTCTTGGTCAGCAGTCTTGGTCGACAACTTGGTCGGCAGTCTTGGTCAGCAGTCTTGGTCAGCATTCTTGGTCAGCATTCTTGGTCGGCATTCTTGGTCGGCAGTCTTGTTCAGCAGTCTTGGTCAGCATTCTTGGTCGGCAGTCTTGGTCGGTAGTCTTGGTCAGCATTCTTGGTCGGCAGTCTTGGTCGGTAGTCTTGGTCAGCATTCTTGGTCGGCAGTTTTGGTCAGCAGTCTTGGTCGGCAGTCTTGGTCGGCAGTCTTGGTCGGCAGTCTTGGTCAGCATTCTTGGTCGGCAGTCTTGGTCAGCAGTCTTGGTCAGCATTCTTGGTCGGCAGTCTTGGTCAGCAGTCTTGGTCGGCAGTCTTGGTCGGCAGTCTTGGTCAGCATTCTTGGTCGGCAGTCTTGGTCAGCAGTCTTGGTCGGCAGTCTTGGTCAGCAGTCTTGGTCAGCAGTCTTGGTCAGCATTCTTGGTCGGCAGTCTTGGTCGGCAGTTTTGGTCGGCAGTCTTGGTCGGCATTCTTGGTCGGCAGTCTTGGTCAGCAGTCTTGGTCGGCAGTCTTGGTCAGCAGTCTTGGTCGGCAGTCTTGGTCAGCAGTCTTGGTCGGCAGTCTTGGTCAGCAGTCTTGGTCAGCAGTCTTGGTCAGCATTCTTGGTCGGAAGTCTTGGTCGACAGTCTTGGTCAGCAGTCTTGGTCGACAACTTGGTCGGCAGTCTTGGTCAGCAGTCTTGGTCAGCATTCTTGGTCAGCATTCTTGGTCGGCATTCTTGGTCGGCAGTCTTGTTCAGCAGTCTTGGTCAGCATTCTTGGTCGGCAGTCTTGGTCGGTAGTCTTGGTCAGCATTCTTGGTCGGCAGTCTTGGTCGGTAGTCTTGGTCAGCATTCTTGGTCGGCAGTTTTGGTCAGCAGTCTTGGTCGGCAGTCTTGGTCGGCAGTCTTGGTCGGCAGTCTTGGTCAGCATTCTTGGTCGGCAGTCTTGGTCAGCAGTCTTGGTCGGCAGTCTTGGTCAGCAGTCTTGGTCAGCAGTCTTGGTCAGCATTCTTGGTCGGCAGTCTTGGTCGGCAGTCTTGGTCGGCAGTCTTGGTCGGCATTCTTGGTCGGCAGTCTTGGTCAGCAGTCTTGGTCGGCAGTCTTGGTCAGCATTCTTGGTAGGCAGTCTTGGTCAGCATTCTTGGTCGGCAGTCTTGGTCAGCAGTCTTGGTCAGCAGTCTTGGTCAGCATTCTTGGTCGGCAGTCTTGGTCGGCAGTCTTGGTCAGCAGTCTTGGTCGACAACTTGGTCGGCAGTCTTGGTCAGCAGTCTTGGTCAGCATTCTTGGTCAGCATTCTTGGTCGGCATTCTTGGTCGGCAGTCTTGTTCAGCAGTCTTGGTCAGCATTCTTGGTCGGCAGTCTTGGTCGGTAGTCTTGGTCAGCATTCTTGGTCGGCAGTCTTGGTCGGTAGTCTTGGTCAGCATTCTTGGTCGGCAGTCTTGGTCAGCAGTCTTGGTCGGCAGTCTTGGTCGGCAGTCTTGTTCGGCAGTCTTGGTCAGCATTCTTGGTCGGCAGTCTTGGTCAGCAGTTTTGGTCGGCAGTCTTGGTCAGCAGTCTTGGTCAGCAGTCTTGGTCAGCATTCTTGGTCGGCAGTCTTGGTCGGCAGTCTTGGTCGGCAGTCTTGGTCGGCATTCTTGGTCGGCAGTCTTGGTCAGCAGTCTTGGTCGGCAGTCTTGGTCAGCATTCTTGGTCGGCAGTCTTGGTCAGCAGTCTTGGTCGGCAGTCTTGGTCGGCAGTCTTGGTCAGCAGTCTTGGTCAGCATTCTTGGACGGCAGTCTTGGTCGGCAGTCTTGGTCAGCAGTCTTGGTCGACAACTTGGTCGGCAGTCTTGGTCAGCAGTCTTGGTCAGCATTCTTGGTCAGCATTCTTGGTCGGCATTCTTGGTCGGCAGTCTTGTTCAGCAGTCTTGGTCAGCATTCTTGGTCGGCAGTCTTGGTCGGTAGTCTTGGTCAGCATTCTTGGTCGGCAGTCTTGGTCGGTAGTCTTGGTCAGCATTCTTGGTCGGCAGTCTTGGTCAGCAGTCTTGGTCGGCAGTCTTGGTCGGCAGTCTTGGTCGGCAGTCTTGGTCGACAGTCTTGGTCAGCATTCTTGGTCGGCAGTCTTGGTCGGCAGTCTTGGTCGGTAGTCTTGGTCGGCAGTCTTGGTCAGCATTCTTGGTCGGCAGTCTTGGTCAGCAGTCTTGGTCAGCAGTCTTGGACAAGCAGGGACGAGTGTGGATAGAGTGACGTCAACCGTCTATATTTCTTACAGCTGGAAGCATCAAGCTAGTTGGAGGTTTCCCGGTTTTATTTTCTGCTCGCAGGCCTTAGTAAACTTGGCTGTGTGTATAGTCGTATCAGCAATATAATGTTAATGCTCCTTTTAAATTTAAAAACAAACGTTTGATATACTGAAACGTAATATTAAATAAAAATGACACATTTACTGACGTTTTGGTAGCAAGTAACTCTCTTTTGGGAAGATCCAGCTTCTACTTGTAAAGATATTGTAAAAGTATTTCAAAGACAGAAGAGTTCCTCTTCCCAGATGGTTTGTCAATGATTGGCTGTGAATTCCTTGTTCCAGGTGTGGAGTGACGCTGCTGTCCAGATTTTCTTTTCACTAAGCGCCTGCATGGGTGGCCTCATTGCCATGTCAAGCTACAATACCTTCAGCAACAACATTATTAGGTAAACTTCTCAGAAATAAATTATTTTGCATTTTAAACATATGGCCTAAGCTGTAAATATTATTTGTGGTTTGTTAGTGTTTTTCCGCTATGTTAACATCGTATATATTCATCATCGTGTTGCCTGTCTCTTGCATAACGTTCTCTCATCACAGCTTGTCTGAAAGAATTAATGTCTCAAGCCAGATGTTCCACTTCTTCTGTTAGTTCGTTACTTGGTTGGTTGGTTGGTTGGTTGGTTGGCTGTGGTTGGTTGGCTGTGGTTGGTTAGCTGTGGTTGGTTAGTTCATTGGTTAGCTGGCTGCGGTAGGTGGGTTGGTTGGTTGATTGGTTAGCTGGCTGTGGTAGGTGGGTTGGTCGGCTGGCTGGCTATGGTTTGTTGGTTGGTTGTTTGGTTGGTTGTTTAGTTGGCTGGTTGGTTAGATGGTTGTTTAGTTGGTTGGTTGGCTGGTTGGTTGGCTGGCTGTGGTTGGTTGGTGGATTGGTTGACAGTGGTTGGTTGGTTGGCTGGCTGGTTGGTTAGATGGTTGTTTGGTTGGTTGGTTGGTTGGCTGGCTGGTTGGTTGGCTGGCTGTGGTTGGTTGGTGGACTGGTTGACAGTGGTTGGTTGGTTGGCTGGCTGTGGTTGATTCGATGGCTGGTTGTTTGGTTGGTTGGTTGGCTGGCTGTGGTTTGTTTTTTGGTTGGCTGGCTGGTTGGTTGGTTGGTTGGCTGTGGTTGATTGGCTGGCTGTGGTTGATTGGCTAGTGGGATGGTTGGCTGGCTGGTTGTGGTTGGTTGGTTGGTAGGTTGGTCGGTGTGTTGATCGGTGTGTTGGTTGGTTGGTTGATTGGTTGGATGGTTGGATAGCTGTGGTTGGTTGGTTGGCTGGCTGTGGTTGGTTGGATGGCTGGCTGGCTGGGGTTGGTGGGTTGGTTGGTAGGTTGGTCAGTGGGTTGATTGGTTGATTTGTTGGATGGCTGTGGTTGGTTGGTTGGCCGGATGTGGTTGATTGGCTGGTTGGATGGTTGGCTGGCAGTGGTTAGTTGATTGATTGGCTAGCTGGTTGGTGGGTTGGTGGGTTGGTTGGCTGGCTAGCTGGCTGTGGTTGGTTAGCTGGTTGGTGGGTTGATTGGTTGGTTGATTTGTTGTTGGGTTGGTGGTTGCTTAGTTAGTTGGTTGGTTTATTGGTTGTAGGTTGGTGGTTGGTTAGTTAGTTGGTTGGTGGGTTGGTTGGTTGGCTGCTGGGTTGGTGATTGGTTAGTTCGTTGGTGGGTTAGTTCCATGGATTATCCTCATCGCACAACTAAAAACAGTCCATAAGCTCCCAGATCTCCTGCCAGCAAGACCCGCAGTATGAAATAATAAACTGGTTGACAAGTCTATCCCCGATCTCCTCATAGATCTCCTGCCAGCAAGACCAGCAGTGTGAAATGATAAACTAGTTCACAAGTCTACCCCCGATTTCCTCATAGATCTCCTGCCAGCAAGACCCGCAGTAAGAAATTATAAACCAGTTCACAAGTCTACCCCCGATCTCCTCATAGATCTCCTGAATCTAAGCAACATTCCCTCTGACTAACATGAAAATCTGGGAGTCGCACCAGGGCTGCAACTTCGCGAACAAATCTCTATCATGTCGCCCTTTATTGCGAATGTGCAATCGGTTTCCACTTCTTCTTTTGTCATGTTCAATGTCTCCTTGATACCTCGAAACAACCTTTTTTTTAATATGTCATTGTCTCGTCTTCCTGGAACCATGCCATTCATTATTGTTCTTTCCAGCCCGCTGTGTCTTTTCACGTGGCTGCAGTATTTTAATTTCCTCTGTATGATGTTCTTAACCCAGCTCTTATTATCTTTATTATTATTTTCAATATATATGTTGTACCAACGTTGTTAATATTATTTACAGGTTTTAAATATACCGATACATTTTTATAGATTTTAGTTCGGGTTTGCATTTTGTTACAAGTGGTATGTGCAACATATAGACCATATGTAATTCGTAAAAAGTTTGTCAAAGAAACTATTCCTTGCTTTATTTCTTTGCCCTTGACATTTTGTCACTGTCTCCTTCATCTTCTCTTGGTTGTCATGTGTTCTACTGTCACTGGGTTTAACAGACCTTCCTACCATAAGGACGTGAGCAGTCACATTCACTTGTCTTCTCTTCATGTCTAGTAATAATTGTTCTTTTAATGCTATTTTCCAGCAATATTTCGTCGTTTGATTTCTTACTATTATATAGTTATTTAACTAAGAATGTCAAAATGTTACATCTTCTCAATATTCCTGTATGGTGCAGAAACATGGACATTAGGCAAGAAAACAGAACAGAAAATTGAAGCCTTTGAAATGTGGATTTATAGAAGAATAAGTAGAATTGGATGGAAACAAAAGATAACAAACAATGAAGTTTTAAAACAACTGAAAATAAAAAGAGAACTACTAAATACAATTAAGACAAGACAAATGAAATTTTTGGGGCATGTTAAAAGACACAACAGCCTACTAAAAGTAATATTGGAAGGGAAAATACAAGGTAAAAGAGGCAGAGGCAGACCAAGACTAACATGAACGAGTAACATCAAAAGATGGACAAGTCAGCCTATGACAGCCTGCACCATCAAGGCAAGAAACAGAGTAGAATGGCGATCCATGGTAGCCAACCTTCGTTGCGGAGAAAGCACTCAATGATGATGATGATGATATAGTTATGTGGAACATTGTTCACGTAAGCTATAACTCTTCTACAGCTGTTAGATACCACTCAAATTGTTGTCTATTATCTATGATTCACATTCATAAAATCATACAGGTTGTAACTTTTCCTTTTTTTTTTTTTATTTCGTTTCACTTATAATTAATGACTCTCATTTACTTCTGTTATTATATTTCTCACAGTTCATTATGTGATTAATTTACGTTTTTTTTTTGTGGAGTGAATTCAATGAACATTAATCTGATTCACTGTTTAAAAAAAAAAAAAAAGTAAAGAGCCCCCGTCACGCCAAGTGACGTATAGGGAATATGGTCTTAGTGACCATACATTTTGCAGACCCTCGCCTCGGCACATGATTTTTGGGGTAATGTGGTCGATATTAAGCCTGTGCCGCTTTACTTTCCCAGAAAATAATTCGGTACCCATTAAAGGCTGGGTGAACCGGAGCCGTCGGTTGGGACTGAACCCTACCTCTTGTCCTTTGTAGTCCAGTTGAATAACAACTGAGCTCTGATTCACTGTAGTCAATATTTGTTTTATATATTCAAATTTAGCAATCGAAGGGGAGGACCAATTAAATGTCGTAACCTCTACACCACATAGCAGCTGCACTGGGCATACTACCTTTATTCTTCGTTCATTCAATAACCCCGTACCCCCTCCCCCAACCTGGAGAGCTTGTTAACGTTGTAATATATAATTGTTTTAATTTTCTCTAAATGTTTTGTTAACAAATTATGGACGGGTTGGCTAAGGTTTATGAAGTTTCTTTTCATGAGCAGTACATTGATTTTGAGCCACGTTCTTCAGCTGACTCAGATGACACAAAAATTGATACCTGACCTGTTCATCAGAAAAGAACAGTCATTCTGTAAAACCAGCATTGGTCCGCGCTTTTCCAAAAGATGTTCCCTGTAGAAGCGCAACCACTACACGCCACAGTATATGCTATAAGATTTCGGTACATTTTCATTAACTCGAGTAGTTACAAATGTAAAATGTGTTTACTGTTAACGTAAGTGTTTTATTGACGTGCGTCATTGTGACGTTGCAGGGATGCATTTACAGTCCCCATCATCAACTGCCTAACGAGCTTCTATGCTGGGTTTGTGGTCTTCTCTACTCTTGGTTACATGGCCAAAACCAAGAATGTCGACATTGCTGTTGTCACTAAGGGAGGTAACTACACAACGTCTAGATACTTATAGAATTGTTCTTGTTTCATTTCCCTTCATTTTGTGCGTATGTGGTCATACGTTTTGTTGTATGTTGTCAGAGTAAATATCTTATATTTCTGGGATCCTATGTTTCTGGTGTAAAT
>JAVIAB010000156.1:69412709-69667709 GCA_032433765.1 Megaustenia siamemsis
ACAGTGCATCGTATCAATTCTGTTGTTGACTGTTTTCTATGCCACGACACCAAGCTGTCGTTTCTCTTCGTCGTCCGCGATCTCTCTTTTTATGTATTTTACCAGTTGTAACCAATTATTCCAACTTTCCTTTTCTCGTGATGTGCCCGAAAAATGTTGCTTGTTTCCTCGTGATATTTCTTTTTAGGAGCTCTCTTTTTGTATCGGCTTCTTTGAGAATATCCTCATTGGTCTTTGTAGCTTTCCAAGGAGCTTTCAACATTCTTTCTGTGATCTCTAATCGTCCTTTAATTTATTTGTCTAATGTCCACGATTCGCTTGCATAGGTATGACATGGCTCTGTATTGCACCGATGAACTCTCTTTCTCACTAATGTTACTAATAATACTATTATTTATTTTAAAAGAATAGAACCAAAATATTAAAATGATTTTTGTTTTCTAGTTTTCTGCAGCGGAGACCCTCATGACCTCCATCATAGATGAGTTCCCACATGTCTTCAGCGGATCAAAGCGTCGAGTGTTATTCCGTGTAACGGTTTGTCTGCTTGGATTTATCTTTGGGATCCCCATGGTGACGCAAGGAGGGTCTCATCTACTTGACCTTGTGGACGAGGCTGTTCTTGGATTTCCCTTGCTTCTGATTGGTCTGTTCGAGTATATCGTCATCATTTATATCTACGGTAAGTATTCTGGTCATAAAGTCGAACTTAACTCCATATCCGCCAGCCACATTTGCAGATGAGAACATTATCATTATTCAGTACGACGACTACTGGCGTTGGTGATTATATCTTTTCACAACTTACTTTATCTACAGCTGTTTATAGTTTGTGCTATTGACATTGCACTAAACCATTCTTTTAACCTTTTTGGCATCTTTTACTCTGTTTCTATCTACTTCTTCTTCTCACAATTTATATATTCATAGATAGACACAGAACAAAGTAAAGATGGCTGAATTAAAGTATGAACTGGGTATTTCTATTTGATCAATACGACGGTCATAAAGATGTCTCTGTTCGCACTGAAAATTTGCTGGTTAACTGGGCTTCGGTATCACCACGACTGATGCAGCAAGCCGGGAATGGGTATGCTACATTTTTTTTTTCGTTGGTCACAAACAATGAGAGCGGTCACTAACTACTGCGTCGTGTGGCGCCTTGTAGGGCAACAACAAAATATCAGCACAGTTTGTGCACACAAGTCGCAAGTTGCCACAATGTGGCCCACATTTTCATTAATGCCTTCACAGTACTCGACCAGGCTCTACATGACCTCCCTCACTCTGGTCTTCCCTGTAAAGTCCACTTCGCTGCGGTTCTCCATATCGCTTCTAGATCGCTTCTAGATCGCTTCTAGATCGTTTATAGATCGCTTCTAGATCGTTTATAGATCGCTTCTAGATCGTTTATAGATCGCTTCTAGATCACTTATAGATCGCTTCTAGATCGTTTATAGATCACTTATAGATCTCTTCTAGATCGCTTCTAGATCGCTTCTAGATCACTTATAGATCGCTTCTAGATCACTTATAGATCGCTTCTAGATCGTTTATAGATCACTTATAGATCGCTTCTAGATCGCTTCTAGATCACTTATAGATCGCTTCTAGATCACTTATAGATCGCTTCTAGATCGTTTATAGATCACTTATAGATCGCTTCTAGATCGCTTCTAGATCGCTTCTAGATCACTTATAGATCGCTTCTAGATCGCTTCTAGATCACTTATAGATCGCTTCTAGATCACTTATAGATCGCTTCTAGATCGCTTATAGATCGCTTCTAGATCACTTATAGATCGCTTCTAGATCACTTATAGATCGCTTCTAGATCACTTATAGATCGCTTCTAGATCACTTATAGATCGCTTCTAGATCACTTATAGATCGCTTCTAGATCACTTCTAGATCACTTATTATTGCTTCTAGATCGCTTCTAGATCACTTATAGATCGCTTCTAGATCACTTATAGATCGCTTCTAGATCGTTTATAGATCACTTATAGATCGCTTCTAGATCGCTTCTAGATCGCTTCTAGATCACTTATAGATCGCTTCTAGATCGCTTCTAGATCGCTTATAGATCGCTTCTAGATCGCTTATAGATCACTTATAGATCGCTTCTAGATCGCTTCTAGATCACTTATAGATCGCTTCTAGATCGCTTCTAGATCACTTATAGATCGCTTCTAGATCGCTTATAGATCGCTTCTAGATCGCTTCTAGATCACTTATAGATCGCTTCTAGATCGCTTCTAGATCACTTATAGATCGCTTCTAGATCGCTTATAGATCGCTTCTAGATCGCTTCTAGATCGCTTCTAGATCGCTTCTAGATCGCTCATGATCTACACAGTAGCTGTATACTCTGCTTGTTATCGCTATGTACATCTATCGAATCGATGAGGTAGATGATTTCGACTATTAAAAAATAGTCAAGCAAACCAAAAATTGAGATAGTTGGCTCCTTTCCATTAATACAAAACAGTGCTAGAAACACCAAGAAACATTTCATATAGAGCTCTTTCATCCCCAACTGATAACCCTTGCAAATGCGGTAACTTACAAAGTCTGAAGTGGACGTTAGTCACCATAGATGTATCTTTGACAAGGAAATTGGTTTGGGTGACCAGAATAGATAAATTGAGGAACTAAATAATAAAGGAAAGAACAATTTAGTTACAATTAATTATGAACTACATCATCATCATCAAGTACTGTGCCTTCTGGCGTAGGTGATCATGTTTCTTCACAACTTTCGATCTCGACAGTTATTTATCATTTCTGTTGATGATCTTCTGCCAAGCCATTCTCTTAAGCTGTCTTGTATCTTTTCTCTTTGCTTCCCTCTATCTCTTCGTCCCTCAATTTTCCCAGTTGTTACAATATATTCCAGTAGTTCTCTTCTCATTACATGGCCAAAAAATGATGATCGTTTCTTCTTTCTTTTATAGCTCCCTTTTTGCTTTGACCTCTTTCAGAACGTTTTCATTAATCTTCTTAGCTGTCCATGGTATCCATGAACTACATACAAAGACAAAAGAAATAAAATGGTTTGTCTACTTGGAGGTATAGCCGTTGGGTCTTCCACGGGTACAAGCCTAGAACAGTGGTGGCCAACTTAAGGTCAACCGAGGGCCGTATACCAAGGCCAGGACCATAGGGCCAACTTGAGAGAAATGTAAACAATTACATGACGTGATGTAATGATAAATAAATAATGCTCGCACTTTATTTTATCATTTGTAGCAAGACAATCAATTATTTATTACAAAATTACCTTTATATTATTTTATTTTTTAACAGACAGAACTTTGATTTTATTTATAAATATTTATTATAGTAGTTTCTGTGGAGGATTTAAGATCCAAGAAAAATTGACAGGCGGGCAGAATCTGATATGCGGGCCGCCATTTGGCTATCTCTGGTCTAAATCGAGTAAGGTAGAGTAACAACATCGAGTAAATTCTACATGACCATCCAATTGTAACGGTTGATCCTGCTAGAAGAGTTAAAACTGGAACGCTGTATTTCAATTGGCACCAGATTGAGTATTCTTCTTATTCTTTTTTCCTTCCTCATTTGCCTTTCAGCGTCGAGGGCGGGATACAATTTGCGGTCTTTCGCGCTTCTGTTCGCCTCTGCTGCTGTTATGTTTCCTAGGGATTCTAATATTCCATAGATCCATCTTTTTCGTGGTCGACTCTTAGGTCTGGTATTCTCGCAACTTTTATTGAAGGCTCGTTGTGTTGTGTTTTTATTACTCTGCCTTGTCACTTGGCAGCCATTTTGTCTGTTGTTTCTTTATATATTCTATGGCGGGACTATTCCTAGCTTTTTTATCAGTTCTTCATTTCTGATCTTATCTCTCAGGCTGTTAGATTCGTCTGACACATCATTATCGAGTATTAATGACCCAAAAAAATAAGAATCATTAAACAGATTTGTGGTTTCAGTATAAAATGTTGCAGACGATCGTGTTTTTACTCAAACAACGTGCCAGTGACTTATTGTCGTGTATAACAAATCTAATTTTGTTTGTTTCCGTTTTCAGGTTATTCCAGATTTGCTGAAGATGTGAAAGCTATGGTCGGGTTTAGTCCATTTATTTACTTCAAAACTACATGGGTGGTGATCAGTCCTGTTCTGTTGCTGGTAATTATAAAGTTATTTCTTTAAGAAAAAAAAACATACTACTGTACGTTCATGAATTCAGGATGTGAAGATGTTTCATTTACCCGACATAAAGGGAAGGTAAAGGTAAAGTACGAGACTTGAATCGGCGTCTTAGCACGGTGGTTTCACCCATATGTGCACGTCCACCTATCGAGAAGTGTTCGGAGACTTCTGGATAGTGTCATTTCATGCATCGAAACTCACGATGCAAGGCGGCACTCCTCACATTCCCAGAGTACTAACCTGATACCCATTTCTGCCAGCGGCTGGGTCTACCACGGGGATATTTTTTTTTTTTATCACCAGTATAATTTACACTGCTTCCAGTGGGAGTCGAACATGGGTTGTCAGAACGTCGGTAGCCCAGTCCGGTGGTTTTCCCAACTAGGCTACTGAGGCCCCTGACGTTTCAGTGTGTAGTGTTACCATGCCGATGTTCATGATGCTGAGAACAGCTCTGATGTAGATAAATGAAATCACTGGCCTGGCGTGAGAATGGTAGCAGGGCCGGATTAAGCAAGTGTGGGGTCTGTAGCATGTGTAAAAGGGGCTCTATATTTAAATACAAAGCCATAAAACAATACAAATATATTTCAACATCAACCTTATTAACTTCTTCTTCTTCCACCTTTCAGCTCCCTGTGGAGCATAGGTCTTCAACAAACATTTTCCAAGTCGTTCTGTTTCTTGCCATTCTTTTAAGATCATTCCATGTCTTCCCCATTATCTTCATCTCTGCTTCTATCTGTCTTCTCCAAGAATTTCTTGATCTTCCTCTTTGTCCTTTCCCCTGGGGATTCCAAAAAAGGGCCTGTTGTGTAATACTCTCAGTTGGCTTCCGCAGTGTGTGTCCTATCCAGCGCCATCGGCTTCGCTGTATCTCTTTATCCACTAGTATTTGATTGGTACATTTCCATAATTCTATGTTAGTGATGTTGTCCTGCCATTTCCATCCTTTTATTCTGCGTAAGCATCCATTTATGAAAGTCTGTATCTTCATGATTGTCACTTTTGTTGTTCTCAATGTTTCACAGCTATATAATAGATAACATTGAGACTTAACATTGGAGTTGAAGAAAATGTTTATTTTGTATTTAACCTCATTTCTTTGGACTTCCATACGTTTCCCAGTGCAACAAAAGCCCCTCTTGCTTCTGATACCCATTCCATTAATGACTCAAATTTCATTCATTAGTGACGCACAATTTCAAACGAAAAAACAACGTAGTGATAATGAATTTTAAAATATCATATGTGCTGGTTCTTATTCTACACCTGCAGAAATGGGCTCTGGCAGGTATGTACTGTTTTCTGTTGAATTCAGTAATTTATTCTTGGGGTTGAAGTGAACTTTGTTGCGTCTGTGTTTCATAAATATCAGGCAAAACTTGGGAGCCGCTATAGCTCAGTTGTTAGTGAACTGGACTACAAAGGACAAGGGGTAGGGTTCGATCCCAACCGACAGCTTCCGGGTTCACCCAGCCTTAAATGGGTACCGGATTTTTTTTCTGGGAAAGTAAAGCAGCACGGGCGTAATACCGACCACATTACCCCAAAAATCTTGTGCTGAAGGTCTGTAAAATATAGGGTCACTGACACCATATTTCCCTATACGCCACTTGGCGTGACGGGGGTACTTTACTTTACTTTTTTAATGCAAAACTTATTGGATGGAAGGAAAAGAAAACAAACGATGAGGTCTTAAAACAACTAAAAATGAAAAGAGAACTACTAAGCACAATTCAAACAAGACAAATGCGATTTTTGGGCCATGATAAAAGACACAACAGCCTACTAAAAGTAATCCTGGAGGGGAAAATACAAGGTAAAAGAGGCAGAGGCAGACCAAGACTAACATGGACGAGTAACATCAAAAGATGGACAAACCAGCCTATGGCAACCTGCACCATCAAAGCAAGAGACAGAGCAGAATGGCGCTCCATGGTAGCCAACCTTCGTTGCGGAGATGGCACTCGATGAGGATAATGATGATCAATGCAAAACATGCCTTGCCACAGACACTTGCAGCCGACGTTACGCCCCTGACTGGTATATGGGTGTGTTCGATTATTCAGAAACTGACGTGAACGTACTGTCCATACTGGTCATGAGAGATTTCATGACGATGAAGGAGTGGATGCAACTGGCCCAAAAATAATTTTTAAAAAATACAGTTTCCTTGAGTGCCTATTATAAAATACATAATTATCATCAGGTTTATAACTTGATGCCTATCATAAAGTACATATTTATCATCAGGTTTATAACTTGATGCCTATTATGAAGTACATATTTATCATCAGGTTTATAACTTGATGCCTATTATGAAGTACATATTTATCATCAGGTTTATAACTTGATGCCTATTATGAAGTACATATTTATCATCAGGTTTATAACTTGATGCCTATTATGAAGTACATATTTATCATCAGGTTTATAACTTGAGTGCCTATTATGAAGTACATATTTATCATCAGGTTTATAACTTGAGTGCCTATTATGAAGTACATATTTATCATCAGGTTTATAACTTGAATGCCTATTATAAAGTACATAATTATCATAACGTTATAACATGAGTGACTATCATGAAGTACATACTTATCACAAGGTACTCACATGAGTGCCTATCATGAAGTACATACTTATCACAAGGTACTCACATGAGTGCCTATCATGAAGTACATACTTATCACAAGGTACTCACATGAGTGACTATCATGAAGTACTTACTTATCACAAGGTACTCACATGAGTGCCTATCATGAAGTACATACTTATCACAAGGTACTCACATGAGTGCCTATCATGAAGTACATACTTATCACAAGGTACTCACATGAGTGCCTATCATGAAGTACATACTTATCACAAGGTACTCACATGAGTGCCTATCATGAAGTACTTACTTATCACAAGGTACTCACATGAGTGCCTATCATGAAGTACATAATTATCACAAGGTACTCACATGAGTGCCTATCATGAAGTACATACTTATCACAAGGTACTCACATGAGTGCCTATCATGAAGTAATTACTTATCACAAGGTACTCAAATGAATACCTATCAAGAAGTACTTACTTATCACAAGGTAGTTATAATACTGTATTGCTGTTGGAGTGTCCCCCAATCTATTTTTCCCTCCACTAGATGGCGCCCATTCTTCCAGGAACAAACTCCACTATATTTTTGGGCCGTGACGTCATTCAACAAAGCTACTCACATATTTCCAATGTATCAGCTTTGCAGGAGAAAACAAGAATATTAAATATAATCTGATGGTTGTAAACCGTGTTCTTTCTGCTCACTTCCATTTTAGATGCAGCATCGTTTTGGACGTTGTTAGGATATAAACGTTTTGGTCCTAGTGTGGCATCATTGTACTCAGGTCTAATTATCTCGTCTAATCAACCACTTGCATTTTTGAAGGGAAAGAATGCCATATAAATACACATATAGTATAATGAACTATTTTTTTTTTAAAGATAATTATCCCAGACTGTGGCATGCAGCTTAGAAAAAAAAAAAGTAAAGAGCCCCCGTCACGCCAAGTGGCGTATAGGGAATATGGTGTTCATCATCATCGAGTGCCGTCACCGCAAGGAAGGTTGGCTACCATGAATCGTCATTCCACTCTGTTTCTTGCTTTGATGGTGCAGGTTGTCATAGATTGATTTAACCATCTGTTGATGTTACTCGTCCATGTTAGTCTTGGTCTGCCTCTGCCTCTTTTACCTTTATTTTCCCTTCCAATATTACGTTTAGTAGGCTGTTGTGTCTTTAACGTGCCCAAAAAATAAATGTCATTTATCTTGTCTTAATTGTATTTAGTGGTTCTCTTTTTATTTTTAGTTGTTTTAAAACGTAATCGTTTGTTTTCTTTTCTTTCCATCCAATACTACTTATTCTTTTATAAATACACATTTCAAAGGCTTCAATTTTCTGTTCTGTTTTCTTGTCTAATGTTCATGTTTCTACACCATACAGGAATATTGAGAAGATGTAACATTTTGCTATTCTTAGTTTCAGCCCTGCTGTTATTTGTAAATAATTTGTAATATGGTGTTAGTGACCCTAAATTTTACAGACCTTCAGCACATTATTTTTGGAGTAATGAGGTCGGTATTACGCCCGTGCCGCTTTACTTTGCCAAAAAATAATCCGGTACCCATTTAAGGCTGGGTGAACCCGGAGCCGTCGGTTGGGATATAACCCTACCTCTTGTCCCTTGTAGTCCAGTTCACTAACCACTGAAGCATGCAGCTTATTCTTTCTATTTTTGTTTCTCAAGTTGATTAGGGCAACAGACTGGGGAGGGGTGAAGAGAAGAAGCTCACGTGGAAATTTAATCGAAAACATTTTAATTATAAAGTAAAACTCAAGGAAATAACACGACCCCAAGCACAACAGTCTACGTACACGCCAACATACCATTTTACATGTGACAATGATATCGTCGCAGGCTGTTGTGATATTCAAGGCGTATCAGATGAAAGGCTTCACACCTGCTTGGACAGGACTCCTGTACTATCTTATCATGATATTTTGCTTGATGTGGATTCCGGGTTGGTTCTTATTCTACACCTGCAGAAATGGACTCTGGCAGGTATGTACTGTTTTCTGTTGAATTCTGTCATTTACTCTTGGGGTTGAAGTGAACTTTGTTCCGTTTCTGTGTTTCATTAATTAACACAAACTGTGAGATTGTGAATTGAAACTTTGAAGGACAACAAGAGGAGAATTAGAAGAACATGGGAGAAGAAAACGTTGCGGTAAATAGAAGGAGACAAGCTAGCGCGTGTATGAAACAATCGATTGGGGGACTGGTTGGTCTCGAAGCAAGACGCCGGGCTCGAGACAGAGAGTTTGTGGGTTCAAATCCCGGCTACACCGGTTGAGATTTTTATTTATAAATTCTCTCTGCGGCAACTGCCCCTTGTCTCAGCAGCGAGGCCCGGCTTGAAACGTCAATTACTCATCGACGGAAAAAAAATATGAGTATCTCCGAAGTCGGAGCTATCTGCCTATGCGGCGAGGGACCCCTGTTCACACGGCTGCCAGGGAAAAGGGGATTAACACGCAAAATTTCAGTTCCTAGTCTCTAGGGACTTCGTCAGAGGTAAAAACTGGCGGACGTAACAAAAAAAAAATCGATAAAATAAAACAAAATTATCTGATGCTTAACACAGTATCTCTGTTAGTTAATTATGTCACATTTTCATGAAAGAATCACTGAACTAGACACACACAAAATAAATGCGTTGCGTTAATTTGATGACAGTCCCATGTGTGCATCGTCTAACTTGTCTGTAATATCATACACTCACTTCCTAGCTACAGCTACAGTCTTGCACAACTTGTCTGTAACATCTTACACTCACTGCCCAAAGTCAGCTACAACCACGCCCAACTTGTTTGTAACATCTTACACTCACTGCCCAACGTTTACTGCATTAATATTCAACATAGCTGTAACATCTTACACTCACTGCCCAACGTTTACTGCATTAATATTCAACATAGCTGTAACATCTTACACCCACTGCCCAACGTTTACTGCATTAATATTCAACTTAGCTGTAACATCTTACACTCACTTCCCAGCGTTTACTGCATTAATATTCAACATAGCTGTGACATCTTACACTCACTGCCCAACGTTTACTGCATTAATATTCAACATAGCTGTGACATCTTACACTCACTGCCCAACGTTTACTGCATTAATATTCAACATAGCTGTAACATCTTACACTCACTGCCCAACGTTTACTGCATTAATATTCAACATAGCTGTAACATCTTACACTCACTGCCCAACGTTTACTGCATTAATATTCAACTTAGCTGTAACATCTTGCACCCACTGCCCAACGTTTACTGCATTAATATTCAACTTAGCTGTAACATCCTGCATCCACTGCCCAACGTTTACTGCATTAATATTCAACTTAGCTGTAACATCTTGCACCCACTGCCCAACGTTTACTGCATTAATATTCAACATAGCTGTAACATCTTACACCCACTGCCCAACGTTTACTGCATTAATATTCAACATAGCTGTAACATCTTACACTCACTGCCCAACGTTTACTGCATTAATATTCAACTTAGTTGTAACATCTTACACTCACTGCCCAACGTTTACTGCATTAATATTCAACATAGCTGTGACATCTTACACCCACTGCCCAATGTTTACTGCATTAATATTCAACATAGCTGTAACATCTTACACCCACTGCCCAACGTTTACTGCATTAATATTCAACATAGCTGTAACATCTTACACTCACTGCCCAACGTTTACTGCATTAATATTCAACATAGCTGTAACATCTTACACCCACTGCCCAATGTTTACTGCATTAATATTCAACATAGCTGTAACATCTTACACTCACTGCCCAACGTTTACTGCATTAATATTCAACATAGCTGTAACATCTTACACTCACTGCCCAACGTTTACTGCATTAATATTCAACATAGCTGTAACATCTTACACTCACTGCCCAACGTTTACTGCATTAATATTCAACTTAGTTGTAACATCTTGCGTCCATCATCTTATTAGTCGTCCTCTTTCTCGTCTACCTACTACCAGCCCCTCCCACAATATCCTCCAACAGTCCAGCGAGTAGTTTTATTTGTCTAAATTATTCACATTTCTATTATCTTGTTGTTATCAACCAGTTCTCTGGGATATTAAATTGTTGCAAGGTCAGCATGTTTGTTCTTTACTCTGTCCTTTGTATTATGAATAATTTTCTTCAGCACTTGTGTTCAAAGATATTTTCAGTATATCTGCCGATAGTCTTTATTTTTTTAAAGGGGCTGAACGTCTATTTATTTTTCCAGGATGAAGTAAAGTACATTATTCAAATTAACAAGGAACAATTATTATTGTAAATATAGAAAGTAATATTGGAAGGGAAAATACCAGGTAAAAGAGGCTGAGGCAGATCAAGACTAATATGGATGAGTAACATTAAAAGATGTCAACCTGTGACAATCTGCCTTATCAAAGCAAGAGACAGTGGAATGGCGCTCCATGGTAGCCAACCTTCGATGCGGAGACGACACTCAATGATGATGATGATGATGATGATGAATTATTATATCAACATTGCTGTAACAATAACCATATAAGATTTTGTTATATATATATATTTTTTTTTAACAGATGATGTCAGCGGAAAAAGAATGGACAGATCGAAGAAATTTGGGAGTGAAGAAAGTGATTGACGAAAAGGACAAATCTGGCGAGGCTGTCACAAAGGGGCTGGATGTTGTCGGAGTGACAGACGTCAAGGGAGAAAAGCCTGGCCTCTACGAGAAGACGGTGTTTGGTACTGAATGTGGAATTATTAATGAAAAGATTGATAGAAATGGGAAAAACGTGGACAGAGTTAAGGAAAGCAGTTACGATAACCCTGGGTTTACACATGAATACGCAGCAAACAATGAAGTGAATAAAAATAGCGACCTTGGAAACAAACTGAATGCAACTTCAAGCACGAAACTTTGAGTAGGTATTACATTGGTATCAAACGTGTATAGTGTTACATTATGTCTGGCATACATTGATTCTTTTCTATAGAAGACCATTAGAATTTACATCCTACAGGTTTACATAATTATATCTTTAACTCCAAATAAAATGAGAACTATATTATGCAACAGATCATTATCATTGAAAGTTAAAAAGATAGCCTTGCAGTAATGGGCTATATCAAACCAGTGCTGTTTTGTGGTTGAAAAGCGTGGACACTAAACACAGAGACGCTGGTTAAAATCGGTTGAAGTGTATTTTGTTAAATTATGATTAATTTTTCTTTTTGTAAAGTATGCTTAAGATAATAGATATTATGGGCAACCAACAAATCCAAAGAAGAGGTACTAATAGAGGTAAATGAAGAAAAGGAAATTATAAAACAAAATAGGCAATAGCAGTTCAGATATGTGGGGCACTTTTGGAGAAGAGACGGAATGGAATAGAAAGTTTGGAGAGATAACAGACCAAGGGAAAATATGTTGGATGGTTTAACGGCGTGACACACGTGAAACGATCAGTTGTTGGATGGTTTAACGGCGTTACACACGTGAAACGATCAGTTGTTGGATGGTTTAACGGCGTTACACACGTGAAACGATCAGTTGTTGGATGGTTTAACGGCGTTACACACGTGAAACGATCAGTTGTTGGATGATTTAACGGCGTGACACACGTGAAACGATCAGTTGTTGGAAGGTTTAACGGCGTGACACACGTGAAACGATCAGTTGTTGAATGGTTTAACGGCGTGACACACGTGAAACGATCAGTTGTTGGATGGTTTAACGGCGTTACACACGTGAAACGATCAGTTGTTTGATGATTTAACGGCGTGACACACGTGAAACGATCAGTTGTTTGAAGGTTTAACGGCGTGACACACATGAAACGATCAACTGTTGGATGGTTTAACGGCGTGACACACGTGAAACGATCAGTTGTTTGAAGGTTTAACGGCGTGACACACATGAAACGATCAACTGTTGGATGGTTTAACGGCGTGACACACGTGAAACAATCAGTTGTTGAATGGTTTAACGGCGTGACACACGTGAAACGATCAGTTGTTGGATGGTTTAACGGCGTGACACACGTGAAACGATCAGTTGTTGAATGGTTTAACGGCGTGACACACGTGAAACGATCAACGAAGAAACTGTTACATAACGCACAAGATTGAGAGTTATGCAGAAATAAAATATCCAATCTCTCCCGACATGGACCATGAACGGGTCTACTTTTCTTTAACTCAGAAACCAATCAGGCAAATAACAATTCTAGTGAACTAATGGATCAATCAATGCCAGCAGCCTGCACAATTTTACTTGCATCTTTAATTGTTTTCAGATTATTCCTTAGCTTTTCCGGTCTAGCGATATTGAATTTAGTAAAGATCCACAGACATAAAAAATGCTGCAATTGAATATATAATTATCTGAACAGAACTGCAAACATCATAATTCGTTAGACGAAGAAAAGATATTGATTTATACAAAATTGTTCTTATTTCTCTTTTTATTTCAGCAGAATTAAAGTCGAGGATCTTTATTAAGTATTACGCGCGGGGGGGGGGGGGGGGGAAGGAAAGTATTGTTATAAGAAATTATAAACAGACCATTAAAAAGTAATGGTATGATAAGATCAGAAATGGAGAACTGAGAAAAAAGCTAGAAATAAATCCTCACCCACCATAGAGTATATATGTATTTATATATATATATATATATATAATATATATATATATATATATATACACACACACATGTATATATAAAACAGATCAAACAGTTTTGCCGCAGTGATGAGACAGAAAGATCAAAGCACAACACAACGAACCTTCAATAAACGTTGTGATAACACCAGACTAATAGGTCGACCACGAAAAGATGGATCGATGGAATATTAGAAACACTAGGAAACATAACAGCAGCAGAAGTGAACAGAAGAGCAAAAGATCGGAAATTTTATCTCCCCTCGACGCTGAAAGGCAAAAGAGGAAGGAAAGAAGAACAGTAATGGCAACAGGCATAACAAATAAAGGATGTTGTAAAAGATGTAGAAAACAATGGATAAGAAATGTGGGATGTAGTGATTTTAATTACAAAAGAAAGGTTTGCATTATACAAAGGAAGAATAGGAAGAGCAGCAACAGAAACCTGGACAGACGCGTGAAGCTTCAAACAAGGCTATGCTAATTGTGAGAAATATACAAAACATGGAACAAGTGGAGTACTATTGAAATGATGAATGTGAGAAACATAAAGCATCAACAGATGAACTGAACAATGTTTAGTAAAAGTAGCAACTAGAATATATATACATCATCATCGTCAGGTGCAAGGCCGGTTGGCGTGGTTGATCATCTCTCTCCACAACACTCATGCATGTCCTAATTTCACTCATTCATCATTATCATCATCGTGTGCCTTCTCCGTAACGAAGGTTGGATACCATGGATCGCCATTCTACTCTGTTTCTTGCTTTGATGGTGCAGGCTGTCATAGATTGACTTGTCCATCTTTTGATGTTACTCGTCCATGTTAGTCTTGGTCTGCCTCTGCTTCTTTTACCTTGTATTTTTCCTTACCAATATTACTTTTAGTAGGCTGTTGTGTCTTTTAACATGCCCCAAAAATTTCATTTGTCTTGTCTTAATTGTATTTAGTAGTTCTCTTTTTATTTTCAGTTGTTTTAAAACTTCATTGTTTGTTATCTTTTGTTTCCATCCAATTCTACATATTCTTCTATAAATCCACATTTCAAAGGCTTCAATTTTCTGTTCTGTTTTCTTGTCTAATGTCTATGTTTCTGCACCTTACAGGAATATTGGGAAGATGTAACATTTTTGCCAATTTCAGTCAGTGATCTTTTATTATGCCATTTCGGTGAGCTGTTCAAGATTGTTTTTCTATTGGTTTTCCTATGCTTTTTTCCCATTCACTCTGCCTGTTGTTAAAGTATTCTCGATACCATCTTTTCGCATGACATGTCTAATAAATGGTTGTCTCTTCTTTATGATTGTGATGATATTTCTGGTTTCTCCTCCTCGTTTTAAACATTCATCATTTGTAATTTTTGTTATCCACGGAATCCGTAGTATTTATCTGATATACCACATCTCAGCTGCCTCTAATGTTCTTTGTGTTTTCTTACTTATCGTCCATGACTCACTTCCATATAGTAGAACAGGTTTCATGCACCACCTCGGGCCTCGTTTTCTAACATTAATTGATAATGATTTGTTATATAGGATTTTTTTTTTTTCATTTCGATAAAATTCTGTCCTTGCTAATATACAAAGTAAACATGAAATGAGAGCAGAAATATTGACAGTGGGAAACTTAAAATTAGTGAAATAGACCTGTGTACAGGCTGCTGAAACAACAGTACATATTCTGTATTTATTGTGAAAAAAACAACAGCAACAAGAAATATCTATACTAGTAAGGTGACCAGACGGCCAGATTTTTCGGGACAGTCCCGATTTTTTTACTGTTTTTTTTTAACTTTTGTCCCGGATTTGTTATTGTCCCGAATTTGAACTGATTTTGGCGGATTTTTAAGCCTTTGTCCAGGATTTGTTAAAATACATTAGGGACACAAACATTTACCAATTTTGCCAATATGGTAAACGCCTCTTCGACTTAAAAATAGACATTATTCCGTTGTTGTGTAAAAAATGTTTAAAAAGTTGAACTTGCTGTTCATTTGGCGAAACAGTAACAATTGAAATTGGAGTCATCAATGATGGCCTAACATCATCAAGTGCTACGACGATCATCATTTTCGGGAGGACGTAAACTCCCATGGTATATGGTGGATAGGCGGCAGGAACCAAGGAAGGCTATGTCTGAAAAGTGTTCCTTCTTGCAGTTTCCTCATATTCCAAGTCCGGCTTGTTGCAGGAGCTACTGAGTTAAGTGCTCTGTGCACACCGTGAGCTGTGTGTCTCATCCGTTTTGATCCTGCTTGAAATCTTGGATACTGAAACATTGATCAGAAAATTACAGCAACTCTGCTTCACCTTTCATTTAAGTGAGTATCACTGTTTTTTTTCTCTCCTGATAACGTTTTGTAAGCCTATATTGTTAGGTGTTTTAATTAGTTTTAAAATATATGTATTATTCACTTTGTTGTTAACGAAGAGATAGAGGGAAGCAGAGAGAAAAAAATAACAGACAGCTTAAGAAAATGGCTTGGCAGAAGGTCAACATCAGAAATGATAAATTGCTGCCGAGATCGAAAATTGTGGAGAGACATGATCACCTACGCCAGTAGGCAGGATACTTGATGATGATTATTATTATTCACTTGAAAAAGACGGAAAAAATGTCCTTTTATTGATGGAAAATTTAAGTAAATTAATCCGTCCCGGATTAGGGTTTCAAAAATATGATCACCTTAATACTAGCTCGTTTATAGTATCAAATGCTTTAAACTTTTTATCTGGTAAAACTGCTTAACATGTTTGTTCACTTGATTTCATTATCCAAAATAAGTAATGCGTGAGTGACTGCTTGCATGTGTTTGATCAGTTGATTTCACCAACCAATAAAGTAAAGAATAAAATAAACCATTGTTTGTGTGTTTAATTCTTCACATTGATCAGTATGTGTGTAGTGCCGTTAGGTATGACACAGAACTCGCTATATACCTTCCTATAAGTCCTTGTTCTGAATCAGCTTTGATGTATCATTAATTGAAGAGAACTACTAAGCACAATTCAAACAAGACAAATGCAATTTCTGGGCCATGCTAAAAGATACAACAGCCTACTAAAAGTAATCATGGAGGGGAAAATACAAGATAAAGAGGCAGAGGCAGACCAAACTAACATGTACGAGTAACATCAAAAGATGGACAAATCAGCCTATGACAACCTGCACAATCAAAGCAAGAGACAGGGCAGAATGGCGCTCCATGGTAGCCAACCTTCGTTGCGGAGAAGGCACTCGATGATGATGATATTTGAGCTGACTATGTCTTCACATTACCACAGACAAGTAGTGACATGCTCGCCAGTAGAGGGTGGAGTCTAGAGAAACGACGTCGGCTTTAGCACAGAAAGGGCATGGGTCCAACGTGCACCAGAAGCGATGGCAATTATTAGAAAACGTGAACGTAATCAAATCCGTGGTTTCTTGTTAATGATACCCTCCCTTGATTTATTGGGTAATGAGATCCCATGTCCAGCCTTCTCAGATAACGGCAATAAAACAGGGGGGGGGGGCGTGTGCACTCGCACAGGTTAATGAACCCTTAGCAGTAAAAATGGAAAAGAGCAGGCCACGAATATGACCGCCGTCCGGGCAAAATCGTTAGCAGAAACCTACCCACATGGTGGATCCCATGCCGTGCTAGAGAGTTCGTGTATGTGGGAGATTCTCCTCGGATTTTCTCTAGGGGGATATTGGGGTACCCAAAGATTCGTCCGGTGTGCAGTGATGAAGATCCTTACAACAAACAGGAACTATGTTATCTACAAAACCAAGGTTTTCTAATCGGCTCACCTGTATCCATTCTTGCCCGTGTTTTATGTGCAGCGTGTCTGCATCATTAAATTGATGATAATTCTAAAATACATAGATGTAATCTGTTGCTTTATATGCTTTCCTAACACTCAGAAGTTAATTGTCATTTATTAACCGTCAGATCTTTGCCACTGCACGTCCAACAATTTGTCCTTATAGTACTCGGATTTTCCCTTCGGCAAATCCCGCAGGAGGGAGCCGCGATAGCTTAGTGGTTAGTGAACTGGACTACAAAGGACAAGGGGTAGGGTTCGATCCCAACCGACGGCTTCCGGTTCACCCAGCCTTTAATGTGTACCGGATTTTTTTTCTGGGAAGTAAAGCGGCACTGGCGTAATACCGACCACATTACCCTGACAATCATGTGCTGAAGGTCTGTAAAATGTATGGTCACTAACACCATATTCCCTATACGTCACTTGGCGTGACGGGGGTACTTTACTACTTTTTACTTGACTAAATCCCGCAGTAATCAAGAAAAGACGATGGACATATGTTGGACATGTGATGAGAATGGATAATAACTGAAAAGCAAAGCAAGCCTTCAAGTTGGAAACAACAGGTAGGAGGATAAGAGGCCGACCCAGTGAAACACTGAGAAGAACATTGATCGGAGAGGTAAAGGCAGCAGGAATCGGCTCCCTCAGTGAGATCAAGATGCTTCCACAGAACAGAGACAAACGGCGAGATTTGATAACAGATCTTTGCAAGGATTGAGACTGCTAGATTGAACATTTCGAAACCATACGTCACCCTGGCAGACCTTGATGGAAAATACCATAAAGATATTTTAGTGGACGTGTAAGAAGACTTATCAACCAACACAGAACTGGAGTCGTCAGACACTGCAGGACTTGCTGAGGAGGGGATCTGAGCACCTATGGACATGTTCGGAGTGCAATGATGATGACCCGCAAATAACTCAATAACAATAACCATAAAGATATATTTTTTTTAAAACAGAAGACTTGATGGAAAAAAATGAAACAAGGTGCCATAGTCAGTGGCATATCTTTATCTTTTCTTATATTTTATCTTTCTGAACCAACGTTGCCTTATTTGAGCATGAGCTGTTTTATCTGACGCCTGTAACAGAATAAGTGAATTAAATCATGGGTCAAGAAACTCAGTCGACGAGGAAGGTAATACGAAATAGCTCAAATACCTGGGAAAGATCTCAACTTTATGACTGTAGTAGATGTACAACTGAGGGTTTATTCTCGTTCTTTCATGGAACTAGTTTCTATGCAGTCAAGAGCTCCCCATTTCCGTTCCACCACTTGTCACAGCATTTCCCAAATGCATTGGTAAATTACGTTGACAAAGTCGCTCCGTGCATGTCCTACTTGACTGCACAGACGACGATTCCAACCTCCTTAGTCGTCTCTGACGACATCGTGGCAGGTAACAGTGGCTATATTCTTTTCTTGCCTCAAAGTGGGGGCCACGGTAGCGACACGGAATGAAATGTTTGTTCAGGCAATGGAAGCATTCCCGAGAATAAGAAATTATGCAAACCATTTCTATAAATGAGAATAAGAAATTATGCAAACCATTTCTATAAATGAGAATAAGAAATTATGCAAACCATTTCTATAAATGAGATTAAAAAATTGCGCAAACCATTTCTGTAAATGGAAATAAGAAATTATGCAAACCATTTCTGTAAATGGGAATAAGAAATTATGCAAACTATTTATGTAAATGAGAATAAGAAATTATGCAAACCGTTTCTGTAAATGAGAATAAGAAATTATGCAAACCATTTCTATAAATGAGAATAAGAAATTATGCAAACCATTTCTATAAATGAGAATAAGAATTATGCAAACCATTTCTGTAATGAGAATAAGAATAAGTGTTGGAGCCAGCCTTGACATATGTATGTGAATTTGAAGGGGGAAAAAATCATAATTTCTTGTCATTTTATGAAAATGGGACATCTAAAATAAATTGTGACAACTGGAAAAACTGAAGAAAAAGAGGAAAACAGATATAAAATATAAAAGACAGTTTAAGAGAATGGTTTGGCTGAAAATCAACAAAATAATTGATAAACAACTGTAGATATAGAAAATTGTTGAAAGGCAACATCACCAATGTCAGCAGGCAAGGTAACGAATGATGCCAAAATCAATTTTGAGTGTGCATGATATCATCGTCATCATGTGCCATACCGGTTGGCGTAGGCGATCATGTCCTTCCACAATCTACTATCTACAGTGCATCGAATCAGTTCTGTTGTTGACTGTTTTCCATGCCATGACACCAAGCTATCTAGTATTTTCTCTTTGTTGTCCGCGATCTCTCTTTCCTTGTATTTTGCCAGTTGTAACCAAGTATTCCAACTTTTTCTCTTATCATGATGTGCATAATATCACTATATAAATTCAGTAAGAATGTATCTTTTATCAATCTACAAGAATTTGTGTACATATCTTTTACTCATGTTTTATGTACACAAATATAGCATGTATAAGACATCGTATAATATCATTTGAACTGTGCTAAGCCAAACTTAAAAGAGAAAAGATTGGGCCTGACTTATTCATTCTGTGGCCGGTTGTGTTTGTCAAACATTAGTAGAATTAACCACGAGAGAAGTTGTTCAACAAAAACAAAACCTCAAAAAAATACACAATAGCCTCCACTAGACCGTCTGACAAGACGAAAAAGGCCGTATATGTACACATACTACTGTTGCTTCTTATAATGGAACACTAACTTTTAGTGATAATTTAGTTTACTTATTTCCTAGCAGGCTAAAGAAGGTCCAAAGGGAGCTGCGATAGCTCAATGGTTAGTGAACTGGACTACAAAGGACAAGAGGGGTTTGATCCTGATCGATGGCTTCCAGGTTCACCCAGCCATAAATGGGTACCTGATTTTTTTTTTCTGGGAAAGTAAAGCTGCACATGCGTAATACCGACCACATTATCCCAAAAATCATGCGGCGAAGATCGATAAAAAATTATAGTCATCATCATCATGTGCTATACCGGATGGTTTCAAAATTCTTCTCAGAAATCCAATCTCTGTGGCCTCTAATCGTCTTTTCATTTGTTTGTCCACTGTCCATGATTCGCTTCCATAGGTCAGAATTGGTTCTATACAGCACCAATGAACTCTCTCATTTCTATTGACATAGATTTGTTGCATAAGATATTTTTTCATTTTCTGAAATGCTATTTTGGCCTGAGCTGTTCTGCTTTTTATTTCTGTGTTGCACTAACACTATATTCTCTATATGCCACTTGGCATGATGGAGCTGTTTACTTTTACTTTACAAAGAACCATAGGGCAGAAATAATACTCTCCCTGTCCAACATTTCATTGCTATTATGTGTCCAGTATTATCAGATTTTTCACAGGCCTCGTAATATATCTCACTACAAGTGTCTGTTCTGACTGCACCTCTAAATTACAGCAATGGGCACAATACCCACTGTCTTTGTCTCTCTTGTCTGTTATTACGATGGCCTCTTTTTTTCTTCTGCCTGCTGTTGACCATTTTAGGGCTAGCTTTGCAATTATCTTGTTATCTCTTCTCATCACTTGGTACAACACTGATAATCTTAAAGGAAATGTGTCCAGTCTGAACACGGTTAACAAAAGTTGAGTTTTTAAAGGTTGCAAATGTTTTCTATTTCTTTCTTAAGTCAGATTTCAGAACAAGACAGACATAAAAAGCCAAAGAGCTTCTAGGTCATAATTAGCCTGGTCATTTTGATTTTGTTGTTGAAAGTAGACGGTCCGCTGAGGATAGTCTAGATTCACATGCACACTCAGTCGCACGATCCAGAACCCGTTTCCACATTATAAACTAGCCAACCCAAGTAAAAGAGCTCTTCGGCACATGGATATACCGTGAGCTTGGTATACTCTTCATTGAAAATCACACAGCACTGAAGTAACACATCCTTGCCAACAAACAGAAAACTACCATCGTGGGCCACACCCTAAGTGCAATCCATAAATCTTCTTTAGATCTTCTTTCTTCTTCTGCGATCATGACGTCATTCAGAGTAGGATTCCAGAATCTCTTATGAAGGCAGCTGTCTGTTTAAGTGATCCAGTTGCCTTGTAGAGTTTCTCTTCCAGGGAGGTGGGTGTGGACCACATTGCTCTTCTCAGGTCTGTGTAGTGGGGGCAAGCCTGTAGAACATGTTTTGTTGTCATGTTATCCAGGGTACAGTGTCACTGGCTGGTAGTTGCTATTTTGAGTTTGGTGAACATGTGGTTTCTCATTCTGTGGTGGTCAGTGCGTAGGCGAAGTATGATGACTTGATCCCTGCTTGATAGTTGGAGGTATCCATCCCTCTTGTTATACTGTGGGTGTTCTTGTTTCCATTTTTCATGATACTGGTCTTTGATGATGGATTTGGCTTCATCGTAACTGACCAGATGGTTCTCTTGTGGTAATCTCCCTCCCTCTTTAGCTAATTTGTCTGCGTGTTCATTTCCGCGTATATTACAGTGTGATGGTATCCACCGGATGACCACTGACCACTCTCTTGAAGTTATTGCACAGTTAGTCAGGGGTTGTTCTCAAGTCATCTAGCTCACTGTTCCTGGGGAATTTTAGAGCTGTTAGGACTGACAGTGCATCAGTCAGTATCACCAATTTTTTTGTGCATGTTATTTTTGTGTTGGATAGTCCAGTTTTGCAGCATCTTCGAGGGCTTCAGTTTCTGCTTTATAGTTGTTTGAGAATTTCCCAGTAGCTATTAACTTCTTCAGATGAAGGATATGGGAGTAAAGAAGGGCACATCCAGAAACGAGAGTTATGTTTAGTGGGGGCATAAGAAGACTTATTAACCAACACAGAACTGGAGTCGTCAGTCGCTGGACACTGCGGGACTTGCTGAGGAGGGAATCTGAGCACACACGGACATCTTCAAAGTGCAATGATGATAATCCACAAATAACTTGATAATTAACCTGATGAAGCAGTGTTTCCACCTAAAAGCCTTGAGTTGTGCTACTTTATTATTTTTTTTTAATGACATGATGCAGAATAAGATAACTGTACTTTTGCTTCATTACCAGTCAGTAACACTGAATAAAAATATGGTCACGGCAAAGAAATGCAGATAAAAGCATCAAAATGCGAAGCTGCAGTGAAGCTAACAGTGAGGAGAAATGAACAAAAATATAGAGAAAACAATGGTACGGTTAAAGCGTCACGTAACAAGTGGACACCACAAATCAGAACGACGTTTCGGCGTAAAGGCCTTCAACAGGAACAAACATACAAAACACGTACAAGTATGTATTTAAAAATTCAAAAAATAAATAATTAAAAAATCGAATTAGAAAGAGAAATGAAAAGTATAGGAGAATAAAATGTGGATAAAAAGTTCCTGCAATATCTGAGAAGAATCTTTCTTGTGAAAGAATGGAAGTGTGCATGGGGTGCATACATTTTTATGTTATACCGAGTAAACCTTTAAATATTGTTTAGTCTAGATGAAAAGTTGTTCTTGCTTCAGTTCTGTTATGATTGTTCAAAGATATCAGAATGCATGGTTGTAAACCCTCATTTTTGTTATTTTGAATACTGTTGGATTCTTTGATTTCTGTCATTATTTATTTTCAGTCCTACTTATTTAATGTATTTGTATAAATTCTCCTGATTATCTTGGCAGGAACAGACTAATATGTTGTATCATTAGCATATTTTAACCAGTAAATAAAGTAAAGAGCCCCCATCACGCCAAGTGCCGTATAGGGAATATGGTGTTAGTGACCATAGATTTTACAGACCTTCAGCACATGATTTTTGGAGTAATGTGGTCGGTATTACGCATGTGCCACTTTACTTTCCCAGAAAAAATCTGGTACCCATTTAAGGCTGGGTGAACCTGGAAATCATCGATTGAGATTGAACCCTACCCCTTTTCCTTTGTAGTCCAGCTCACTAACAATTGAGCTATATTTTAACCAGTACTAATAATATTCTGTCCCGCGTGTTACCGGGGCCTCATTATGTGGAAGTAAAGAATAGTGACACTGTGACCTTCCAGGCATGTCGTAAGAGGCGACTAAGGGGATTGATCGATGGCTTGACAGCTGTCATTGTAAAAAGCATTGTTATGGAAACAGAACGATAGATTTTAGAAGCAGTGAACTCTGCAATATGTGCCATTTTGGCACACAAGGTTTTCTGTTTTTGAGATTGTAGTTCTGCCCTATGTGCCATCTTTGGCTCGAAAGGGCAATAGATAGAATAATGGCAATAGATAGAATAATGGCAATAGATAGAATAATGGCAATAGATAGAATAATATTCTCCTTCATTTCTTCTGTGAACTTGTTTTTTTTTTTTTGGTCTCCTGTGTTAAAAAAGATAGGTAAAATCCTTGTTGCAGTCCAGTTTTTATGTTGAATAATTTGGTTACTATGGCTGATGCTACACATGTAATATTTATGCTTTGTATTGTTACTATATTGTTCCACATTTCCTGCACATTTTGTACAAGCTATTTCTGTGTGCTACTACAGACCATTACAAAATCAACTTGAAAATCATTTTGTGTGCACACGGATCTCTTTTTGGAAACTTCTGCTACTGTGTGAGCACATTTTCACTTTTGTGCACGCACATGCACACTTCCGTTCTTCCAGAAGAACGGATTCTTCTTAGATCTTACAGGGAACTTTTTATTCACATTTTATTCTCCTTTACTTTTCATTTCTCCTTCTAATTTTATTTTTTAATTATTTATTTTTCATTTTATATACATATTTGTACGTGTGTTGTATGTTTGTTCCTGTGGAAGGCCTTTGCACCAACGAAATGTCGTTCTGATTGGTGGTGTCCACTTGTTACGTGAAGCTTTAACCGTATCATTTTTTTAAGAATAAAAATATCGTCACAAAGCAATGACTTTAAATGGCACTTACTGTTGACAAGCTCTCAGCAGAGTTAATCTAAATAAAAACTAGAAAACACAGACCTAAATAAACTAACAACTATAGTCAATCTATAACCAAAGCTTTTATTTGTTCTAACTCACACATAAACCATAATAAAATAAAATTAATGTCTTTTACATGAATTTCTACGTTTTCATAGAAAGTTAATTATCTCATTTTTTCTTTTAAGTCTTGAATATCCTGACGCTCATCAAAGGCTTCACAAATCTGATCTATAACACATAACTTATCTCTAACATAATTTTCAATGTGTCCTCTCAATTTTTAAACTTGAATATGTCCTTTTTGTTGTAGTAATTAATACATCACACTTAGATGTCAACTTTCTTCAACAAAAGCCCTATGTTAGATTTTTATCTTACACAGAATATTGTTCAAATTTTTTGTCACAAAAATAGACTTGAATATGTGGGGGACAAAATCTGATTATAAGATATGATTCCTAATGACAGTAATTTAGCCCGCTGTTAAATTTAATTGTCCGGACAGTTACATTTTTTTTTTTCAATCTAAAAAAAAATAAAAAATACTATTTATCTATAACTTCATATATATATATGAATTGAATTTTTCATGAAGACATAACTATACAAAGCACAAGGAAAAGACTAAAATAAAAGTGAAACAGTAAAAGTCTTAGAATAAATAAGCTGCTGTAAAGTTCTAATAAGCAGTGCAGCATGCCACAAAAGAAATTCCTCTAGAAGCAAATCAATCGTGAACACTCAATTCTAGCACAATCTTTCTTACAGTGGGTGGGGTCCTGAGGAACCCTAAGAATATGTTTCTTGTATGTCAATGAAAATAATGTTTGAATATATGAAGTTTTATTATTGCCAGATTTTTTAGGCTGTCGTGTAACATTTCTCCAGAGAATGGACTAAAATGTAAGGACTTTAAATAGTTCTAAGAAGAAAGACTGATGTAGAAAGAAATGATAAACACATTTTAAAATACCAACTGAAAGAATGTCTATCAATGAAGCTATTATTTTCAATATAACACTTGACATATATTTAAGAAATTATTCTATAATAAAATCAACCTCACATTTACTCCATAAATTTATGGGGCTATTCTTATCAATTATGACATTTTACTTTCTTCTCTCCACTTGTTAATTTCGTGAAAATAGAAATATCAAAGATGATTTCTTGTAAACTATTATCATCAGTTTTGTTGGTAAAGCGTCTGTGCTGTCATGTTACTAACCACCATCTGTCACCTCTCGTGTTACTTTTAAGAGAAATATTTCCAAGGCTGATATAGCAAAAAAATCTTTGCAGAATAAGAAATTGAAATGGATCCTTTTCTAAAGCAAAAAATAGCAATAAAATAATTAACTTGGTTAGAATAACAATTGGATCAATGACTGTTACAAATGTGATGTATATGAATTAACTTCCATAATTGTAGAAATACAAATAGTCATCAGAAATAAAGTAATCTCAGAATAATATAACAAATAAATGCACAACAAATTTAATATAAATGTGTGTCAAACACATATAGTAAAAAATGTGGAGATAATGTTTCCATTAACCATATCGCTTTTTACCAAATACAATATAATGTCAAGTTCACAAAAGTTTGTATAAAATTAAAGGCAAGCATGTCACTATTTAGAGACAATTTATTGCATTGTTTTTTTACTTCGGTGGGTTCAGGGAAAACTGTTCATCATTTATATTTAACAATTATCATGCCTGATAAATTAATGGCAGGAGCATTAATCGAACAAATATGTTATTTCATTTCTAGCTAACATTTGTTTCCTCAAAAACAAAATATGTTTTCTTGAATTTAATGTTTTACTTAAAAATAAAGATAAGTTTGAAAAACTAGCAAAATTGTTACTTCAAATGACAGCTTCAAATAAACAAGCAAAATTTATTGAGATAAGTTGAAAGTATAAAATATATTAAATTCATTTGCTTTTTTCTCAAATACAAGTGATCAGTTAATCCTGCAGTTAACAAATCTATTTTTATAACAGGCATGTGTTATTTAATCTTTTTCCTCTCCAGAATAAAGACATGTTGATTTATTAAAAATTAATATCTGCTACGGTGGGATTTGTTTGTATATGTCAATGTTTAGTAATGCTATTTGTTTGTGTCCTTAGTGACGATTATTTGGGCCGCAAATAGATCTATTTATCATCTATTACAGCACCCAGAAAAAAATTTGCTCTCACCCCACCAACTTTATTCCTCTTTACACAGAATTTTATTTCTTGCACATTTTGTTTATTTTTTAATAAGTAAGAGATAAAGTTGCCGTCTTTTGCTCTTCTGTTACTCCATCTTTTTAAAAATTTGTTCTTGAGATGTTCTTGTAGAGTTTGTTGAAGAATTGTTGTGTCCTATTTGTATCTTTCTGCCTAATCGTGTAGCTAAAGCATTTATTTCTTATTTAAATATATATTCAATGGCAGGACATATTTGTGGCCTTGTTTTAGTTTTTTTATTTCTGATCTTACTTCCCAAGTTGTTTCCTGTCATGTGTCTAAAATATTTAATTTCGGTGGTGATCCTGTTTTGATTTTTCTTGTGTCTATTGTCCAGGTATGGCAATGGTAACAAAACAATGAGATGAAGATTGTGTTGAAGAGTGCTTATTTTGCCTCTAAGTTTATTTCCTTGTTCAACAATATATAGTAGTAGACTCCAAGTCATAGGTGACTATGGATTTTGCAGCACCCCTAGGAAATGTTATTTTTTCTTTTCTTTCGCAGTGTATTTTCTTTTTTCTATAATTCTATCTGCTTCTTGCTTGGATTTGACTTAGGAGTGTGTTTCCAAAGGTGGTGGTGTGCAGCTATCTCTTCCCAGGCTGCAGGGTTCAGTCGTCATGTCATGTTTACATATGCCTTTAAATCAGAGTTTTGGGCACCACCTAGTTCCCATGTCATCTGTTAATTGTCCATAGTGTATCTTTTGGTGTGCTGCGCCATATTTCATACGTGTAAGTGGCCAAGTCAGCATAACCTATGTTGTTTGAGCAGCATTTTGATGTTCGGGAGGCCTGTGTGAGTGAGGACCTCAAAGTTTGTCACTTTGTCTTTCCATGTGTATCATGAATATGGTGCAGACATCGCATACAGAATGCATTTAGCCTTCTCTCTTGCTATGCATAAGTTGTCCATGATTCACTAACATATAAAAATATTGATGATGCAGGCAATATGTTTGACAACATTGGAAGTTGATTTCACAAGCTTTATTGCATTTTCAACCTATTTCTGCTGTGCATATTTTGTATAACATCAAATGTAGCTTTAACATACTGACAGTTAAAATCTGGAGAATATATGAAAACCTACACAAAATATTTACAAGCCAATAACACTATAAGTCACTACAAGCACAGGTTGTTTCAGTAAGATGCTCCATAGTTTCATTTTTCTGTTATAATTTCTGACATCTCAAACCACCAGACTTGGCATTTGCGGATCTTTTTTTGAGGGGCTATTTAAGAAAAGAATCTATAGGGTGTTTATAAAGTCTCACTACACTTGGTATCTAGGTCAATTTGAAAAAAAAAATGTTTATGACGTCATCACAATATGTGCTCCCACTGTCAATGAAATTTGTTGAATAAGTTTATTGCTACTGGAAATGTGGAAGATGCTCCACGATCTGGTAGGCCTGCTGTGAATGATGAAATATGTTTAGATATCCAAGACAGAATCCTTAAAAGTCCAGACAAGTCATTAAGAAAACTGTCGCAACAAGTGAACTTACCATTGAGCACATATGTGATGACGTTATAAACATTTTTTTCAAATTGACCTAGATACCAAGTGTAGTGAGACTTTATAAACACCCTATACAATAACTGAAAAATAAGAATATGACTGATATAATATTGATACAGACATGGTCAGTATGTATCGCAAGAAATGGTGAAATCTGCAAAAATGTCTTTAAAAAGTATTTGGAAAGAAGATGGGGATGACACTTAACAATACATTTTAGTTATTTGATTTTGGTGATCAGTTTAAGAGTGTGGTATCCTGCTGAAACACCCTGTGTGTGTGTGTGTATATATATATGTGTATATATATGCTTTCATCATCATCATCAAGTACCTGGCCTGCTGGCATAGGTGATCATGTCTCTCCACAACTTTCGATCTCGGCAGCTATTTATTATTTCTGTTGTTGACCTTCTGCCAAACCATTCTCTTAAGCTGTCTGTTATTTTTTCTCTTGCTTCCCTCTATTTTTCCATTTGTTACAATATATTCCAGTATATATGCTTTACAAGTATGTAATCTATGCTGATAACAGTTAAGCAAGGTTAATTAATTACATGGCAAGATTAATAGTTCAGGTGGGATTTCTACATTATAACCATAACATGAAAAAAAGAACTGTTTAATTGATTGAGAGCAAATTACATTTTAAATTTAGTCACAATTATAAAAATGAAATATAAATTTTAATTATACATTTTAAAAATATTGGAATTCATTTATCAAAATCTATAAATTCAAAAAAATGTATTATTGAAAAAATATATAAATTACATTATTAAAATATATGAAAAACTTTATTAATGTACTGCACTTTTATTTCACTGATGATTCAGTCCTAACATAACCATATCTTTTGTATCTAAACATTGCATTATAACATGATTTTCAAGCAACATTAGTTACAGTATGGAAATTAAAAACCATCAACAGCAAAATATTATTTTATCATTTATCTATTTTATAATTACATTATTATTTCAATATCAAATGAGATTTTTCAAGTAATTAACCATTTTTTTTAAAAAGAACTTCTTTCTTTCAGCTTCATGTGGAGCATAGGTCTTCAACAAACACTTTCCAAGCCGTCATGTTTCTTGCCATTCCTTTAGTAACATTCCATGTCTTTCACCATCATCTTCATCTCTTCTACTTCCATCTGTCTCCTCCAGAATATTGTGGTCTTCCACTTTGCCTCTTCCTCTGAGGATTCCAAAAAATGGCTTGTCATGTAACACTCTCAGTTGGTTTTCTCAATGTGTGTGTCCTATCCAGTGCCATCGTCTTTGTTGTATCTCTTTGTCCACTGGTACTTGACTGGTACTTTCCTACAGTTCTAAGCCAGTGATTTTGCTCTGCCATTTTCCATCCTTTTAATCTGCGCAAGGATTCATTTTAAAAGAACTTAGTTTAGTTAATTTATATTGGAGAATTATTAATAGTTTATGACCTTTCTTGCAGTTATGGACACAGAGTCTGTGAGCTGACAAATAATCATCCAAATAACCCGTCTTCAAAACCAAATTTCAGGTTATTTTTGTTCTGATAATTGTGCTCTTTATTCTCAGACAAAGATAGTATAATAATTTTGTTACATGTTTTACAAATGTTTTTATTTGTTAAGTAAATTTTGGCTACTATATTAGATATGCCAACACTAAATTTTTCCAACAGCAATTAAATATTAACATTTTTGTCATTTCAATATGTGAAACAATGAAATTTACAGTTCAACAGATAACAGTGGCATAAGTAATATTAAAAAAATGAAAACCACAAAAGCACAGCATTAATAAACTACACCCTATTGGCCTTCACAAAACTTTAACAATGTTTAGCAAAACGAATTAATAAGTGATTTTAGAGCTCTCAAAAGCAGCACATAGAGAACTTTTAAAAAATAATGTAAGAACATCCATAATTCTTTAGGAGGAAAAAAAATATTATAGGAATGCTAAATTGTTCATACAAAATAAATAATAATAGTAAATTTAGTAGGAAAAAAGAAATGGAAACAGTTCAAGTAAATTTTAATTACAAACAAATATTCTGGTTGTGTGTATATGTAACAATTTAAGTACCACGTTTACTCAAATAAATTTAGTGGAGGAAAACAAAAACAATTTAGTTGTAGCCAAAAGTAAAAAAAAAAAAAAAATTCTAAACAAATATTCCGTGTCGATTGTATGCACTTGTTTATATCAATGATAATGTTGTCTGGTCTTTATAATATGTCATTACGTTGTTGCAACCAGAACAGGGAAGGTGTTTGGCTTTGCTTTCGTTCAGTTCACAATATTGTATTTGATATTCTCCTTTGGTTGGAACCTCAACGGCAGACTATGAACTGTATTATCACCAATGACATCAGCCAAAATCTAGAGACAGAATTATAGGTCATAAGTGCATATACCACATATTTGATGGATTGAGAACAAATATATATTTGGAAGTTAGTTTTATGCAGGGAACTGACAAATAATATACAACCATTATCATTTTGTGCCATTTTTACATAAGAGGTAGATTACCATGAATCGCCATTTCAACTCTGCCTCTTGACCTTGATGGAGCACATTGTCATAAGCTTCTCTGCTAATCTCTTGAAGTTATCAGTCATTTTACTCTTAGTCTGCCTCTATTGTATTTACTGTACCCCTTTAAAATATACTTTTTTATTGTTTGTGTTATGTTTAATGGTTCTGTCTTGATTTTCAACTGTTTCAAAGCTTCGTTGCTTTCTTCTCTGTCCAGCAAACTCTTCTATAAATACACATGGTCTTCAGTTTTCTTTTTTTTTTTTTTTTAAATAAAAAATAATCACGTAAAAAGTAAGAGGTTTTATATGGGACAAAAGAAATGCAATATACACATATATCAACATTATGAAGTGGGGTGCCAAGCAAAGTAAGATGTCAAAATAATCTATACAAATATAAATGTTCTTAAATCTTTTATTAACATACTAAATGTTTTTCATAAATATTAATCCATGATTAAAACAACATTGTATGGGAGTAGTTGAGTTATAAACTAATTTCTGGGAATCTTCCTCTTCTTCTTCATTCCTTCCTCATCTGCCTTTCAGCGTCGAGGGGAGATATAATTTGCGGTCTTTTGCTCTTCTGTTCGCCTCTGCTGCTATGTTTCCTTGTGCTTCTAATCTTCCATCGACCCATCTTTTTCATGGTCGACCCTTAGGTCTGGTGTTCTCACAATGTTTGTTGAAGGCTCATTGTGTTGTGTTTTGTTCTTTCTGGCTTGTCACGTGGCCAAACAATTTTATCTGTTGTTTCCTTATATATTCTATGGCGGGGGCTATTCCTAGCTTTTTTCTCAGTTCCTCATTTCTGATCTTATCTCTCAGACTGTTTCTTGTCATTTGTCTAACACATTTCATCTCTTGTAGAGGTTATTTTTCTTATTGTTCTTGCATCTAGGGTCCAGGTCTGGCATTGTTAGCACAACGTTGGGATGAAGATTGTATTGTATAGTGCTCGTTTTGTCTCCAGAGTTATTTCCTTGTTGGACAATAGTGGTGATAACTGTCCAATGATTTGACAAGCTTTGTTGCATCTTGATTCTATCTCTGCCGTTTGAGAATTATCGTTTGTCATTAGACTTCCTAGGTATTTGAATTCCTCTACTTGTTTTAGTTGTCTGCCTTCTATAGTTATGTTGATGTTCTGTTTATTTTTGGTGACATTCATGACTTCTGTTTTGTTGATTTTCATGTTGTATTATGTGCCTGAGATGTTGAGTTTGTTTAAGTGTTCCTGTAGGTCTTTTGTTGTTTCATGTATTAGTGCCTGATCGTCTGCAAATAGAAGCTTGTTGATCTCCTCTGTCTCTGATGGGTTGGCTAGCTTGCATATATGGTCCATGTATGTAATAAACAGTAGAGGGGGGGGGGGGAGAGAAAATAGTACGCACCCCTGTCTTACATCATTTCTGGGAATGATGTTTGTTATTTCTTTTTAACAAATCTGACAACATTATTATTCTTGAAGTTGTGACTACACATAACAATGTAGTTAAATAGAATAATGTTAAGTAATGGATAGTTAAAGAGAGAAAGATAGTAACAAAAACATTTTTAAAATTAAAAAAATTTTTTAAAAAGTTTATTTTTAACGACACAAGGATTGATCCTCAACTGTTGGTCATATTATGAGAATGGAGCAGCTGGGATATAATGTGAAAACTAGAAAAAGAGAACAAAAAATACTGGATAATATAAAAGAAAGGATTGACAGTGCATCAGCAACAGAATTGATAAACAATGGCATAGACAGAAAGTTGCAAAGAGACATGATTACTAACACCTGAGGAATGGTACATGATAATCATGATGATGATGGCATATTTTCCTATGTACAGCAAAAGCATAACTTTAACTTGAAGCATTCTTCTTACCTGACTCCTGGCGTCACGTGCTGATGGTTCACATATTGGAAACATTAAATGAAAGAACTGGATCAGAAGTGTAACATAAGTCTGGCTGCAGCTGCCATGATTTAACTGGAAGCACTCTTCCTCAAAACCAATAACACTGTGATGTAAAAAAATTCTAAATGTACAGATTGAAACAACAAAAACTTATTTTTAAAAAGCCTGTTATATTTACAAAACTCAATCTAGTGGAAGAATAATTTTTGCCATTGAGTACATAAAAAAAAGATATAAATTGGTTTGACCGTATGATAGGGCAGAAGGATCAAAACACAACACAATGAACATTCTATAAATGTTGCAAGAACACCAGACCCTAGGACCGACCATGAAAAAAGATGGACTGATGGAATATTAAAAACACTAGGAAACAACAGCAGGAGAAGCCACAAGAAAAGCAAAATATTGCAAATTATATCTCCTCTTGATGCTGAAAGGCAAATGAGGAAGGAAAGAAGAAGAACCAGTGCAAGAATATGTAAAAGATAATGGAGATGGATATGACATATGGTCAAAAGTATAAAAAGCTTACCAGACAAGCTGTCGTATGGGGCCACATGGAATGAGGAAACTGGGATCACTTAGAAATTCATAGAAATGAAACAGAGATAATCTATGGTCACAATGAAGAGTTAAAAAAAAAGAAAAACAAGAACAAAACAATTCAAATATTTGTGGCATCAGAGATGTTTGATGATTTCTCCAATGACTGCTCAAATTAGTAGAAATTGTGTGTGATAGTTTATATCATGACGAGCAAGTAATGTTAATAAATTGAAACTGTTGCACAAATCAGAAGCTGATGCTACTACGTGGTTAATGCACTTGTCTCATGACAAGGTGGCTTGGATTCAATTCCAAATGGGGCTATTTTTTTTCCAAAGAGACAATGACTTTAGTTTTCACCAGAGCTCTGAAAAATAGGTTCTAGGGATTTCCTCTTGGAATGTAGGGTAGCCTGGTGTAATACTGACCATGTTAATCATGAATGTGCCACTTGTCATGGAGGAAAAAAAATACAGGCAGTAACATCACATTTTTATCCAATTTACTATAGGACAATGTGAGACATCCATTACTGTAAACTTTATCATATTTCACATGTCAATAACTAGATATCAAAAATAGATATCTCTTGGCCTACTTAACTTCATGTCACTGGTATTAAGTTTAAGCAGATTCCAGATTTATAGATACCTGTGAATTTTCATTCTGGACAGAAAAATTAATACAAAAATTGACCAAAAAAATGATGTAAGAAAATCATAATATTGGCATATCAAATGCTGTCTATACCCAAATGCCCAAAAGGTAGATGATAAATAGCATATTTTTTTGCTACATCAATGAGCCTCAGTGGCTAGTGATCAGAAGAGAAGTGCAAGTGCCCAGGTTCCTTGCAAGTGCAAGGGTCCTGTGTCTGCATCTTCTTTCCCAATGTAGGAAATGTTGTTTCAGACTGACATGTCTTCAGGTTTACCATAGCCTCTAAAAATGGGTAAGAAAGATTTTTCTGGAAGTAAAGGCAACCTGGCATGATGTTGAACACATCACTAAAACAAATGTGACATTGGTCTTGGAACAATTTGGTTGCAAACACAATATTCTCCATAAACCTAAAAAAGCATGGAGGGTGTCTCCCATTTTAAAAACATCTTACATTTCTTTTGTCAATGTCAAACAAGGTCAGGAACATTCTGAAATGAATGGTATGGTAATAAAGACTTGCAGTTACAAGACATTGAGATTTTTTTATTTAAAAAAACAAGATCATCAGCAATATGTAGACCAACCAGAGATGGATTAAAGCTGATGTGAAAATATCCATTACTGGATGTGAAGATCACCCAGTCCTGGTTGAGATGTACCTTTATTGTGTAAGATGAAAACACAAGTTAGTCCAAATCTTGTGGCCAAAGACTCACACAGGAAAGATAAATTAAATATAGGGACATACCTGCAAAACATTTTCTTTAGACCATATCTTTGGACTGATTGAAAACCAGTGAGAAGTTTGCTTGTATAGCATTGTATCCATTCTTGCATCTGTTTCTGATTAAAGCAGTCTTGTTCAAGCAATTCTATTTATATAAAAGAAAAAAAATACATTTTAGTTTCAAAAGTACTTTACTTAGGAGTTAAGTTACTTCATAAAATCATAATCATAAAGTGAACTAATTTCTGTACAACAAAGAGTCCACAATCTTATCTTTTCTGAGTGCATTCGTGTCCACTTATTCATGACACTCAGTTGTCATTTATTTTCACAAATAATCTTCAATGTTATTTGTAACTAACATCTATTATTTGTCCCTAACTCAATATCCGTAGCCACTATGGTAACAGCTGGCTTTGTGGTATTTGATTATGAATAGTAACAAAGCTAAAGGTAGCCCCATAACATAAAATATTGTCATGGAGGAGTGAAGTATTCAACTTCCCTGCCCTTGTCTACACTAGGCTCACTTTTCATGAAAACATCAAGGCCCAAAACGTGCATTCTCCAGTTCCTTCCTCACCCCATAACCCTGGGGGCTATTGGAACACCACTGACAAACTCAGTTAATCTTCTCCATTGAAAGATCATCTACAGTCATTCTTTAGGACTCTGCAAAGTCAAAGCCTATCCTTTCTTTGATGTTATCTCCCCATATTTTGCTCTGTCTGCATCTTCTTCCTCCTTTAACAATTACCTGCAGCATGGCCTTTGATCCTCCAGTTATAAAACCTTTTTAAAAAAAAAAGGATGTCTGGCCCTTGGTTAGGGAAAGCATTTTCAAAATAAGTACTAGACAGCACTAACATGAAAGATGTTTCCAAGCGAGGTGGAAATCCTATACAGCACTCCCCAATGGCAATAATGTTGCATGATACCTTTTTCTTTCTTGTTTCTCCCCTTTGAAGACCTGTCTCAAATGTTGAATTATTTTGTTTTGACTCCTCACCTATTAAATACTACTGTGCATTTTTGTAACACATTTTCTGCTGTTTGACCACATTTTCACTCTACGACTTATATTGGAGGAACACATTGAAAAGCAAAAACCTTTTGTACTTAACTTCATCGACTTCAAAAAAGCATTTGATAGTATTCATAGAGATTCTTTGTGGAAAATTCTGAAGCAATATGGTTTACCATCAAAAATCATAATATTATCAAGACATGTATGATGGTTACACATGTGCAGTTCGAACAGAGGAAGGACTGAGCGAATGTTTCCAATAGAAACTGGGTTAAACAAGATGTATTTATCGCCCTTGTTATTTGGAATTGTTATGGACTTCATATTGAAGAAATGCTGCACTGGTAATAAAGGCATCGAATGGATACAAGGAGACCATTTGGAGGACCTCGACTTTGCTGATGACATAGTTCTCATCAGCAGTCAGATAAAAACGATGCAGGAAAACACAAATTAACTATCATCAATAGCCAGCAAAATTGGGCTTGAGGTCAATCATGAAAAGACTAAAGTCATGAAAAGCTTAATTCCAACAAGTGACAAAATATACATGGAAAACAAACCAGAAGAGAGATCGATCACTTTATCTATCTTGGAAGTCACATTGATCGAGAAGGGGATACGAGCAAAGAAATTAGAATCAGACTGGCTAAAGCAGCAATGTCTTTCAGAAGCCTTGAAAAGTTGTGGAAATCAAAACTCATCAGCACAAACACAAAACTTAGGCTATTCAAATCAAATGTACTATCAACCCTTACGTATGCGTGTGAAAGCTGGAAAACAACAAGAGATATAGAAACAAAGTTGAACGCATTCTAAAATAAATGTCTAAGGAAAATACTTGGTATAGCGTGGAACGAATTCAAAACAAACGAGGAAATTAGAGAAATCGCCAATCAACCACTAATATCTTCAGTAATAAAGAAAAGACGATGGTCATACGTTGGACATGTGATGAGAATAGATAATAACCGAATAGCAAAGCAAGCCCTCATATGGGAAACAACAGGTAAGAGAAAAAGAGGAAGACCCAGGGAGACTCTGAGAAGAACATTGATGAGAGAGGCAAGAGCAGCAGGAATCGGCTCCCTCAATGAGATAGAACTGCTTGCACAGAACAGAGACAGATAGCGAGATTTGATAAAATATCTTTAAAAGAAAACTGCTAGAACAAAAATTCATATAGGAAAAGGTGTATCTTGGTCTACGCCCTATGGGCCGGTTACGGCTCGAAAGGTCAATAGATAGATTATACCTGACTTGTGCTCACACATGAACTTCACACCATCTACCCAACGGTCACGGTTAGGCAAAAGTCGTGATACTTCGTCTGTTAGAGCTGGGAAACATTGAAGCATTTCATTCTGCAAACACAGTGCAAGATCAACCACTGCCTTCTGGTTTCTGAAAGTACAAGAATGAGCTACAGGTAATTAGAAACAAAACAAATGTACAAAGTACAGTAATTATCTGAAATTTTTGCTCACAATAAAAAAAAAGTAATTTAAAATTAAAATTATCTTCTGCTGAATTCAAATAACAAGCCATCATCACAGCACACCATCAAATCCATAGGTGCTCTGATATTCCCCTCAAGAAAATCCGAGAAGAATCCAGGCCCACATGCATGAACTCTGTACCAAGGCCTGGGATCCATGGTGTGGGTAGGTTTCTGCTGCAAATGTTGCCCGGGCAGTGGCCAGATTTATGGCCTACTCTTTTTGATTTTAACTGCCAAGAGTTCTTTAATGTGCGCGAGTGCACACGGGACCTCCTGTTTATTGCCGTTATCTGAGAGAGCTGGACATTGGATTTCTCTTTCTCTCTCTGCGATCAGGACTCAATCAGAGTAGGATTCCAGACTCTCACATGAAGTCAGCTGTCAGGTTAAGTGTGTTGATCGCCCCCACAGACAGAACATCACAATTAAAGTCTGCCAGATCCACTCTGACCAAACACCCATTAATACGTTGCACTGTGTTCTGCGCCAGTGGCCCAGTGCATCCGATTTCAGCCAGCATTTTATTCAGGTTTGCTTTCCTTAGCTTTGATTGTCCCCAATCTTCCTGCAAGGCAGCAGATTGTCTTTTCTGTAGGGGGATTCTGCCCTTAGATGGTTGGCCCTACCAGGTTTACGAGCACCATCTGTCCGAGTCATTAGAGGTGACTAACACAGACATGCACACACAAAGATATGAGATGTGACTAACACAGACATGCACACAGCGAAACGAGGCATGACTAACACTGACACACATCAAGATATATGACACATGACTAACATAAACATGCACATAAAGATATGAGATATGACTGACACAGACATGCACACACAAAGATATGAGATATGACTAACATAGACATGCACACAAAGATATGAGATATGACTAACATAGACATGCACACACAAAGATATGAGATGTAACTAACATAGCCATGCACACACAAGATATGAGATGTGACTAACACAGACATGCACACACAAGATATGAGATATCACTACCCAGACATGCACACACAAAGATATCTCTCTCTCTGCGATCAGGACTCAATCAGAGTAGGATTCCAGACTTTCACATGAAGTCAGCTGTCAGGTTGTGGATCGCCCCCACACAACATCACAATTAGAGTCTGCCAGATCCACTCTGATTGAACACCCGTTAAAACATTGCACTGTGTTCTGCGCCAGTGCCCAGTGCATCCGATTTCAGCCAGCCTTTTATTCAGGTTTGCTTTCCTTAGCCTTTGATTGTCCCAATCTTCCTTCAAGGCAGCAGATTGTCTTTTCTGTAGGGGGATTCTGCCCTTATATGGTCTGCCCTCCCAGGTTGACGAGCACCATAAGCCTGAGTCACTAGAGGTGACTAACACAGACATGCACACACAAAGACACGAGATATGACTAACATAAAAATGCACACACAAAGATACGACACATGACCAACACAGATACACACTAAGATATGAGATATGACCAAACACAGACCACATAAAGATATGTGACATGACCAACACCGACACACCAAGACATGAGATATGACCAACATGACACACACCAAGATATGAGACATGGTCAGCACACATACACACACACACAAGCTAATATATGAGCCATGGCTAGCAAAGAAACACACTAAGATATGAGCCATGGCTAGCACAGAAACACATTAAGACATGAACCATGGCCAGTACAGAAATACACCAAGATATGAGCCATGGGCATCAGGAACCGTGTACCCCACCCAGAAAACATGGCATGTTCGCTAGAAGTAGAACAGTCTGAACTATCAGGATGAACACCTTGTTGCTAGAACTGGGGTGTAGGAGACATGGTAATGCCCTGCCTGCAGTGGCACCAATCTGTTCCAAAGTCCATAGACCACGGAACATGCCAAGGGCAGACGATGAAGCAGTCACTAGGTGAACACGGAGAGAAAGGAAGTGATTCATTTATACCATAAGAATAGATACTAACCAGCTGACACTGCAAAGTTACAAAGGAAAATCTGGCCTCAAAGAACGAGAAAAATCAAGAAACAAAAATGGCATCATAGAAATTCTGCAGCAGGCCAGACACAACTGTTTCAACAAAGCAAGCGCATCTCCCCACAATCTCCTGTAACATACATAGGTATGAACATATTAAAAAAAAAAAAAACAGAGCTATTAAAAAACTAAACAGAGCTATTTAAAAAAACTAAACAGAGCTATTAAAAGAATGAAACAAAGCTACTAAGTTAGACAACATTCCCAGGCTAAATGCTATGAATGCTGGAGACAAGGACCTCTGAATAGTGTGGTTACATTGCCAGTAGCAATTCTCTGCTTACACAAGAAACAGAAGTTGCCTTTACAGTTCCAACATCTGATATGGTTATTATGGTCCATCCCTTTGACAATCATCTGCCCGCACGCATGGCAAAGTATGCGTTTCTTAGCCAGTTCGGGATTCACTGCAATGCGTGCCTGAATTCGAAGAAAGCCCCCATCTGGACGTCTCACTGTATTGACAACTGGCACGGGCTCTGGGAGAGTGTTCATCACAGGAATTGGCACCAAAATGATCGTAGCCCTCAATCGCTTTCCCACACAACCAGCAAAAGAACTGTACACACCCGCAGGTCATTTTGTTGCATCCATAAACTTTCTCAATAGGAATTCTGCATTTTGGACACCTTTTTGTATCTAATTTTATACCCTTTGCATCCTCTATTTGTATTTCTATTTGTGCAGTAATTCCTGATATTTCAGCTCCTCCGCTTTGTTCATGACAGTATTACCCTGTGCTTGAATTTCTTCTAAAACTTCTTCATCTGTCATGCACTTGCGTCCCTGATGCCATCCCCGTTCACACTCTGTACAAAAGTCAAAGTAACAAACAGGGCATCGAGCCAAATGGAGCCCCTCCTCATCTTCTGCAATGACTAAACTTGTACAACGTGGGCAATAGACTGTGTCTAACATGGCATCCAGAGTTTTTTGTAACAGTAACTGTTCCCATAGCTGGTATGCCTGGGGCTCCATCACGGCCTTCACAATGTAAGGTGGTATAAGTTTTGCATTCTCTGTCCGGACATCTGAGAGCTTCAACAGTTCCTTCCCTTACATGCATCTCACAGAACTCTGCCATACACTCGTGGCAGAAGTGATGTTTGCATTCATGCAAGCGGTAAACTGTTCTCCTGGCTTCTCACAGAACTCTGCCATACACTCGTGGCAGAAGTGATGTTTGCATTCATGCAAGCGGTGAAACTGTTCTCCTGGCTTCTCACAGAACTCTGCCATACACTCGTGCAGAAGTGATGTTTGCATTCATGCAAGCGGTAAAACTGTTCTCCTGGCTTCTCACAGTAACAAACATGGCACTCTTGTAGGGTCTTGGAGAACCCTATATCCATTTGTTGCCATCATGAAACATCCCTTTTTATTTAAACAGAAATCTTGACTCTTTAGTAGAAATTAATTCCAATCAAGATCTTGGAATATTTTCAACTTTTGGCCCTAAAATCATAACCAAAATCGGTTTCTGGAATGTCAGAACAATGGCTGCACAAAAAAACAGTTCAAGTGGCTAGCGAGATTTATAAATCAGCTCAATATTTAGTGGGCATCAGTGAGATTTTTATTTATTTTATTTTATGTGTGCGTTCACCAGCTTTCACTTCTGGCAAAGTCCCTAGAGACTAGGAACTGAATTTTACGTGTTAATCCATTTTTTCCCTGGCAGCCGTGTTCCCTCAATAGCACAAGCAGATAACTCCATCTTTGGAGGCACTCATATTTTTTCAGTACTAGAGTAACTGATGCTTCAAGCCAGGCCTTGCTGTTGAGACCAGGAGCAGTTGCCGCAGAGAGAAATCACAAATAAAAATCCCAACTAGTGCAGCCAGGATTTGAACTCAAAACCTGTTTCAAGACCGGTTTCTTGCCTCGAGACCCCTGTAGCAGTGAAATATGATGGCCAAGAACATGCAGAAGGTCAGTGGATAGTAAAAAAAATAATATTATATTCAGGCAGGGATGGTGGAAAATAACAAGAAGTGGTAGGAATAATGATGACAAAAACAGCTGCAAGAAGACTTAGAGAATGGGAGCCAGTGAACAATCATTTGATAAGAGCTATGATGACTGTCAAGATAGATTGTAGAAGAGATCTGGCAAAAGCAACATACAAAGAACTAGATAACAAAGTAAAAAGTTCAGCAAGAAGAGACAAAAGAACCTATATAAATAACCAGGCATTGAAAGCGGCGAGAGCTGCAATGATAGGTGACAGAAAAACTGTATAATGTACAGAAGATGCTAACAAACACTTTTACATCTATTGGGGCCCCTGTTATGGACAAATATGGAACCATATTAACATCAAGTGAAGAGATAAAGACACGATGGGCTGAACACTTTTAGGAAACCCTTATTGTCCAATGCCAAGGCACTTAATAGATTTTACAGCCAACACATCAGCCTCATAAAAAAAAAAAAGTAAAGCACCCCGTCACGCCAAGTGGCGTATAGGGAAATATGGTGTTTAGTGACCCTATATTTTACAGACCTTCAGCACATGATTTTTGGGGTAATGTGGTCAGTATTACGCCCGTGCTGCTTTACTTTCCCAGAAAAAATCCAGTACCCATTTAAGGCTGGGTGAACCCGGAAACCGTCGGTTGGATCGAACCCTACCCCTTGTCCGTGGTAGTCCAGTTCACTAACCACTGAGCTATCGCGGCTCCCCATCAGCCTCATAGATTTATAAATTTAAGTTACCTCACCCTGAATGAAGTAGAGACAGTTGTGAGGCTCATGGCTAACAAGGCTTACAAGGCTGCAGGTGAAAATGATGTAACATCAGAGATGCTAAAAGCAATGGACAGTCATAACTTAAAACACCCATGGAAAATGTTGAATACAATATGGAAAGAAAAAAAGGTACCTACACTGTAAAAAAGAGGTACAATTGTCATAATTATAAAAAAGGACAATCTCAAGGATTGCAACAACTAGAGAGGTGTGACTCTTCTATTTGCCTCTACTAAAGTTTTCTGTAAGATCATCATAAACTGAATCAAAGATGCCGTTAGACGGTGTTATGCGTGAAGACAAGCAAGATTTAGAAATGGAAGAAACTGCCAAAATCATATCTTCACCCTAAAATTATATTAGCGGAACAGAAAACAGAAACCACTTCTAAATTTCAAAAAGGCTTTTGACAGCATTTATAGAGCTTCATTGTGGAACATACTTATAATATGAAATGCCATAAAAAAAAATGAACATCATCAAAGATCTGAACAATGGTTTTTCATGTGCCGAACGCACAGAGGCAGGACTGGGTGAATGGTTCCAGATTGATACAGGATTGAAACAAGGATGTACTTTACCTCCCTTGTTATTTTGAATTGCCATCAACTTCGTAAAGCAGAATTTCTGTACAGGTAACAAAGGCTTTTGACACTTCTTGATTTTGGGGATGACATAGTTCTTAACAAAAGCAATGTGAACACGATGCAAAAAAATACAAATGCTCTGTCATCAATGGCTAGAAAAATAGGACTGAGATCAACCAAGAAAAGACAAAAGTAATAAAAAATCAAATTTTTCAGAACAAAATATTTACCTTGAAGGAAATGCTGTGAAAGAAGTAAATTATCTTGTTTATCTTGGAAGCTGCTTAGAACAAGAAGGAGACACAAAGAAAAAAAAATTAGAATCAGAATAGAAAAGGCAGCAATTACTTTCAGAAACCTTGATAAAATATGGAAATCAAAATCACTAAGCACAAAAACAAAGCTTAGGATTTTAAAATTAAGACTATTGCAGGAATAATAGAAATGACAAAACATCCAATAATTTCATCTATAATCAAGAGAAGAAGTGGTCACATGATGGCTATGTGATGAAAAAAGACAACAAGATAATCTCAAAGCAAGGCCTCAAATGGGAGCCACAGGGTAAAAGAAAAGAGGCCATCCTAGAAAAACTTAAAAAGAACACTGAGACGAGAGGCAACAACAGCAAGTGTCTGCTCACTCGTCAATACTGAGTGACTCGCTAAGAACAAAGCCATGTGGTGAGATACAATTCAGGTCCTGTGCAAGGTCTGACATCTAATAGCAACTTTGTCAGACACAAGAGTCTAGAATATCTGATCTATGTGCCATTCTCAGCTTGAAAGGAGAATAGACAGTTCAGACACAGATTAAAAATAAAAATGACTAAAGAGAAAAGACCAAAGAGAGAAAGCAAAACTGGTCCCAAAGATAGACAGATGTCAACCAAAAGTCACTGCTTCATTGCAACCTGTGGTAATGTAACAGATGTGATTTTCAAAGCAAAAGAGGTGGTAGAAATACTATAAATAAGACACAATTCTAAGTAATGTTGAATGATAATTAAAGAAAATAAACAAAATATGCAGCTAAAAAATGCATGACTGAGGAACGGAAACTTACTCGCACACAAAATTTGTAGTGGCCATGGATTCTGGGTTTTTCATGTGTCCAAGAGCCGTCAACATCAGTTTGGGTTCGTGACTCAAACATTTCATAACTTTCATCTGAATTTCATTTTGGTCCAGTGAGCATGTTGTTGCTTGATAAATAAGACATAAAATTAGAAGAAATGACACAATTAGCTCAAACAGTCAGTAACTAAATATCTTTTAAATTATTTTCTCTTTAATGGACTGGATGGTCTGGACAAGGTCTTGAGTTCAAATCCCACATACAGTGGGAGTTATTTTACTTTGAATCCGTGGCTTTTTTCATGACTTTAACCATCCTTGGTCTCTGGGTAGCAAGATTCAATGTTTAGCTTTCTCTGTTAATGTTTTTTTTGGGCGTCTGCCAGCTTTCACCTCTCAAAGTCCCTAGAGACTAGGAACTGAATTTTGCGTGTTAATCCATTTTTCCCTGGCAGCCGTGTGCACAGAGGTCCCTCGCCACACAGGCAGATAACTCCGTCTTTGGAGGTGCTCTTTATTTTTTTAATGAGTAACTGCTGTTTCAAGCCAGGCCTTGATGCTAAGACCAGGGGTGGTTGCCGCAGAGAGAAATCACAAATAAAAATCCCAACTGGTGCATCCGGGACTTGAATTCACAACCTCTCTGTCTCAAGGCCGGCGTCTTGTCTCAAGACCAACCAGTCCCCCATGAAGAAAAATGAGAATCCTTGGCAGTTAGAAATAAAAAATGGTACGCCAAAAATGACTGCTGCTATGGCTAAAATTGATTTTTTTTTTAAAATCTACCCAAAAAACATAAAAACTCTCAATAATAGCAAATGAGAGCACCTCTGAAATCAAAGAATATCTGCCAATATGCAAGGGACACATGGCTGCCGGTGTGAACAAAATAGAAAACGGTTATATTCACACAAAAAGAAGTTCCTCGGGACTTCACAAGATTCAAACAGACACACAAAATAGTTTGTTTAAAGTCATCTCTTTTTTAACTTTCATCATACTTTGTGTTTACATTATATTACATCAAATGTTTATTTCATTCCCAATTATTGCTATAATTCATGTACTCTTTCCTACTCACAAACATGTATGTTAAGACTAAGTGCCAAGATTATCATCTAACTGGCAGTTATGTTAGAACTCTGGAGATAGCATCACTGCAGTTAGGGCATTTCCATATCTGCTCTACAGCAAGGTGTGTACACAGAGTGTTCATTCCTGTACAAACTCACATCAACCATCAAATTGAATGTAACTCAGGTGATAAGTGTGATAATCATAATAAAAAGATAACAACACACAACGTTGTGGCAAACAAAATACATTATATTGCACATAAGATGATTACAGCAGATAGCAATACATTAACTACAATGTGGAAGATGTTAATGTTAGCATCAGGTATACTAACTACTGAATGAAACAATAAAAGGAGTGACAGCTACTTTTGATAAGACAGAGCTGCAACAAAGATTGCTACTAGCTGAAGAAAAAGATATCTGCAGCATCAGCAAACAACAAAAAAAAGTCCCACAAAAGTACATAAATGCGCCTAAGCTTCTGAGTATAGATGATGGCGAAAAGATAGGCAAAAATTACACTCTCAGACAAAATAAATAAAATGGTTTGCCTACATGTAGAGAATTGGCCTTGTGATTCGATGCCACTCAAAGCATATACAAAACAGAAGAGAAGAAAGCAGTGCAAGATGGATTAACAGTTTTAGTAACAACATCAAGGAAATTTCACAGCAAAAAATATATAATAATAGCTGAAAATGCTCAAAGAGCTAAACCAGAGCTTTAAGCCCACCTTAATGGGGTATAAGAGGAAATATCATGAAGAGAAGACAAAGAGTCCTAATGAAATCACAATATCAAAGTCAACATTAATAATATTGGGCGATTCAGCTATATGGGAATGACAAACGCTGTTCATTTGGAAAAAAAAACACCTGATGACAAGATCTGCTGACACTTACTAATTATCTCTACTGACAAAGGCCATATATAGACACTAGACAACAACTGACTCAATTGAGGCTATAAAAGAAGCCCCATAAAATAATTTGTGAGGACAACTTGATACTAATATACCAAAAACAAAGAACGAGTAAGAAAAAGAAAAAGGTTACAAAAACAAAGGTAAAAGGGGAGAGGTATTTTAAATTGTTTGCAACAATGGATTATTAATATGCTGATGCAGGCTTGTGGTGGGAAAATGTTTGACATTTATTTTTGTCTATATTCTGTAAAGCTGTTATGTTACTTGTGACTATCACATCAAACAATTTTGTGTGTGTGTGTTATGTGTTGCCTATTTTATGCAGACCAGCTTTACACTGAAGACTCCTATGATAATTGAGAATATTAGTTACAATAATTGAATATGTGTAGCTAGTTTCTGTTCCTATAAAATAAACACCAACTGAAAACTATTAGTCTAACAGAACTATTACCATTAGGTTATTATAGCTTAAAAAGTGACAAACGTGGAGATCCTCACTCACACAGGCCTCCAGAGTATCTACACGCTGCTCAAACAATCTAGGTTACTCTGTTTGGCCTCATACCAAAATATAAACTCTATGGACAACTGGCAGAAGGCAAAAGAACCAGGGTAGGGCATCAAAAACTCAGATTTATAGATGTATATAAACGTGACATGAAGACTCGACCATAAACCCCGCAGGCCGGAGGAAGAAATAGCTGCAGACTGCAATCTTGGAAACACACTCTCAAGCTCCAACTCAAGCAAGAAGCAGACAGATTCATAGAAAAAGAGAGTACACTGTGAAAGAAACAATACCATTCCTCCATTTTTTCGCTACAAAATCCAGTCAACTATGACTGATGAAGGCCACTATAGCTGAAAAAATATTGTGAAAGAAAAAAAAAACCTACACCTAAGTATAAGTGAGTAACACAAGTTTGTGAATAATACTAATTTATTTGTAACTATCTATATATCTATTGACCTTTTGAGCCGTAGCCAGCCCTAGGACGTAGACCAAGATACTCCTCTTATCTGAATTTTTGTTTTAGCAGTTTCAATTCTTTTAAAGATATTTCATCAAATCTCACCATTTGTGTCTGCTCTGTGCAAGCCGCTCTATTTCATTGAGGGAGCCGATTCCTGCTGCTCTTGCCTCTCTCATCAATGTTCTTCTCAGTGTCTCTCTGTGTCTTCCTCTTTTTCTCTTACATGTTGTTTCCCATATGAGGGCTTGCTTTGCTATTCAGTTATTATCTCTTCTCATCACATGTCCAACGTATGACCATCGTCTTTTCTTTATTACTGAAGATATTAGTGGTTGATTGGCGATTTCTCTAATTTCCTCGTTTGTTTTGAATTCGTTCCACGCTATACCAAGTATTTTCCTTAGACATTTATTTTCCAATGCGTTCAACTTTGGTTTCTATATCTCTTGTTATTTTCCAGCTTTCACATGCATACATAAGGGTTGATAGTACATTTGATTTGAATAGTCTAAGTTTTGTGTTTGTGCTGATGAGTTTTGATTTCCACAACTTTTCAAGGCCTCTGAAAGACATTGCTGCTTTAGCTATTCTGATTCTAATTTCTTTGCCTGTATCCCCTTCTCGATCAATGTGACTTCCAAGATAGATAAAGTGATCAATCTCTTCCACTGGTTTGTTTTCCATGCATATTTTGTCGTCTGTTGGAATTAAGCTTTTCATGACTTTAGTCTTTTCATGATTGATCTCAAGCCCAATTTTGCTGGCTATTGATGATAGTTAATTTGTGTTTTCCTGCATCGTTTTTATCTGACTGCTGATGAGAACTATGTCATCAGCAAAGTCGAGGTCCTCTAAATGGTCTACTTGTATCCATTCGATGCCTTTATTACCAGTGCAGCATTTCTTCATTATGTTGTAACACTTATTAAATTTTACAATTTTGAAACAGGGTATGCCTACTTCACTGACAGACATGTCTGCAATTTGTCAGTCATTTTTCATTATAGTAATATTAATATTAATTATAATAATATCATCACCACCATCAAGAAACAAGCCTGCTGGCATAGGTGATCATGTCTCTCCACAACTTTCGATCTCGACAGTTATTTATCATTTCTGTTGTTGACCTTCTGCCAAGCCATTCTCTTAAGCTGTCTGTGGTATCTTTTCTCTTTGCTTCCCTATATTCTTAGAATGATTCTAACTCTTCATCCCTCAACTTTCCCAGTTATCACAATATTATATTATTATATATTTCAGCTGGTCTCTTCACATTACATGTCAGATGTCAAGAAATTGATGATTGGTTTTCATAGTTTTACTGTTCACGAAGTACATATACTAAAAAAATGTATAATATAATATGTACTACAATATTATTATATTCAGGAAGTAGACACATATTTTTAATACATTTCTGCATTTCAGTCACTTACAATATTATACAATAATATAAATATATAATACAAATTTACAAATAATACAATACATTTTTATACATGGTATTCAATACATTGACGCTTCATACTTCATTGTAGTAATTGAAAAGGCTTCACGTCATTCTGGCAACTTTCCAGCCAGCAGGACGACAACAACTCTCACTGAACACATATATCAAAAGCTAAAACCAGACCACTGTTTGATTTAGTTTAAAAATACCACAGCAAGTCGTAAGTCGGCAAGTGCAAGAAACTAGATTAAAGCCCGTAACTAACAACCAAGCGACTACAATACAAAACAATGCTCAACAATACCACCAGTCAATCATGATGAACAGAACTCATCAAACTGTACAATCAAAATAAATACAACAACAAACCTAGCTGGCCTGAAACTGCTGTAACCGCCAATGCTACGATCACAAAAAGATAAAATGTTGCCATTGTAGGTAGTCAATTGTTTATTGTCTGTAACGTTTGAGCGCGTCTGCTTTCTTCCGCAGCCACAAGCAGAAGTGATGTCGTCAGAGAAGCTAGGCCCAGTGTTTGTTGTGCTTCTGGTCATGTGACCAGCTATAAATAGAAGCATAGTCATATATTCCGTATGTTACCGGGGCCTCGTTATGAGGGAGTAAAGAATAGTGACACTGTGACCTTCCAGGCATGTCGTAAGAGGCGACTAAGGAGCTTGATCGATGGCTTGACAAGCTGTCATTGTAAAAAGTATTGTTATGGAAACAGAGCCATAGATTGTAGAAGCAGTGATCTCTGCAATATGTGGCATTTTGGCACGCAAGGTTTTTGTTTGTAAGATTGTGGTTCTGCCCTATGTGCCGTCTTCGGCTTGAAAGGACGGTAGATAGATAGATAGTCATATATTGAATGACGGCTCCCAGGTAAAGGTTTACATAAGAGTGGGAAATGTGCGGGCCAAGTTCATTTTCAAAGACACGTGGATCCAGCTTAAAATTGAAGTTGTTAAAATTTAGGATACGTGGATATGAACAAATCACGTTAGAGGGGATCAACAGGTGATATAACAGTTATTGTTATTTACGGGTCATCATCATTTCATCCGATTATGTCCATAGGTGATCTCTCTCTCTCTCTCTCTCTCTCTCTCTCTCTCTGCGATCAGGACTCAATCAGAGTAATGATTCCAGACTCACATGAAGTCAGGTTAAGTGTGTTGATCGCCCCTACAGACAGAACATCACAATGAGAGTCTGCCAGATCCACTCTGATTGAACACCGTTAAAACGTTGCACTGTGTTCTGCGCCAGTGGCCCAGTGCATCCGATTTCACCCAGCATTTTATTCGGGTTTGCTTTCCCTAGCCTTTTATTGTCCCCAATCTTCCTGCAAGGCAGTAGATGTCTTTTCTGTAGGGGGATTCTGCCCTTAGATGGTCGGCCCCTCCCAGGTTTACGAGCACCATCTGCCCGAGTCACTAGAGGTGACTAACACAGACATGCACACACAAAGATGTGAGATGTGACTAACACAGACACGCACGCACAAAGATGTGAGATGTGACTAACACAGACATGCACACACAAAGATGTGAGATGTGACTAACACAGACATGCACACACAAAGATGTGAGATGTGACTAACACAGACATGCACACAGCGATACGAGGCATGATTAACACTGACACACATCAAGATATATGACACATGACTAACATAAACATGCACATAAAGATATGAGATATAACTGACATAGACATGCACACACAAAGATATGACACATGTCTAACATAGACATGCACACACAAAGATATGAGATGGGACTAACATAGCCATGCACACACAAGGATATGAGATGTGACAAACACAGACATGCACACACAAAGATATGAGATATGACTAATAAACACATGCATACAAAGATATGAGATATCACTAACCTAGACATGCACACACACAGATATGACATATGACTAACACTGGTACACACTAAGATATGAAATATGACTAAACACAGACACACATAAAGATATGAGACATGATTAACACGGACACACAAAGATATGACACACACCAAGATATGAGCCATGACCAGCACACACAAGTTTAAGATATGAGCCATGGCTAGGACAGAAACACAACAAGATATGAGCCATGGCTTCACACAAAAAAACACCAAGAATGAACCATGTCTAGCACAGAAACACATTAAAGTGTCCATATGCTTGGGCTTGTTGTAGTCGGCAGACTCTTCTGAACGTGGGAATCACAGGTTTCATTAAACAGTTGTCCGGAGATTTGAGAGTGCAGTCTGACCCATAGAACGTTCTCTTGCATGTACAGATTCCCGATTGACTGTTCACAGGTGTCGTAGAAACAGTTGTCAGGACATTTGAGAGTACATATGATGTCACAGCCATCAGAATACATCTGTTCGCACTGTAGCCCAAAATTACCATCGGGACAAGTGTATTTACAGGTATAGCCAAGATGTTTACATTGTAGGCATTTTCCGGATTTTCCTCAAATAAAGGACAGACACTGAGACAAGACCCGGAACAGTCGTGTCCATAGATCCCATGTGAACAGTTGCCGTGACAAGTACCGATGATGACATTGCAGCCTTTACTACACCCACTACACATTGCACAAAACGACCAAAAATGCTCGTCCAGACAATAGGTGTCTGTAAATGTTTGCACCTCACATACCGTCAGTGCACTGTCGGCCTGCGAAATGGTCGGTGAGAACTCAATCTAATGTGTGCCATTGGCGTTTGTGTTTTGACTACAATAGTGTTCACAGATAAATTAGGGTATGATATATCATTATCCTGGAACACTACTCGCCACTGTCAGAGAAAGCCTTTAGAGTGTCATTCCCCACCCGAATCACAGTGCTAGCTCGATGATAGACTCGAATGGTGTGAGTCTTCTGGGGCGTTGCAAAGCTCAGACATCAGTAAACAGAATTGGTTCCACTTCTCCATTGTGTGTGTGTGCAGTCATTGTCATAGAGTTTGGTCTTTGTTTTGCTATTAACTGCGGCCTCTGGTCCACATCCGTCTCCTGTATAACAAGCATCAAATGTGTCGGTCTGGTTTGTGATCTGTTTGAGATAGGTGATCAGATCTCCTCCTCAGCAATTCCCTCAGTGTTCAGCGACTGACGACTCCAGTTCTGTGTTGGTTGATAAGTCTTCTTACACGCCCACTAAGTTTCTCGTTTCTGGCTGTGCCCATCATAATTCCCATATCTTTCATCCGAAGGAATGGCGTGGACTCATGGTTGTCGAAGTATTGTTCCCTTCCCACATCTCGGATGGCATTGATGATGTCCGCCCGATTCATCGGTTGACCGTCCTCAACAATAGCGCATCTAGCCAACCTGTCCGCTCTTTCATTTCCCCGTACTTCCGCATGTTCTGGGACGTAGACAATGGTAACCTTACCTATTGTTAACTTCTGCAATGACTCTTACCCATTGCATGCGTACAGAGCCTGCCTCCACTTTTTTTTTAATCATACTCATCGAATCACTTAGTATGCTGGCAAAGGTGTAGTCTTGTGACTCTAACCAGATGAATACCCAGGTCACTGCCATGCCATCACCTCCATCGTCTTGTAGTCATGACGTATGCACCACTGCCTTCCTTGACGATTCTGCCCGCCGAGCGTGCTGTAAATGCCCATGCACTCCTTTGGTGTTGTATTACAGATTATTAATACTGCATCTTTCTCATCGGACACAGTTGACCTCTGCATTGACCACGACTGAGTTATGTTCCGTACATTTCCTGTTGAGTGTAACAATCCACGATAATGTCCCTCTGGATGTCGTAGGCACCGCTATTCACTCCTCGCCAGCGTTGATATTTGTAAGCCCATATATTTTCTCGATGTTATCTTCTGCTCGGCCCACGAAAGATTTGCCTCATTTTAGCCTGACACCTTTTCTTGTGTTGAGTTCGTGGTGCAATCGATGGTCTTTATCTACAATTACAGAGATGTACACATATCTTTGGCTGCGTAAAAAAAAAATCTCCACGTGGATTAATGTATTGGAATCAACTGATATAAACGTTTCCAGCAATAGTAGAATCTGGGATCTTGTACCCACCTCCACATATTTTTTTATAACCTTTCATTTTTACTGTATTTCACACCTGTGCCCCGCCCTGTCAGCCGGTCATATCACTTTCAGTCCAATCGGTTCCTAATCAAGCTCCGGACCACAGGGAAGTGACTTATTTCCCTTTTTATTTTGAAAGTCTAACATTTTATCGCCGTGTAGTTAGATTAAACGAGAGAAGAAGAAAAAGAAGGAAGCAGAGAGAAAGATACACAACATTTTAACAGAGTGACTTGGTAGGAAGTCAACAACAGAATTGATAACGGCTGCAGACGTAGAAAGTTTGTGCAAGAAAATGATCTATGCCAGAATGCGTGGGGCTTGATGGTGACTCTGTTTCCCCTGACGGTTGTCTAGTGTTCTCTTTATATTATATTTTTATTTGACCATTTCTAACATTTATCGCCGTGTAGTTAGATTTCTGTGTATTACTATATATATATATATATATATATATATATATATATATATATATATATATATATATATATATATATATATATTTATATATATATAAAAATATATTTACATATTATTACTTACATATCTATGTATGCGTATTGTTTGTTTGTTCCCGCTGAAGGCCTATTGAGCCGAAACGTCGTTCAAATCTGTGTCGTCTTTCAATCACGTAAAACTTTTACCATACCATTTTTTATAATTTTTTTTTTCAATCCTCCCTGTTAAAATATGATTGGATGCTTACTAAACACACATCGTTTTTTAGTTGTTTTCCTTAGCAAATAGAATAAACTATTAATTCCATTAAAAAATGAACGTTAACAGATAACCTGTATACAACCTAGCTCCTCAAAAAGTCAGTTCAAACAACCATATTTAGGGCTCGTGATTTGTTATTTTTTTCATTCATGTTCATATCTTGACTTAGACGTGTCCTTCAAATAATTCGTTTATTTCTTGTTATTTCTTTGTATTTCGCGCCCTATCTTGAACATCATGGAGAAACAATGATAACTTTGTAGCCATGTTATGAGGAGGGAACATCTAGTTTATATTGTGACAACAGGTAAAGAAACGAGAGAAGAAGAAAAAGAAGGAAGCAGAGAGAAAGATACACAACATTTTAACAGAGTGACTTGGTAGGAAGTCAACAACAGAATTGATAAACGGCTGCAGACGTAGAAAGTTGTGCAAGAAAATGATCTATGCCAGATGCGTGGGGCTTGATGGTGACTCTGTTCCCCTGACGGTTGTCTAGTGTTCTCTTATATTATATTTTATTTGACCATTGATCCATCAGTAGGAATGTTTGTCCTGTCGTTCATTAACTTATTCTCACATAATATACTGGTAAATCTAAGGAATGACCACAATTCAGTTTAAATAAATTTGGTAAGTTCCAGATATGCTCAATCGTTTATGAAATGACACATGGCAAGATGCCAGGTTTATGTCACATTCCTTGAGTAAGCCTATAGGGTTTCTTGGGACGGTCATTAAAACAATATTAGCCACTTGGGTAACAATAAGGAGCTGGATTCTAATTTCTGTCTAGTTGGGGGCTATAAGAAATCAATAGAACAACAACAAGACAATAGGAGGTACTTGGGAAATACTACCCCTTGAGTTGCTGTTATCAGATACCTTCAAATATCACATTATGTTGTTATCATGTATGTTCAAAGTGTAAAAAAAAAAAGTAAGTACCCCAGTCACGCCAAGTGGCGTATAGGGAATATGGTGTTAGTGACCATAAATTTTACAGACCTTCAGCACATGATGTTTGGGGTAATGTGGTCGGTATTACGCCCGTGCCGCTTTACTTTCCCAGAAAAAAATCCGGTACCCATTAAAGGCTGGGTGAACCCGGAAGCCGTCGGTTGGGATCGAACCCTACCTCTTGTCCTTTGTAGTCCAGTCCACTAACCACTGAGCTATCGCGGCTCCATGTTCTAAGTAGCTACTGAGTATGTAGTTGTCAGTTTGTCGATAGATCATACACACAGCACATCAGACAATTACATAAATGCTTGGATCCCCCATTTATTTGGCTCCCTGCATTGAGCTCTTGTCCAGATCATCCCTTTTGTAGTGATGTTTTTGCAGTTTAATCAAGGCTGTAGATTCACATTTGTTGATTGAAACAACGAGTCTTTGAGAGCACTGGGATTATCAGTAGCTCGGCCACAACATTCCACCCAGCAAGCCTGTCTGCTTGTTCATATGATCTTTTACACCCTATTGTCTCGACACAAAAATAAATAACTTTTTAACCAGCCTTGATCTCTTCAAAGACTCCAACCACTGCCTTTGAGCTCAGCCCTTCGATCTTCCTGAGCATACTCATTAAGAAAGCATATAATGGTACAAGTCATATGTTTCTAGTCAAAGATAGTGCCTTAGTTACTGCCCTCTGTCATCAAATTACCAGTAGTTAAAGTATACACACCACTACCTTCCATACACTATACAGAGTATGTTGTAAGAAAAATACTGACATATAATTAGATAAGCCTATATTGAAACTACCAATCTTGTAAACATCGATGATCAAAACATGGAAATACGTATTGTTTACTTTCTCTCTGACAGAAGACAACACAAAAGAGCACAAATACTCATTTCTCCATGTTTAATGATTCACTTTATTATCTTTGTGGTGTTATCAGACCTTGCACAGGACTCACAGTGTACCATGCCACAACTATATGTTCTGCACGATTTAATCTCAACAAAGGAGTTGATGCCCACCATTATTGTCTCTCTTAACAGTTTTTTTTTTAATTTAAATTATATACTAGCACGCGTGTTAGAGGAGCAGTAAAATGGCCTCTTTCCTTCTCTAGTCTACTGCAGACGCATGTGCAAGGTGAAGAACCCGTAAAGGTAAAGTACGAGACTTGAATCGATATCTTAGCATGTGAATTTTCATCCATATGTGTTCGGAGACTTCTGGATAGTGTCGATTCAAGAACTCATTGAAACTCACGATGCGATGGCGGCATTCCTCACCTTCCCTGAGTAATACCCGGTACCCATTTCTGCTGGCGGCTGGGTCGAACGGGAGGGTATTTTTTTTCCCAACCACAAGTACAACTCACGCTGCTTCTAGCGTGAATCGAACACGGGTTGTCCGAACGTTGGTAGCCTAGTCGAGTGGTTTTCCCAACTAGGCTAACGAGGCCCCTTGAAGTACCCGTTCAGCTCCCAATCTGAGGTTGTGAAACCATGGGAGCAGCCAACAAGTAGTGCAAGTTATGGTCTCCACTCGGTGATGACAGATAGAGGAACTCAAATGCAGAGACAATGGCTGTGACCTTCGACTATTATAATCACTGTGTAGAGGATTGGGCCATGCTGGTTTATCTTAGCCAGGCATAAATGACAGACAGCATCTCTGATTCCATACAGGATTGGTCGCAGCCTAGGTTAACAATGACAGTGCCTTTTGTTGCTTACGAGGACAAGGGCAACACGTGGACTACTTGGAAAATAACAGTCAAAAAAGAATAGGAAACATTGGCAAGAATTGATAGATATAACTGGTATATAAGAGGATTGTGCGAAATATAGGAGACAAACATTGGCAAAATAACAACAGATGAAGGCTCCAAGATATACTTCAGTGGAGATGATAACAAACATGAATAAGATGTCGGCATCAGATTAAACAGCTCATGATTAAATAGATCAATGCTGGTTCAGATAGATAAAATATATAAGTTGACAGTAAGATAAGAAAAGATGTGCAACTGACTATGGCACTTATGGCACCTTGTTTCATTTTCTCTATCAAGTCTGTTTAAAACAAAAAAACAGAAACTCTTTATGGTATTTCCATCTGAAGTCTGCCAGGTGACTTATGGACCAGAGAATGAAGGCAGCATTTAAGTTCAGTCACCACGAGGTGTTCAGGTCTGAGTTTTTATTTTACCCTTGATAGAAAAAAACCTTTGACCCTACTGGGATTCGATCCCATGTTCTCCTGGTTTAAAGCCCAACAAGTTATCGATTCAGCCACCCGCTCTCCCTCTGTCTGTCTGTTTTCTATGAAAATGCTTTCCAAGTATTAGAACACATGGAAAAGTGTTCCTTGTTGCAGTTTCCTCATATTCCAAGTACGACTTGCTGCCGGAACTACTGAGTTTAGTGCTCTGTGCACACCGTGAGCTGTGTGTTTCATCCGTGTGGTGTTTCTATATTCAGATTGCTTATGATGAATGATATCACATGATGAAGAACAGTTCAGCTGTGTTCGCTTTCGGTGCTGATAATCCTTGTGTCTTTTGACATGTGCTGTGTTTGCTATTATGAGGGGACTGCAGCTGCCTTCCTTTGGTGGTTCAGCATTATGGATTTTCATTCATTTGCAGTAATAACAGGGGCCTTCAAACAACTATAACACATGGACTTTCTTTGATTATGGAATCAGTGACATGAATTAATGGAGCAGGTAATTTTGTTATCTCCATTGTGTCCGTCCTGGATATGCTAATTTTTATTTTGTAACTTTTATAAGCATGGAGTGTGATTGTATGAAGTGGCAGTTTGTATCTTCAATATTTATTTATCAATAATAAAAGTGCATTCATTGGTGTTTTTATGTAGAACTACAATATAACATTCAACAATGTTTAAATTTACTGAAAAATTAATCATCATTGAGTGTCATCTCACATCGATTTTGGCTACCATGAAGTGCCATTCTACTCCGTCTCTTGCTTTGATAGTGTAGGTTATCATAGGCCGACTTGCCCATCTTTTGAATGTCCTCATGCATGTTAGTCTCGGTCTGCCTCTGCCTCTTCTACCTTGAATTTTCCCTTCCAAGATCACTTTTAGTAAGCTGCTGTGTCTTTAACATGCCCCAAAATCTCATTTGTCTTGTTTGAATTGTGTTTAGTAGTTCTCTTTCCAGGCAAAAGCAGCTTTCCAAAAAAATTAGGAAGATACTATGCAATCCATTTTTGACAATAGAAACAAGAAAAAGAGTTCTTAGATGTTATGTAGAGCCAGTCTTAACATATGGATGTGAATCATGGACAATAGGGCAACAGACAAGAAAATCACTGGAGTATGTAAAAATGTGGTTTTACAGAAGAATGTTGAGAATGCCATGGACAGCTAAGAAGAGTAATGAAAACGTTCTGAAAGAGGTCAAAGCAAAAAAGAGAGCTAATTTCCAATATTAGGAAGAAACAATCATCATTTTCTTGGCCATGTAATGAGAACAGCTGGAATAAACTGTAACTGGGAAAATTGAGGGACAAAGAGATAGAGGGAAGCAAAGAGAAACGATACCAGACAGCTTAAGAGAAAAGCTTGGCAGAAGGTCAACAACAGAAATGATAAATAACTGTCGAGATCGAAAGTTGTGGAGAGACATGATCATCTATGCCAGCAAGCCCGGTACTTGATGATGATGAGTTTCATTTTTAGGTTGTTTTAGAGTTCATTTGTTTTTTTTTTCTTTCCATTCACTTCTGCCTACTCTTCTATAACCCACATTTCAAAGGCATCAATTTTCTGTTCTGTTTTCTTGTCTAATGTCCATGTTTCTGCACCATATAGGAATGTTGAGAGATATAACATTTTGCGATTCTTAGTCATAGCCCTGGTATTATTTTTTATGATGTTAGTATATTTTTCGTGCCATTAAAATTACTTTTTGCCATTCCTATTCTGAAAATTAAAAACAAATTATAAATTTAATAAACAACAGTTTTATTTTTTTCAAAATGGACTTGTGGGGGGGCCTCATACAGTGGATCAAATTCTGTAAACAGATACAGGATAGAGAATAAGAGGCATTTAGTGCATGCGAACGATACAGGAACAGCTTTGGACAACCTTTTCTCTTTTTTGTCAGTGAAGAGGTCATCAACCTGGGCAGTACCACCCACTAGTGTGCGGTTTCAGCTCTCAGTGGGTGACAGAAGCATTTCATGTCAGATAGGAAATTAAATGCCTCTGAAAACAAATGCTTATAAAAGATCTCAAATATAAGGTGGAAAGATTACATTTCAAACAAACTGATAAGAGACAAATCTAAACAAGAATATGTGAAGAACTTTATAAGAAGAAGGCTTTAGAAATACATTGCTCATGTGCTGAGAACGAATGATGAAAGACTTCTCCATCAGGCTTTCATGGGGAAACCACCAGGCAAAAGAAAGAAAATAAGACCAAGAGAATCACTAAGCAGAACAATTATTTGGGAAGGTTTAACTATGGAAAAGAAACAACAAATATCCACAAGAGCTAGCATCAATCGTGCGGGTTTTGCCTTCCACCATAGGTGCTGTTTTCAGCCTGAGAGGAAAGTGAATGAATATTATATATTCTGACAAAACTTATTTATAAGAATTGTAAGAACTAAAGTAAAATGAATACTGCAAATAAAATCACAATATTGGCAAACATCATCAAGTACCATGCCTGCTGGCGTAGGTGATCATGTCTCTCCACAACTTTCGATCTCGACAGTTATTTATCATTTCTGTTGTTGACCTTCTGCCAAGCCATTCTCTTAAGCTGTCTGGTATCTTTTCTCTTTGCTTCCCTCTATCTCTTTGTCCCTCAATTTTCCCAGTTGTTACAATATATTCCAGCTGTTCTCATTACATGGCCAAAAAAATGATGATTGTTTCTTCCTAATATTGGAAATTAGCTCTCTTTTTGCTTTGACCTCTCTCAGAACATCATCATTACTCTTCTTAGCTGTCCATGGTATTCTCAACATTCTTCTGTAAAACCACATTTCTACAGACTCCAGTGACTTTCTTGTCTGTTGTCCTATTGTCCACGATTCACATCCATATGTTAAAACTGGCTCTACATAACATTTAAGAACTCTTGTTCTTATTTATATTGTCAAAAATGGATTGCATAGTATCTTCCTCATTTTTTGGAAAGCCGCTTTTGCTTGAGCCATTCTGCATCTCACCTCTTTTGTACATGTACCATCGGAGGTTAACGATGTTCCCAGATATTTAAATTCATTTACTTGTTTCAATATTATACCACTTGTCTTTATTGTGCATTGTGGTAATGTCTCTTTTGCTATTAAGAGTGAGTCCTTTATTTTTGCTTTCCTTCACTATAATGTCCAACATTTCTTGCAACTCATTTTCATTCTTAGCGATTAAGACTGTGTCATCAGCATACCTTTGATTATTTATATTATAACCTCCAATTGTTAAAACACAAAACACCCTGAAGTAATAAAATAAAATTGTCTGAGAGTCTGAATAGGAGGTAAATTATTTTACTTCAATCTCCCCTACCTCATAATTAATAGAATCAGGTGTTAGCCACAAGGTCACCATTCAAAGATACTGTCTGAATGTATCTGAAAGTCACTAGTGTGGACGCTTAGTCAAAAAGATTAAAGAGCACTTTATTGCTGATGTGCTCTGCTTATTCATAAAGAGCACTTTATTGCTGATGTGCTCTGCTTATTCATAAAGAGCACTTTATTGCTGATGTTTAATCTCCAGAAAATGCAGACCACATTCTCAAGATCTGGACAACACAGTACAAGACTAAATCAGGTCTTCAAAGATGACTTTGAGGTACATGATCTTTTGAATAGCTGTAGATAAAAATAAAGTATACTGTTGAAATCAGCAGCGACTTCTGATACCTCTAATGTTGTTCTGGATCCAGCAGATCAGTGACCTGATGTCTTTTGGCTCATTGCAGTGTAATGATATCTACAGGTATTTTTTTAGTTCCCTTATAATTTCATACAAGGTGTTCCAATTATCAGGTCTTTGAGGAAGCAGAGTTCCTCTGATATTGGTGAGCTTTGGACAGTCAAAAAGGTGATGTTCTACTGTTTCATGTGGGTGTTCACAGAGTGGACATGTCAGAGTTGGTTTCATTGTATTCTATTGATGTGGTTGTTCAGTGGTACATGATCAGTTCTGTCTGAAAATAGTTGTTAGGTCTTTTCTTTCTTTTTCAGGTTGTTAATGTTGTCGAGGGAGTTTGACCTTGACCTGATAGCCATAACTGTTATCAATGAAAGAAAAAACTTTAAAAACAAAAAAAAATAACATTTGTTAAAGCATTTGAAAATTGCTGCAGCTGCTCCTTATGTAAGTAGCTGTACACCCCTGTACATCTCATAAGAGACAAAATTCATATATTTTGTGTATGTTGCCTTTTTCCCCACAATTTGATATCTCCTGGAATAATTAAGTAACAAACACAACTTCCAGGCATGTCGTAAGAGGCGACTAAGGAGGTTGATCGATGGCTTGACAAGCTGTCATTGTAAAAAGTGTTGTTATGGAAATAGAGCCATAGATTTTAGAAGCAGTGATCTCCGCAATATGTGCCATTTTGGCACACAAGGTTTCTGTTTTTGAGATTGTGGTTCTGTCCTATGTGCCGTCTTCAGCTCAAAAGAACAATAGATAGATAGAAACAAAAGATACCAAGATATCTAGCATTTATACTTTAACTCACTAATGGAGTTTTAATCCTTAGTTATAATATCAATCTATGACTCACTTGTTTACGATACCTTAGTAAAAAAAACAATTACTATGACTTAAACATAACATTTTGGTTTTTGAAAATCAAATATTCTTTGAACTTTTGCTACACAGCAGTGTGTTTGCTGAACAGAGATATGGGAATGTGATGCAGTAATCATTTTCTGCCTTACAGTTGATTTTTAACCAGAAATGCAACCACAATGACCCCCCCCCCTCCCTCTCAATTTTCATTATCTATTCATGTGGTGGCCATAAACCATCACATCAGCACATATGTTTGGCACCCTTCTGGCATTGTTTGCAGACTCTCCCATGTTACAAAGATTTCTTTGATGCTATACTGACAGCCCAGGAGATTTTCCATGTCATGAGGGGAGGGGTTAAAAAAAATAAAAATAAATTTCTTTAAAAATAGATTGTGCGTCTTTACGATACCATATAATTTTTACTACGTGACTGATTTTAAAAAATCCAACACCAAAGCAAAAAAATAAAAACTCAGGGGTGATAACTCAGGTTAGCGATAATTAGGAAGGTATTGGGGGGGAGGGGGGCCCCGGGTAAAGGAGAATTGTTATTGACAGGGGAAACTGTCAAACTCCCCCCCAAAAAATGTATTTTGAGATTGAGATGGTAATTTTTACTAAGGTATCGTAATTTAGGGTTAAAATAACTAGGTTATTTACAGACAATAAACTGATGTATTCCTAATGAGATCTCCTATAGACACTTGATAATTTGAACAAGAATTAATGGAAGGCCCTTACCTAAATATTTCTGCAAACATTATCTGAAGGAGATAAGCAAGGTCATATATGACTAGAAGAGTTTGCTTGTGTCAGGTCCAAGTTAGAAATTTCAAATACAAGTGAACCAAAATATTGCATACTGATCATTCATTATGTGAATAAAGAAAACAGTAGCAACACCAGACAAATAAATGTTACAAACGTTAGATGTCATCAACAATCAGCATGATTAACATAAATTATATGTTTTAAAACAATGTTCTGCAGCAGTTAATTTTAATGACAATTTATTTCCACAAAGCACAGCTCTCTTGAATCACATCTTGCCAACACATTAAATTAGGTACCATGTTTCTGGTTTGTCCCAAGTATCAGATATTTACAGCAACACACTGATTAATTAATAATAATAATACTTAAAATATTGAAAATCATCACGAGTCCAATGAGCAGGCTTTTGATCGTATTCGATCACATAACTTTCTTGCATAGAAATCACGATAAGCATCTGGTAATTCTTCTAAAGTTTTCAATGCACGATCAACAATCTGATTTGCTCGCTGTACTGGAACTGGGTCATGATTTCCATAAGGGTCTTTACTGTCATATACTTTCTCATCTAGGTGGCGCCAGAAGACATTGACTGCAATGCCAAAGTCTTCATAGGTCATATTGTGAAACCACAAGGCTGCAAGAAAATTAAAATAATAATGACAATTATGAAAGTAGTGATGATTTCAGTAAATGATGTTTATATATTGTGATGATGTATCATCATTCAAGAAGCAAAATTATCACATGAACACAACTCTACTTGTCAAACACTTGTTGTCTTAAACATTTTTTGTCTCGATATAGAAATGAATGACCAGTGGGTCACTACCAAAACTGGCCATTCACTACACAAACACTAATCAGAGCTAGACCCATGTGATCCAATCAGAGCTAAAATGCAGAGACCAAAGTCTGATATCTCATCTCAACCAAAACCTAAATAAACTAAATCCAGTGCATGTATACCATGCTATACTAGTTCTTGGATTGTCTTCATCGCAAACCAACAAACTGTCCATTAAATCTCCTCTTTGGAAGATTCTGCAGAATGAAATGACTGAGAAATAAAAACTGATTCATAAGTCTTTCCTGGTTCTCCCTGTAATTCTCTTTAATTTAGGCAACATCCGTCTGGACTTACAGATCCGACAGTCATACAAGGGCTGCAGATTCATGAACATCATCAGAATCTTCACCTCACCCTACTTCTTTAAAGTGTTAGGTATAAACAATCTGCCTATCACAAGGTGTGGTACTATCCATATTTTAGATTACACAATGTTGGACAACTATGGGTGCTCCCACTATTCCTGATTCACTGAAAAGAATGCAGCCTGGTGCATAAACACAGTAGCACTGACATATAATCCTTAAAGTGGAACCTTCAGTTGATAGCATAGTGATCTACATGAGAAAGCTGAAAGTAATCAGCCTCTGATGCAAATCTTGTAGCGGTCAAAAGAACACAAACTCTATTCTGCCATATTGGAACTGGAAATCCCATATCACATGTGCCAAAATTCATGCTCTGTATCCACCAAGATCATACAGTGGATCACCTGTTACTACACTCACATACCTGCAATCTTCCAATACAACAATTAACAACATATTCACCAACAGAACATATGAGGAAGGCATGTACTTTTGTGGAAGAGATATAATAAGCTACATAGAGCAAACAGCCCACAGGTGAAATTTATAGTTAAGGCATGTCAAGTCTTATTTGTTTTTAATTAAATGGCCTTTAGATTTTCTAGTCATCTGAACATGAACTTCACTCTCAGTGATTATGGATGGTGATATTGTGATGATGAACTGTACATCTCATCTACAAATTGCTAGGCATAGTGCTAGGCATAGCTCTTTGATGTTCAATCAATTTAATTTTATATGAAAACTAAAGTACATTTACAATAGATGACAAAACTTTAAAATTACATTTGACTGGCTTGCTAAATAAGCAATATAAAAATAATCAGTGATAAAGTTATATAATATGTTAAACAACATTAGATTAAAACAACAAATACAAATAAATAATGAAGTATGACTGCAAATGTAGTACACAATACACACACACAAATAAATCCTCCTCCTCTCGACAATAATAGTAGTAGTAGTCAGTCATAGTTGACTATGGATTTTTCAGTGCCCCTAGAAATGTTATTTTTTCTTTTCTTTTCTTTCGCCGTGTATTCTCTTTCTCTATGAATCTATCTGCTTTTTGTTTGAGGTGAACCTTTAGAGTGTGTTTCCAAAGATTGTGGTCTGCAGCTATGTCTTCCCATGCTGCAGGGTTTATGTTCAGAGTCTTCATGTCACGTTTACATATATCTACAAATCAAAGTTTTGGGCGCCCCCTAGTTCTTTTACCATCTGCCAGTTGTCCGTAGAGTATATTTTTTGGTATACGGCCATATTTCATATGGTGTACATGCCAGCGTAACCTACGTTATTTGAGCAGCGTGTAGATATTCGGGAGGCCTGTGCGAGCCAGGACCTCCACGTTTGTCACTTTATCCTTCCAGGTGATACTAAGAATACGGCGTAGACATCACTTATGGAATGTGTTTAGCCTCCTCTCCTGCTTTACATAGGTTGTCCAAGATTCGCTGCCAAACAGGAGGATACTAATTATGCAGGCATTGTACACTGCAGCTTTTGTTTTAATTGTCAGTTTGTTGACAATAACAGATGACTAAATAGTTAGTACAGTAGTTAAAAATAAAACTGTCAATAGAATGACTTCAAATTATGTAAGGATAACTGTGCTATCTTGTTGCTTTAATAGTTGCTTAGGCGCCACTGATGATGGAACTACGGCCCTCAAGCTCTTCTTATCCCATGATATTATCTAGAGACTAGCAAAGTCAAGACTTTTCTACTTCTTGATGTTATCATTACAGTTCTTTTCTGTCTACCTTACCACTCTCTCGTAGTCATCAAGTATGATAATGGTGACAGGTGCTGTGATTGGTTGAATTTGACCTTCAACCTTTCCTCTATTTCTTGCCTTGGTAGCATTTCCTGTCTGGCTGGTATAAGTTGAAGACAACTTGAAAGAAAATGGTGTAAGCAGAAATCTCTCTCTCTGCGATCAAGACTCAATCAGAGTAGGATTGCCAACTCTCTCATGAAGTCAGCTGTATATTTAAGTGAATCGATTGCCCCATATAGTTTCTCTTCCAGGGAGGTGGGTGTGGACCACATTGCTCTTCTCAAGACTGTGTACTGGGGGCAATCCTGTAGAACATGTTTTGTAGTCATATTGTCCAGCGTACAGTGGCGTAGGCTGGTTGTACCTATTTAGAATTTGTTGAACATGTGATTTCTCATTCTATTGTGGCCAGTGCATAGGCAAAGTATGATGACTTGATCCCTCCTTGATAGTTGGTGGTATCCGTCACTCTTGTTATGCTTTGGGTGTTCTCGTTTCCATTTTTCATGGAACTGACCTTTGAGGATGGATTTGGCTTCATCATAACTGAGCGGATGGTTCTCTTGTGGTAATCTCCCTCCCTCTTTAGCTAATTTGTCTGCGCATTCGTTCCCGTGTATATTACAGTGTGATGGTATCCACTGAATGACTACTCTCTGGAAGTTATTGCATAGTTGGTCCAGGGTTGTTCTCAAGTCATCTAGTCCATTGTTCTTGTGGCTTTTTAGAGCTGATAATACTGACAGTGCATCAGTCTGAATCACCAATTTATTGTGCATGTTATTTTGTGTTGAACAGCCAGTGTTGCAGCATCGCTGATGGCCTCAGTTTCTGCTTTAAAGTTGTTAGAGAATTTTCCAGTAGCTATTGACTTGGTGATCTCATCCTGATTATTCAGTGTCAAGAACACACCCCCCCCCCTCCATTTCTGGTGGCATTTGTAGCAGAGCCATCTGTGTATATGTGGAACCAAGAGTACTGTGGGTAAGTATTGTGTAAGTGTTTTTCTGCTACATGTTTTCTTTCTGTGTCTGATTGGGTGCCTTTTTTCATGATTCCTGTTATATTTTCTTTAAGTTCTGGTATTTTATGTTTTCCATGAGGAGACATATCTGATGGGCCCAAGGGTTTCGATATTGTTTGGGAAAGTACTGAGTCTCCAGTAGTTAATTCATTGGCAATTGCAGTGAAGTTGCTCCTCTTTAGTCGTACAATTCTGGAACCAGTTATTCTTTGGTGCATGGGGTGGCTAAGGAGCCTTCTATATTTCCCCGCTTGTTGCAATACTTTAGTGACCTGTCTGTCATCTAAGGGTTGTAAACCTGTTACTGTTTCTGGAGTCTTGATAGGTGTAGATTTCATAGCACCAGTGATGATATGGGCAGCTTGGTTCTGTGTTCTGTTAATTTTGCTAAGGTGTGATTTGGAAGCCATAGCCCAGGCTGTGACTCCATACTCTAGAACTGGTCTGACTCTTCCTACGTATAGTCTTTTCAAAATATTGCTGTCTGCTCCTCAGTCCGTTCAAGTAAGCAGAAATGAAAATACTGGCCAAATTTGAGGCATATTGTAAAGGTGTGACGAAATGAGAAAAGTATAGAGACTTTGTTGTTGTCCCACAAGATACAGGATGGCACAAGACTAGTCAGTCACTGACTCCTTTGTTAGTTTTGTAGCCAATAGGAAGAAGAGGTACAAGATGGCACAAGACTAGTCAGTCACTGACTCCTTTGTTAGTTTTGCAGCCAATAGGAAGAAGAGGTACAAGATGGCACAAGTCTAGTCAGTCACTGACTCCTTTGTTGGGTTTGTAGCCAATAGGAAGAAGAGGTACAAGATGGCACAAGACTAGTCATTCACTGACTCCTTTGTTGGGTTTGTAGCCAATAGGAAGAAGAGGTACAAGATGGCACAAGACTAGTCATTCACTGACTCCTTTGTTAGTTTTGCAGCCAATAGGAAGAAGAGGTACAAGATGGCACAAGTCTAGCCAGTCACTGACTCCTTTGTTGGGTTTGTAGCCAATAGGAAGAAGAGGTACAAGATGGCACAAGACTAGTCAGTCACTGACTCCTTTGTTGGGTTTGTAGCCAATAGGAAGAAGAGGTACAAGATGGCACAAGACTAGTCATTCACTGACTCCTTTGTTAGTTTTGCAGCCAATAGGAAGAAGAGGTACAAGATGGCACAAGTCTAGTCAGTCACTGACTCCTTTGTTGGGTTTGTAGCCAATAGGAAGAAGAGGTACAAGATGGCACAAGACTAGTCAGTCACTGACTCCTTTGTTGGGTTTGTAGCCAATAGGAAGAAGAGGTACAAGATGGCACAAGACTAGTCAGTCACTGACTCCTTTGTTGGGTTTGTAGCCAATAGGAAGAAGAGGTACAAGATGGCACAAGACTAGTCAGTCACTGACTCCTTTGTTGGGTTTGTAGCCAATAGGAAGAAAAGGAAGCTGTTGATCTACTCCTGTTGTTACTCTCTTATCTTTCAACATTGTTATCCTCCAACCTTTTCCTCCTGTATTGACATTCCTTATTATCATTCTCAAAATATTTCATTTGTAAATTTGACATTTCTTTATTAGTTTTTGTCTGTTTCATTCTTAGATCAAAACAATTTTTAAACGAACAACTGTGCTCATTATGTCCAAGGAAAAAAAAAGTTGCTGTAAAACATCTAGAAAATGTGTGCCTACCTGGTATGAACAGAATATCTCCTGGCTCCAAGAAGCCAGAGTAAGGGCGAGCTTGAGCAAACTTTGGGAACTTCTTCAGATCAGGATTGTCGACATCAATTACCTGTGACTTATCCCCTGACAAGAATTATAGTTTTTATTTACCAACAGTTGTTCTACATCTAAAAAGATTTCCTATGTCCAATCAGGATTTTCAACATCAAACCAATCCTATTTTTGGGCCATGTTAAAAGACACAACAGCCTACTAAAAGTAATCTTGGAGGGGAGAATACAAGATAAATGAGGCAGAGGCAGACCAAGACTAACATGGACAAGTAACATCAAAAGACGGACAAGTCAGCCTATGACAACCTGCACCATCAAAGCAAGAGACAGAGCAGAATATTGCTCCATGGAAGCCAACCTTCGTTACGGAGATGGCACTTGATGATGATGTCCAATCCTCTCAAATTTACATATTATATTGTGAAAGGACTAGAAATGTTATTAGCACTCATAGTTACATTTTGTGTTCATATTTCACAAGTATTGATTTTTCCAATGCTACATGATTACATGTGTAAGCACTTAAATTAAGTACAATTTATTAAATGAAAGGAAGGGCTTTTGAAGAAACTGAGAAATTATGGAGTAAATGGCAGGATGTACAAATGGGTCAAAGCATACATGTATAACAGGAGAGCCAGAGTGCAACTGGATGGTCTTAAGAGTAAGAAGGTCTTACTGCGCCAGGGCGTTCCACAGAGAGGGGTACTATCTCCAACACTTTTTCTGATCTACATCAATGACCTAGTTGCTGAACTACCACATGGCATCAAAGTGGCAATGTATGCAGATGACTTGATAATATGGTGCACAGTGGCCTCCAAGTTGCTACAAAGAGCTATGAATGCACTGAATTCATGGACAAATAGATGGTGTATCAGCATCAATACAGACAAATGCAGTACTACACTTTTCACTCTCTCCCCACAACAAAAAGCAGGAGCCATCTACATAAACAATGAGCCTGTGAAAGAAGACATACAAGCTACACTCGTGGAGTTACGTTTGATAACAAACTATCTTGGAAACAGCAGATAAATAAGGCAACCCAAAAAGCAAGGAGGAAATTGGCTATTCTAAGAAAGCTGTGTGGAACCACATGGGATTCGAGTATGAAAATACTCAGTAAAGTTTACCAGCAGAGTATACGCCCACATTTAGAATATGGATCATCCGCATGGTGCTCAGCATCAAACACCACACTGCAAGAGCTGGATAAAGTACAAAAACCAGGCACTTAGGGTCATCACAGGAGCAATGAAATCAACACCAATATTGGAGATGGAGAAATTGTGGAGGATACCAGCACTGAGAGAACGGAGGCACACAAAGGTGCTGATACAGGCAGAAAAATTTGCATGCATGCCGAGACATCCAATGAAGGACCGATTCCAAAATCTTACATTGGGACGACTTAAGAGAATCACTTTTATCCACCAAGCCAAGCGTATTAGTAGACAAACACCAGACATGCCAAGAGTTGTTAACCCTCTACTGCCCATACCAGAACAGACTCCCAGGACAGAGGAATCAGGATTATCAATACAAAGACGGACAGAAGTGAAAGGAATAGTTGACAAAGAAGAACAAAATAGTCTACAGCGAAAAACAATAACTCTCAGTTTCCTGGATGAAGAATACCCACAAGACCTATGGATTCGTGTGTACACAGATGGATCAGCACAGAATGCAGTAAAGAATGGGGGAGCAGGTGCATATATAGAGTACCCAAATAACACTAGGGATATGAATAAAATAGCAACAGGGAAATATTGTCACAATTATGATGCAGAAATACAAGCAATAAGAGTTGGCAATAGAAAAACTGCTGAATAGTAATCTTAGTCCACAGCCTGTAGTGTTTTTGACAGATGCAAGATCAGTACTCCAGGCACTACAATCCATAAAATTACCACATCTGCAGACCTTATTGACTGAACTCTGCAAGCACCACAGGGTTGCCCTGCAGTAGATCCCGTCTCACTGTGGAATACCAGGAAATGAGAAAGCAGATCAGTTGGCAAAGGAAGGTTCAACAGGCACACAACTAGATACACCGGTTACATACCATCATAAGAAACAGATAATCAAATCAATCAGAGGACCACAAGCCCCAAATCAGGATGCCTTTCATAATATGAATAGATAGATATGAACAAGTTATCATTATACGCCTCAAATCAGGACACAATCGACTCCATAGTCACATGTATACAAAATTCAAGATCGGCACATCAACTACTTGTACATGTGGACAGGCACCCCAGACTGCTGAACACATACTTCAAGATTGCACAGAATATAGTAGACTGAGGAAAATCCATTGGCCCATACAACACTACAGACAAAACTATATGGGCCACTGCAAGAATTACAAAAGACAGTAAAATTTATACAGGAAGCGACATTGCAGATATAGACAATACTTCAGGCGAACGAAAGATAGATAGATAGATTAAATGAAACAAATTGTTTAATAAAATAATTATAATTGTATCTATCTCTATCTATTGACCTTTCGAGCCGTAACCGGCCCATAGGGCGTAGACCAAGATACACCTTCTCCTATATGAATTTTTGTTCTAGCAGTTTTCTTTTAAAGATATTTTATCAAATCTCGCCATCTGTCTCTGTTCTGTGCAAGCAGTTCTATCTCATTGAGGGAGCCGATTCCTGCTGCTCTTGCCTCTCTCATCAATGTTCTTCTCAGTGTCTCCCTGGGACCTGTTGTTTCCCATATGAGGGCTTGCTTTGCTATTCGATATTATCTCTTCTCATCACATGTCCAACGTATGACCATCGTCTTTTCTTTATTACTGAAGATATTATGATTGGCGATTTCTCTAATTTCCTCGTTTGTTTTGAATTCGTTCCACGCTATACCAAGTATTTTCCTTAGACATTTATTTCCAATGCGTTCACTTTGTTTCTATATCTCTTGTTATTTTCCAGCTTTCACATGCATACATAAGGGTTGATAGTACATTTGATTTGAATAGTCTAAGTTTTGTGTTGTGCTGATGAGTTTTGATTTCCACAACTTTTCCTTATTGTATAATTATATTTAAAAAAATAAAAGATTGATACGATGGGCACATGTGATGATGATGATGATGATACACATGTTCAAGAATAAAATCCCTCACTTATTGCATGCTAAATATTTACATGACTATTGAAGAGCATGCAAGGTAGTGACTGCACACACTGGAATAAAACATGAGCAAACATATGAAAGATATTTAAAAGATCAAAAGCATGCACAAACAGCTGTGTCTCTGTAACTGGTGTACACATACTTTGTCATATGCTGAAAGTGGCTAAACACCAATGAGATTGCCCAGAAAGTTATAAACTCTGAGTGAGAACAATCGTTATAACGTTGTATTCAAGACAACAAATAAAGATAATTAAATTTAGGTGGAAAAAAAAAACATAGTAAAGAGTGTAGTGGTTAGTGCTCTCTTCTTGCTGACTGATCAAGTAGTCACAGCTATGAGATCACCCCCACCCCAGTACATACAGATGGCTTCAAAGTTCATCCAGCCTCTGGAAATGGGGACCACAGAATTCCTCTTGGAAATTGATGCGGCTTGGTCCATCCAGCATTCAGTGACCCACAGCTGATCGCATGCAACAGGATCAGTGAACAACAGAGCTGACCAAGACCCTGCTCCACCTCCCAGTGGTGCTCCTAGAAATAGACTATCCAGTCTGACCAAGTAAGGATTGAAGAGGGAAGGCAATATTGTACTAAAAAATGCCAGGCTGAAGTTGGATGTGTTGGGCCATAAGGCACAAATATCACAGCAAAGCTGTAAATCAAAACACAAATACATCTATGCCCGCTTAACATCCTTTTTTAAAGGGTGGAAAATGAAGAAGAATCTGTTGCCATGAGGTTCAAATGGACAAGCTACTGTGGGTTGCAATTTTGCTCATGAACAATGACAGGCCCAGCAAGCCAGTGCTGGATTATTTTTAAATCTCAGGGACAAGATATACAAGAAACTTGTATATATAATTATATCTTGAAAGATACAATCTACCAATTTTATAAATAATTTCATCTTTGCTGTGAACTTCTTTCTCTCATATGTTACTTTTATTTTGGTAACAAACCCCTTACTTGGCTTGTAAACAATGAACAAATAACATAAAAATTGGGGAGGCGGGGGGGGGGGGGGGGGGGGGGGGGCTTTGGTGGTCTAGAGGTATGACATTGGCCTCAGGACAGGAAGGACCCAGGTTCAAATGCCCATCAGAAGTGGTGGTGATTTTTGAAAAATTAATCTGTGGATTCTTTATCATGTTACCCTCCCCTGATCTCTTGTGTAGTGAGATCTGATGTTTAGCCCTCTCGGATAATGGGAACACCGTGGATCCCAGTGCTACAGAGTTCATGCATGTGGGTCAGGATTCTCCTAGGATTTTCTCGAGGGGGATATCAGAGCACCTATGGATTCATCCGGTGTGCAGTAATGATCACCTTAACAACAAACAAATAAAATAAATGACTGAGTTACCATTCATATACAGGTTGTCTATATCATTAGGATGAAAGAGAACAGCCCTTTTCCTGCCAATTACTTGAATAAGAATGTTGTCCATTACCTGTAAGAATTGAATTTCACTATTAATGGCTGTTCAATATTCACAATGGTACTGGCTTCATTAAATTTACACTACAAGACATTATAAATTTACATGAGGTAAATGCTTTTTATTAAAGAAATATTTTTTTCCAGAAGTTTCTTCATTAGTTCCAAGGCCACAAGGAACTGAATTGTATTTGACTATAACTTTTTCTTATTTTCCACATCAGCAGCCATGTAGTCAGGTGTCCCTCGCCATTCAGGCAAATATTCTCTGACTTCAGAGGTACTTTAGGAAGCTGCGATAGCTCAGTGGTTAGTGAACTGGACTACAAAGGACAGGGTAGGGTTCCATCCCAACCGATGGCTTCTGGTTCACCCAGCCTTTAATGGGTACCGGATTTTTTTCTGGGAAAGTAAAGCGGCACAGGGGTAATACCGACCACATTACACCAAAAAATCATGTGCCGAAGATCTGTAAAATTTATGGTCACTAACACCATATTCCTTATATGCCACTTGGCGTGACGGGGGTACTTTACTTTTTTTTTTACTTTCAGAGGTACTTTAATTTTTCTAATGTCAACAGTTTTGACATTTTTGGGTACATTTTTCCTATCAATTTTGCCGGGAATAACCATTTTTCCTATCAATTTTGCTGGGAATAACCATTTTCCTATAATTTTGCCAGGAATAACCATTTTTCCTATCAATTTTGCCGGGAATAACCATTTTTCCTATCAAATTTTCATCTAGCTCACAGTTTTTTTTTTTAGGGCTGTTAGAATTTACAATGCATTGGTTAGTATCACCAATTTCTTGTGCATGTTATTTTTATGTTGAACAGCCAGTTTTGCAGCTTCTTCGAGGGCTTCACTTTCTGCTTTATAGTTGTTTGAGAATTTCCCAGTAGCTATTGATTTAAGTGATTCGATGAGCATGATAAGAAAAACGGAGGTGGGCTCTGTACTCAGGCAATGGGTCAAGTTATTACAGAAGTCAATGATACACAGAGTTACCTTTGTCTACGTCCCTGAACAGGCGGAAGTATGGGGCAATGAAAGAGTGAACGGATTGGCTAGCTGTGCTGTCAGTGAAGATAATCAACCAATGGATCAGGCAGACATCATTAATGCCCTCTGAGATGCAAAATAGACACGGGAGACTTTGACAACAATGAGTTCATGTCTCTCCTTAAGATGAAGGAGATGGGAGTAAAGATGGGTACATCTAGAAATGAGAGGTTTAGAGAACACATAAGAGGACATATCAATCAACACAGAACTAGAGTCGTCAGTCGCTGGACACTATGGGACATGCTAGGAGGGGATCTGAGTACCTATGGACATGTACGGAGTGCAATGATGATAACCCACAAATAACTTAATTCATTAGGGAACAGGCAAATAATTGCAGTGCTGCGGTAAAGCTGGTAGCAAGGCGCCAGTAGTGGGGTGTGATAAACACTCCAGGGTATGGTGACAGCTTTACAAGGAAGGAACACAACACCATACTAACTTAATTCATTACTTATATCAGTCTTTTTCACAATAATTTTAATGCTGAATTGCTTGACTGTCTGTATAATTTAACATTTTCAGGTTTGAGGTCTAGATATATGCCATCAACTCATAGGGAAGACAGTCATATCAGTTTATGCCTAAAAGAGTCCTGCATATGAAAAGTAAATGACACAGGAAGATGAAATTAACTACTGGCTGTTAACTTACATCATAGTGTGTCCATAACTGGACTCCTTTTGATGCAATTCTGAAAACACTTGAAAAAAATTTGCTTTGGTCAAAATATTGTGGAATGTGGATGTCTTGCACGAGATTGGGAAACTGCAGTGAGAGATTTGCCACATCTTTCCTGGGGTCATCTCCTAATGCTCTCAGGTAATACTTCTCTGTCTGTGAGTTAAACACATCAAAGTGGTGATCAACAATGGTGGAAAATAGCTGAACTGTAATGGCTTCTAAAACATTAACTTTAGTAGATTAATAGTTGTGGACTTTATCGCGGACAACAAAGAGAGAAAATACTGGATAGCTTGGTGTTCTGTTGTTGGCATGGAAAACAATCAACAACAGAACTGATATGATGCACTGTAGATAGAAGATTGTGGAAGGACATAATTGCCTACGCCAACCAGTATGGCACATGATGATGATGATGTGACTTATAAAACAGTTTTACTGGTAGATTTCTATTGATTGAATTGTTTAAAATTTTTTAACAATCCTTTTGCAGATTTCTAATAGCTAAATTCAGTAAACTTCTAATACATTACTTTAGCAGATTTCTAATAACTAACTTGAGTAGACCTCTAATACATTACTTTAGCAGATTTCTAATAGTTAAATTCGGTAAACTTCTAATACATTACTTTAGCAGATTTCTAATAGTTAAATTCAGTAAACTTCTAATACATTACTTTAGCCGATTTCTAATAACTAAATTCAGTAAACTTCTAATACATTACTTTAGCAGATTTCTAATAACTAAATTCAGTAAACTTCTAATACATTACTTTAGCAGATTTCTAATAACTAACTTGAGTAGACCTCTAATACATTACTTTAGCAGATTTCTAATAACTAAATTCAGTAAACTTCTAATACATTACTTTAGCAGATTTCTAATAGCTAAATTCAGTAAACTTCTAATACATTACTTTAGCAGATTTCTAATAACTAACTTGAGTAGACCTCTAATACATTACTTTAGCAGATTTCTAATAGTTAAATTGTGTAAACTTTTAATAGAAGGCTTTAAAGTAACATGAGATGCATGTAGTCAACTAGTGTAAAGTGTTTACCAAATCATATTAAACAATGAGTTCACAATCATTGAGTCGAAGTAGATCTAGACCCTAGTTAACTAGAAACAGGTTAACAATTTTGATGAAAGAGGGTGACAAACCCAGTGGTGCACATAATTGACATCTAAAGATGTCCTGATTCTACTGCCAACCCTTCTTATAACTTGGCATGAGCCACAAAGGGCCAAAGCAGGAAACGCACCCTCAGCAGAAAAGAATGCAACACGCTCAATCAATGCAGGACAAGAAAAATTAGCATACAAACATTTTTATGCTTGCTGGAACAATCAGCAGAGTGGATATGGGAATGCCCCAACTGCTGTGATGCCAGTCCAAACTAAAGATTAAAAGACTAAGACTAAAGACAACTCTGACAACATCTCCCATGCCTATCAGATTTGACAATATGGAACATTATAACCAAGTAAAAGTTTACTATAAAATAGGGTTCTATGTTTCAAAATCTTATCGGTAGAGAAGCCTGTGTGACCCATAACCAAGTAAAAGTTTACTATAAAATAGGGTTCTATGTTTCAAAATCTTATCGGTAGAGAAGCCTGTGTGACCCATAACCCCTTAGAGCTTGATCTTGATCCTTCCTACACCACTAGAAGTCACACAGGGCTTGTAGTGTTTTTCACCACCGATCTCTATTTTTGGTGAGATGTTCGATCTTATCTATTAAGTCTATGCCTGCCAACTTTGCTTCTCTTATAAGTGTTCTTTTCAGTGTCTCTCAAGGTCTTCCTCTTTTTCTGTATTCTGATGTTTGCCATAGAAAAGCCTGCTTTAGAATTCTCTTGTAGTCTCTTCTCATCACCTGTCCAACATATGTTCATCTATGTGGTTGAAATATAATTGTAACTTTTCCACCTTGATCTTACAGAGTGTGAAATCAGATGCACAGGGCTACATGCCTAATGTAACAGTGCAAAGTAATTCTCACCAAAGACATCACAGACTGATAAGTCTGTTCAAGCAGATATAGACAGAAGAGGAAAGACAACTTAGTACTAAATAATACCTAACTGAAGTCAAATGTGTTGGGCACAAAATATACTAGTAAAGTAAAGTAAGTAAAGTACCCCCCGTCACGCCAAGTGGCGTATAGGGAAATATGGTGTTAGTGACCCTATATTTTACAGACCTTCAGCACATGATTTTTGGGGTAATGTGGTCGGTATTACGCCCGTGCTGCTTTTACTTTCCCAGAAAAAATCCGGTACCCATTTAAGGCTGGGTGAACCCGGAGCCGTCGGTTGGGATCGAACCCTACCCCTTGTCCGTAGTAGTCCAGTTCACTAACCACTGAGCTATCGCGGCTCCTACTAATTTTTAGGGAATTAGTAAAACCCAGGTGTCCTCGCCAGGATTACGAACCCCGGCTGTTGCCGTGGTAAGCCAACCGCCTATCGATTGCGCTAACCGGACACCCACAAAATATACTAGTCTGCTGTAAATGATAACACTTTGCCTCCACTTAATATCCATGTAAGGGCAGACAATAAAAAGAAGTAGTTGTCAGGAGAACACAGGGAGGAAGAAGAAGAATCATAAGAAATTTCTTCAAGCTAAATTAGTATGAAACTGGTTTCCTGTTCCTGATATCACACAAAAATGTAATTTTTCTAGCTTAATTGATTTTGTTTTACAGATATTTCAGTTGAATAATGTTCATGAGAACAGATATTTCAGTTGAATAATGTTCATGAAAACAGATATTTCAGTAGAATAATGTTCATCATGAAAACAGATATTTCAGTTGAATAATGTTCATGAGAACAGATATTTCAGTTGAATAATGTTCATGAGAACAGATATTTCAGTGGAATAATGTTCATCATGAAAACAGATATTTCAGTTGAATAATGTTCATGAGAACAGATATTTCAGTTGAATAATGTTCATGAGAACAGATATTTCAGTAGAATAATGTTCATGAGAACAGATATTTCAGTTGAATAATGTTCATGAGAACAGATATTTCAGTAGAATAATGTTCATGAGAACAGATATTTCAGTTGAATAATGTTCATGAGAACAGATATTTCAGTAGAATAATGTTCATGAGAACAGATATTTCAGTTGAATAATGTTCATGAGAACAGATATTTCAGTAGAATAATGTTCATGAGAACAGATATTTCAGTAGAATAATGTTCATGAGAACAGATATTTCAGTTGAATAATGTTCATGAGAACAGATATTTCAGTAGAATAATGTTCATGAGAACAGATATTTCAGTAGAATAATGTTCATAAGAACAGATCTTTCAGTAGAATAATGTTCATGAGAACAGATCTTTCAGTAGAATAATGTTCATGAAAACAGATATTTCAGTAGAATAATGTTCATGAAAACAGATATTTCAGTAGAATAATGTTCATGAGAACAGATATTTCAGCAGAATAATGTTCATGAAAACAGATATTTCAGTAGAATAATGTTCATGAAAACAGATATTTCAGTAGAATAATGTTCATGAGAACAGATATTTCAGTTGAATAATGTTCATGAGAACAGATATTTCAGTAGAATAATGTTCATGAGAACAGATATTTCAGTAGAATAATGTTCATAAGAACAGATCTTTCAGTAGAATAATGTTCATGAGAACAGATCTTTCAGTAGAATAATGTTCATGAAAACAGATATTTTAGTAGAATAATGTTCATGAAAACAGATATTTCAGTAGAATAATGTTCATGAGAACAGATATTTCAGCAGAATAATGTTCATGAAAACAGATATTTCAGTAGAATAATGTTCATGAAAACAGATATTTCAGTAGAATAATGTTCATGAAAACAGATATTTCAGTAGAATAATGTTCATGAAAACAGATATTTCAGTAGAATAATGTTCATGAGAACAGATATTTCAGCAGAATAATGTTCATGAAAACAGATATTTCAGCAGAATAATTTAATGAGAACAGATATTTCAGTAGAATAATGTTCATGAGAACAGATAATTCAGTAGAATAATGTTCATGAGAACAGATATTTCAGTAGAATGATGTTCATGAAAACAGATATTTCAGTAGAATAATGTTCATGAGAACAGATATTTCACAGACTGTGACACTTTCCAGTTTCAATAAAATCACAATTTAAGCTCCACCTAATGTATTGAACTTAAATTAATAATATAACAATTGTATACAGATTATATTTTTGAAGTGAGAAAATGAGAGGTAGCAAAAATATAATTGATAAACAGCGGAGTGGGTCATGTGGCTTTTAATCTACATTCTTCAAGCAAACTCACCAGCAAATTCTAGAAATTTAACAAATGTTGTAAAGTTAATATATATAATATATACTTTCTTTTTTAATTTTAGTTCTATCCAAACCTGGACCACATACCCAATGACCATTAATTGACATTTGAAACTGAAATTTCCAATCTAAAATTTCAATCATTTACTAATATTTTCGTTGTCGTAAAAATGACTACCACTTAAATGTTTGGAATTCGAAAAAACTATTTCCATTTTGTCTGAACTTTTAACACACAGCTACCTAGCTGTGTGTTTACCCAAACAGACAAATAGGAATTGCACGCTAAAAAAAATTTCCTGGGTTATGTTAGATTTATAGCCTGAAATTAGAATGTATCTTGCAGTGGCTACTGGAGATGTTATGTTGTTTATTCACACGGTTGCTGAAAGTCAGTCAATCCACCCATATGCTTGGCTCCCTCAAAGTAATGTTCGTTGGCTATCCCATGTTACAAAGGTTTCTTTGATGTGAGATTTCCCCATATCATTAAAAAAAAAAGGAAAATAAAAAGAATTTTTTGAAAATTAGCAAAATATATTTTTTTAAAAAGTAGCCCCCTTTCTAAGACATCTTCATACTTTGTACTGCACATTTGAAAAAAAAAAATCCAACATCAAAGGAAACAAATCCAACACTTAAGGATCACCAAAAGTAGTAATTAGGAAGGTATAGGGTGTGTGTGTTACCGGGGCCTCATTGTGAGTAAAGAATATTGACACTGTGACCTTCCAAACATGTCGTAAGAGGCAACAAAGGAGGTTGATCGATGGCTTGACAAGCTGTCATTGTAAAAAGTATTGTTATGGAAACAGAGCCATAGATTTTAGAAGCAGTGATCTCTCCAATATGTGCCATTTTGGCACGCAAGGTTTCTGTTTCTGAGATTGTGGTTCTGCCCTATGTGCCGTCTTGGGCTCGAAAGGACAATAGATAGATAGATAGGGAGTGAATGTTTGCCCATAGCAAACTGTCCAATTTCAAGACTTTGCATTGTTGAGGTGGTAATTTTTATGACGGAATCATTATGTAGGGTTAACAAGGTTCTTGGTAAAGAGAAATGTAATGATAGCTATTTGTTAATACTACTGACCTTGTCAATGAAATACTTGTCATGCGCCTCCTCTGAAGCTTTCTGAAGAAACTCATCAAATGGTAAAGATCTTAAAAATATATAATTACAGGATTAAAAATAATAATTTAGAAACACATAATTAGAAAATTGCATACAATTGTAAAGGTAAAGTAAAAAGTAAAGTGCCCCGTCACGCCAAGTGGCATATAGGGAATATGGTGTTAGTGACCATAAATTTTACAGACCTTCAGCACATGATTTTTGGGGTAATGCGGTCAGTATTACGCCCGTGCTGCTTTACTTTCCCAGAAAAAAAATCCGGTACCCATTTAAGGCTGGGTGAACCCGGAAGCCGTTGGTTGGGATCGAACCCTACTTCTTGTCCTTTGTAGTCCAGTTCACTAACCACTGAGCTATCGCGGCTCCCTAAAGGTAAAGTACAAGACTTGAATTAGCATCTAAGCACGCGAGTTTCCACCCATATGTGTTCGGCCACCTATTCAGAAGTGTTTGGAGACTTCTGGACAGTGTCACTTCAAGCATCGAAATTCACGATGTGAGGCGGCATTCCCCATCTTTCCAGAGTACTACCCTAGTACCATTTCTACCAGCAGCTGGATCAATACAGGGGTATTTTTTTCCAACTACAAGTACAATTCACGCTACTTCCAGCTAGCTTCCCAACAAGGCTAGCAAGGCCCCCAATATTCAATTATATTTTCAACCACAGGAAATGATTTATTTGTGTTGATAACACCAGAAAATAAGACAACAAAAGCGCACCATCAAAACAAGAGATATAACAAGATGATGCTCCATGGTAGCCAATCAAATCTGGAGGTGACACAAGATATGATGATTCCAATGTTTTAAAATTCAAACCGACATAGTTCGTAAAGACGTAGAAAAATATACCAAAATAACTTTATTCAAATGATAACTAAACTTTTTTCACAATGAAGATTAGAATGAAATTTAGTGAGTAAGATATTAGATAAAACCTTTGGTAAAATGGCCTTTGGTGTCCTGACAGATGGTTGGTAACAAGCTGTCATGATTAGTCAGTAGTGTGGTAAAAAATTAGTGTCTCGTGCTTGATGCTGTTTTACTGAACAGCTTTTCTCATGACTGAATATGCTAATATTGGATAGACAGATTCAATCGCAGAATGAACAAGATGTATTTGTGGTGCCCGGCCCCATCTTCTTTCTCCTGAGCCTTATGTATTCTGAATTTAACATCAACACTTCCTTGAATGTTGCTGCGCCATTTTTTTATTTTGTTCTCCATGTGCTATGATCTGATACCAGATTTTCCCAGTTTCTCTCTTTGATAGAGAATTCACTCAAGGAAGCCCCGCTAACATCCTAATATCTCACTACTGCTGGTAAAACAATTTTTAAAAGTAACACATTCGCTCTATGCCTTTAGGTGTGTTGTATTAATGCCCATATTTTTTAGACATGGTGCATTTTATGGGGGATTGGTTAATGTCACGTCAGGCTGCTCCCCCCCTCCCCCCCATCTCATCATCATCATGTGTCATACCAGTTGGCGTAGGCCATCATGTCCTTTCACAATCTTCTATCTACGGTGCATCGTATCGATTCTATTGTTGACTGTTTTCCATGCCATGACACCAAGCTATCCAGTATTTTCTCTCTTTGTCGTCCGCGATCTCTCTTTCCTTTTATTTTGTCAGTTGTAATCAAGTATTCCAACTTTCCTCCTCTCATGATATGTCCAAAAAATGTTGATTGTTTCTTTCTGATGTTTTTTAGGAGCTGCCTTTTTGTGTTGCCTCTTTGAGAACTTCCTCATTGGTCTTTTTAGCTGTCCAGGGAACTTCCAACATTCTTTTGAGAAATCCCATCTCTGTGGCCTCTAATCGTCATTTCATTTGTTTGTCTACTGTCCATGATTCACTTCCATAAGTCAGAATTGGTTCTATATAGCACCTATGAACTCTCTTTCTCATTTCTATTGACATAGATTTGTTGCATAAGATATTTTTCATTTTCTGAAATGCTATTTTGGCCTGGGCTATTCTGCTTTTTATTTCCGTGGTACATCATCCATCCGATGCTATTATTGTGCCCAAGTATTTGATGTGTTGCACTTGTTTCAAATTGGTCCTGTTTATTTTTATGCTGCATGTAGACTGTTTCTTTGATATGACCATTAAATCTAGTGCTCATATAAAACTGAGTGATCCTAGGAGCTGATGATTCTAACCCAACCTCATGTTTGTAGTAGTTCAGCTCACTAACCACTGAGCTACTGCAGTCCCCAACTGGTAAAACAATGTGTAGAACAAATGTTCTATATGGGGGACTTAAGTCTGGAAAGAAAATAATATGTGTAACTGCAATTCTGAGTTATATACAAAAATAACAAATGAAATGGTTTCAGCATGTGACAAAACACCAGCAAAAAGAATTTCAAAACAAGAATTAACAAGTGGATACAACAACACCTCTTCTTTGCATCCCCCTCCCCCCATAAAAATTGACTAACAAAACAGCAAACATCATACAGATGAGTATAGAAAGACCACTCACATTGAGAGATAAACACAGCTCTATCAAGAACACAATATATTTCCTTGACACTACACAAGAGGACATTCATTCATATGGTGCCATCTCCACATCAAAGGTTGCCTACCATGGAGTGCCATTTTACTCTTTGCTTGTCTTGCAGGTGCATGTTGTCAAAGCTTCACCTGTCCATCGTTTGATGTTATCAGTCCGCTTTAGTATTAGTCTGCCTCGCTGCCTCATCTACCTTGTACCATCCCTTCCAAGATGACTTTTAGAAGGGTATATGTCTTTTTACATGTCCCAAATATTTCCGTTGTCTTTTTACAGAGTGTTAAAAAAGTTGTCTTTTTACAGAGTGTTAAAAAACTTGTCTTTTTACAGAGTGTTAAAAAAGTTGTCTTTTTACAGAGTGTTAAAAAAGTTGTCTTTTTACAGAGTGTTAAAAAAGTTGTCTTTTTACAGAGTGTTAAAAAAGTTGTCTTTTTACAGAGTGTTAAAAAAGTTGTCTTTTTACAGAGTGTTAAAAAAGTTGTCTTTTTACAGTGTTAAAAAAGTTGTCTTTTTACAGAGTGTTAAAAAAGTTGTCTTTTTACAGAGTGTTAAAAAAGTTGTCTTTTTACAGAGTGTTAAAAAAGTTGTCTTTTTACAGTGTTAAAAAAGTTGTCTTTTTACAGAGTGTTAAAAAAGTTGTCTTTTTACAGTGTTAAAAAAGTTGTCTTTTTACAGAGTGTTAAGTAGCTCTTTTTTTCTCCATTTTCAGCTGATTCAGAACTTTCTTGTTTGTCTTCTTTTAATTCCATTCAATTCTCCCCATTTTTCTGTATATTCACATTTCAAAAGCTTTAATTTTCTGCTCTATACAGAAATGATGATAATATATGATATAAACAAAGAAAATTCTCAAGACCTACAATTAAATATCAAAGTGGAGGGAATACATCTAGAGACAGTTCAGAACTACAACTAACTGGGACATACTATAACCAATGATGGAAAATGTACAACTGAAATAAACAAAAGAATAGGAAAGGCAAAAAGTAATTTTAACGTCATGAAGAACATACTAACATCAAAACAAATACGACCAGGGCTAAAACTAAGGTTAGCAAAATGTTACATCTTCTAAATATACCTATATGGTGCAGAAACATGGACATTAGACAAGAAAACAGAACAGAGAATTGAAGCCTTTGAAATGTGGATATATAGAAGAATAGGTAGAATTGGATGGAAGGAAAAGAAAACAAACGAGGAAGTTTTAAAACAACTAAAAATGAAAAGAGAACTACTAAAAAAATTCGAGCAAGACAAATTAAATTTTTGGGTCATGTTAAAAGACAACAGCCTAATAAAAGTAATATTGGAAGGGAAAACACAAGGTAAAAGAGGCAGAGGCAGACCAAGACTAACATGGACGAGTAACATCAAAAGATGGACAAGACAATCTATGACAGCCTGCACCATCAAAGCAAGGAACAGAGTGGAATGGCGATCCATGGTAGCCAACCTTCGCTGCGGAGATGGCACCCGATGATGGTGATACAGAAATGATGAGTAGATATAACACCTTACAATTTATAGTTTTAGTTCTATAACTATATTCTTGAACTCTTACTAGGTTCATTCTATCTACTTTGATAACCACTTGTATATTCTGAGTGTTTTCTCTGCTTACAAGAGGAGAGGGAATACAATATGTGTATGTTCAACTAGATACATTCACCTGCATGGACATATATATAATTAATAGTTCCAACATGTTCACACTTGCCTATATATGAAATTTTTTGTGATGAAATTCATCTGACACGTTGAAGATACATGAACTTTGACCTCCTTCTCACAGCTACAGCTTGCTAAATATTCTAAATTCCATTTGTTGACACATTCCCCAATATAAACACCACGCAGGATCACTGGCTCTCTCTGTAAACAAATGTAAAATACAATCCTTTTTTAATACAATGCAAAGCTGTTTGTTTTCATAATGAAGTGCTATTAACTTATAATCATGACAACTAACTATGTAACATTTATGGACAAGGATGGCCTGAGCCTAGAACATGCCACTCATTCTTAACCGTAAATTACGATACCGATACCGTCGTAAAAATGACCCTATCAAAACACCTGCGGAACATTGGTCTTCAACAAATACTTTCCAAGTTGTTCTGTTTCATGCTACTCTTTTAAGATCATTCCATGTCTTCCCCATCATATTCATTTCTGCTTCCATCTGTCTTCTCCAAAAATATTTTGGTCTTAGACAGAGAGCCTTATCTTTCCTGAATGGCGGATTTACTTTTTCTTCTTCTTTGACTTGTCCATGTTTGTGAAGCTTTTACTGCTTTTTTTTTACAGTACAGGATAGCCAGACCTATGCCCAACCTCCTTAGCCACCTCTTATGAACATGCCTGATAGGAAACAGTGCCACAATTCTTTACTCCCTTTTCAGGTCCCAGCAGCGCATGGGCAAAATAGATACTTATACTATAATATATATATAATTATTTAATTAATGAGTGTTATATATAATATATTATCATGCATCTCTATATTCTAATCTCATATGTGATCTAATCCAGTGTATAAGTAAAGCACAACAGTATTTATGACTATAATGTATATTAGTATTTATAATCTGAGGTTTGTTGATGGCACCTATGGTTTAGCAGGAACAGAACAAAAACTAATACACCTGATACAACAACTAGATAAAACAAATGCTGAAAATGACATGGAGATCAAAACTGATGACCAATAACCCTAGGGGCATTGTTGCAAAAATCAATATAAATGGAACCTGAAATATCAGCTTGAATAGTGCAAACTGCAGTCCCTGCAAGGCTAAAACCTATTTGGAAAGATAAGAGCATCACGCTTGGCTCTAAAATCAGGCTGGGGTTGTTCTATCTATCTATTGTCCTTTCGAGCTGAAGACGGCACATAGAGCAGAACCACAATCTCAAAAACAGAAACCTTGCGTGCTAAAATGGCACATATTGCAGAGATCACTGCTCTAAAATATTTGGTGCTGTTTCCATAACAATACTTTTTACAATGACAGCGTGTCAAGCCATCGATCAAGCTCCTTAGTCGCCTCTTACGACATGCCTGGAAGGTCACAGTGTCATTATTCTTTACTTCCCTCATAATGTGGCCCTGGTAATACACAGGCTGATGTTGTTGCCCTTGTTATATTAATTTTTCTATACTTGTAAATATTGACACTTATAGCAGAGCTACAGTAGAAAATACAGGTTATGGAGATAAATTGTTATCGTAAGATTTAGGGCATCGGTTACTTAGGTGATATCACAAATGAACATGTTTGTAAAAGGTTACAACAAGCAATCAGAATGATACTGTTATATGAAGATCTTTTGACTCTTGTGAAGAAGCACAAAAAGAAATGGTTTGGCCATCTCAATTAATTGGTCTGCAGGGAAATGTGAAAGAAGCGAGAAGGAGAGGTAGGCAGGGAACTCAGAAAGTGGAGAAGAGATGAGAAGAAAACATGAAAGATTGGACAGGTCTTGACTTTGCTGAGTCCCAAAGAATGACTCTTGACTGAAGATAAAGATTAGAGAGAAATGGAGAAAGCTGGCAAAGGTTGTCAGTGGTGTCCCAATGACCCCTGGAGTTATCATAATCATAGTTATGAAAGTTCATATGAAATGAAAAATAAGAGAGAATGTCACAGAAAGTATATTATGGTTAGAAGTGTATGACCCCTTGAGTTATGATTACAGGTGAGTTAAGAATGAAAAAGAAGAGAAAGTATTTATAGTATATAGTAGGCCTATATTATGTAATTTTATGGTTAGTAGCGTATGTTAGTGCTAGACAGTTAACAAGTGTTTTTAGTCATTGTGACACTATTGTATTGTTACACTAACTTACAGTTACAGTGTAAAAGAGAGTAATTTAGTCATTTTGGTTACAGTTACACATAACATTTTGCTATTCATAGTTATAGAGATGGTATTATTTGTTTTGATGTTCGTATATTTTTCATGAAAGCAAAAACCTTTTGTACTTAACTTCATTGACTTCAAAAAAGCATTTGACAGAATTCATAGAGATTCTTTGTGGAAAATTCTGAAGCAATATGGCCTACCATAAAAAATCATAAATATTATCAAAGACATGTATGATGGTTACACATGTGCAATTCATACAGTGGAAGGTCTGAGCGAATGTTTTCCAACAGGAACTGGGTTTAAACAAGGATGTATTTTATCGCCCTTATTATTTGGAATTGTTATGGACTTCATAATGAAGAAATGCTGCACTGGTAATAAAGGCATCAAATGGATACAAAGAAACCATTTGGAGGACCTCGACTTTGCTGATGACATAGTCCTCATCAGCAGTCAGATAAAAACAATGCAGGAAAACACAACTGAACTATCATCAAGGGCCAGCAAAATTGGTCTTCAGATCAATCATGAAAAGACTAAAGTCATGGAAAGCTTAATTCCAACAGACGACAGAATATACATGGAAAACAAACCAGTGGAAGAGATTGATCACTTTATCTACCTTGGAAGTCACATTGATCGAGAAGGGGATACATGTAAAGAAATTAGAATCAGAATAGCTAAAGCAGCAATGTCTTTCAGAAGCCTTGAAAAGTTGTGGAAATTAAAACTCATCAACACAAACACAAAAATTAGACTATTTAAATCAAATGTACTATCAACCCTTACATATGCGTATGAGAACTGGAAAATAACAAGAGACATAGAAACAAGTTGAGTTTAAATGTCTAAGAAAAATACTTGATTATAGCGTGGAACGAATTCAAAGCAAACGAGGAAATTAGAGAAATCGCCAATCAACCACTAATATCTTCAATGATTTATTTGTTTGGAGACGCACCAAGATGGACGCTTGTTTGCATTTGAACAAAGCCCAACGGTCAAGATCTGAATTTGCAGAATTTCGTTCTTTCTCAACGGTGGCCGTTATAGTTTAGCTTTTACTGGCACAATGCCTGGAGTTTAGCTTTCTGTCCGTATGGTACGTTGTGCGCATAACAGTGGAGAATTACATCACTATATGTCATCCAACAAACTTTGTGGTTGTGTGCACAAGGCGATGAGCCAGTATCGTGATCACGTGCATTCTAGTCTTGTCGTTGTTGCTTTATATGGCCACTGTTGTTGCCGCTGAGATAACGCCAAATGATATAGATCTGGAGAAATGCTTGCCAAGTCCAAGGCTGATGTTCTTGCACATAATAACCTACATTGACTCGGTAGTAATGTTGCTACTACCGCTGATCGCCATTAGTGTCATGCTCTTCGCGATCGTTCTGTCCATCATACACAAGTCCCGGTGGAAGAAGCTCAGTGGCTTGCCAATGCTGGAAGTTTCTAAGATGAAACCGATCAACGATCCTAGGTGGAGCTCAGCGCGAGCTAGCACCCAGGTTCATGTGGATAGGATGTTCTTTGCCTTGTCTCTGTCTTACATCATCATGAACGCACCCAGCCACGTGGCCAGACTGTACTATCTGATGCGGACTCAAAATTCAGGGAACATGAAGTTGACATTCTCTGAAGGTCTTATCTGGCTGATCTTCCAGCATGTCAGTCACGCCCACCATGCCTGCAAGTTTTGAACCTTCATGGTCGCCAGTAGAAACTTTACCAAGAACCTCGGACAAACTTTAGTGGACGTTATCAAGTGTATATGTTAGTCGTGGCTTATATCTTGGTGGTTGTCTGTGCTAACCATGGCTCATATCTTTGTTTGTGTATGTGATAGCCATGGTTCAATTCTCGGTGTATATCCATGCTAGTCGTAGCTCATATCTTAGTGGGAGTCTGTGATAGCCATGGCTGATATCTTGGTGGGTGTATGTGCTGGCCATGGCTCATATCTTGGTGTGTGTCTAGGCTGGCCATGATTCAATATCTTGGAGTGTGCCTGTGCTGGCCATGGTTCATATCTTAGTGTATATCCGTGCTAGCCATGGCTCATACCTTAGTGGGTGTATGTGCTGGCCAAGGTTCATATCTTGGTGTGTGTCTGTGCTGGCCATGGTTCATATCTTGGTGTATTTCCGTGCTAGCCATGGCTCATATCTTAATGTGTTTTCTGTGCTAGCCATGGCTCATATCTTAGCTTGTGTGTGTGTGCTAACCATGGCTCATATCTTGGTGTGTGTCATGTTAGTCATATCTCATATCTTGGTGTGTGTCCGTGTTAATCATGTCTCATATCTTTGTGTGTGTGTCTGTGTCTAGTCATATCTCATATCTTAGTGTGTATCTGTGTTAGTCATGTGTCTTATCTTTGTGCATGCATGTCTGTGTTAGTTATATCTCATATCTTTATGTGCATGTCTATGCTAGTCATATCTCATATCTTTGTGTGCATGTCTATGTTAATCACATCTCATACATTTGTATGTGCATATATATGTTAGTCATGTCTCATATATTTGTGTGTATGTCCATGCTAGTCACATCTCATATCTTAATGTGTGTCTGATTATGTTAGTCATGTCTCATATCTTTGTGTGTTTGTGTTTAGTCATATCTCATATCTTTTTGTGTGCATGTCTATGGTAGTCACATCTCCTATCTTTGTGAGTGCATGTTTATATTAGTCATGTCTCATATCTTTTTGTGTGCATGTCTATGTTAGTCACATCTCCTATCTTTGTGAGTGCATGTTTATGTTAGTCATGTCTCATATCTTTTTGTGTGCATATCTTTGTGTGTGCATGACTGTGTTTATTCATATCTCATATCTTAGTGTGTGTATCTGTGTTAGTCATATCTCATATTTTAGAGTGTGTCTGTGTTAGTCACGTCTCATATCTTGTGTGCGTGTGTGTGTGTGTGTGTGTGGTGTCTGTATTAGTCATATCTCATATTTTGGTGTGTGTCAGTGTTAGTCATGCCTCGTATCGTTGTGTGCATGTCAGTGTTAGTCACATCTCATATCTTTGTGTGTGCATGTCTGTGTTAGTCACCTCTAGTGACTCGGGCAGATGGTGAGCATAAACCTGGGAGGGCCGACCATCTAAGGGCAGAATCCCCCCACAGAAAAGACAATCTGCTGCCTTGCAGGAAGATTGGGGACAATCAAAGCCTAAGGAAAGCAAACCTGAATAAAATTCTGGCTGAAATCGGATGCACTGGGCCACTGGCGCAGAACACAGTGCAAGGTTTTAACAGGTATTCGGTCGGAGTGGATCTAACAGACTCTAATTAATTGTGATGTTCTGTCCGTGGGGTTGATCAATTCACTTAAACAGACAGCTGTCTTCATGTGAGAGTCTGGAGTCCTACTCTGATTGAGTCTTGATCGTAGAAAGATATCTTCAATAATCAAGAAAAGACGATGGTCATACATTGGACATGTGATGAGAAGAGATAATAACCGAATAACAAAGCAAGCCCTCATGTGGGAAACAACAGCTTGAACAGGTAAGAGCGTAAAAGAGGCTGACCCAGAGAAGAACATTGATCAGAGAGGCAAGAGCAGCAGGAATCGGCTCCCTCAATTAAATACTATAGAGTTGCTTGCACAGAACAGAGACAAGTGGCGAGATTTGATAAAAGATCTTTACAAGGATTGAAAACTGCTGGAATAAAAATTTAGATAAGAGAAAGAGTATCTGGGTCTATGCCTTATCATATGGGCCGGCTACGGCTCGAAAGGTCAATAGATAGATAGATATTTTTCAAGGCATACTTTGATATCCACTTGTTTGTAGGTTTTGAGTAAAATATTATCTTTGTTGAATGTTTATGATCATTAACTTAAAAATGATTAAGTTTAAGATTAAATTTTAGTCTTTTTGATATTCTTTTCTATAAATAATAAATTTAATAAATCCATAATAATTAGTAATAATAAATAATGTAAAACAAAACGAACCTTAGGATAAATATCCCTGATAAATTCTTCTTCAGTTATATTGTCAACAACTCTCAAATCCATGACTGAAACGAATTACAATAGGGATGCAAACTGAATAAATTGTCTTCTCAATCGCTCGGTCTCTGAGAAAGTAGTCTCTTTGGCGTGTTTGTTTGGAGAGCCCGATGCTAACTTTTTACTGTGAAAGAGTAATAATTGTGATTTACATATAAATAAGTGCACGAAACAAATGTTAATATATTGTACCGGCATGTTGATATTCCGTTTAAAAACTAGTGCCCTTCTTCAAAATGATATAACTTATTCTAATATGTTCATGAAATCAGTTTCACTCATCATCATCATCATCATCATTGGGTGCCTTCTCCGCATCGAAGGTTGGCTACTATGGAGCGCCATTCCACTCTGTCTCTTGCTTTGATGGCGCAGATTGTCATAGGCTGACTTGTCCATCTTTTGATGTTACTCGTCCATGTTAGTCTTGGTCTGCCTCTGCCTCTTTTACCTTGTATTTTCCCCTCTAATATTACTTTTATTAGACTGTTGTGTCTTTTAACATGACCAACAAATGTCATTTGTCTTGCTCTAATTGTGTTTAGTAGTTCTTTTTTCACCCTTAGTCGTCCTAAAACTTCCTCGTTTGTTTCTTTTTCTTTCCATCCAATTCTACCTATTCTTCTATAAATCCACATTTCAAAGGCCTCAATTTTCTGTTCTGTTTTCTGGTCTAATGTCCTTGTTTCTGCACCATACAGGAATATTGAGATGTAACATTTTGCTATTCTTAGTTTTAGCCCTGTTGTTATTTGTTTTGGTGTTAGTATATTTTTCATGGCATTGAAATTACTTTTTGCCATACCTATTCTTTTATTTATTTCAGTTGTACATTTTCTATCACTGGTTATAGTATGTCCCAGATAGTTGTCCCATCAGTTTCACTGCAGTCGGAAATTCCCGTAATCCGCCCCACTGCCCGTCCTAGCAATTCTCAAAGCGAATGCAGACTAACTCCGGATCGACTATATATATATACATGTATATATATAGATCCCTTTTCCACATTTAAACTCCTCAATATCTTAATATATACATTATTTTCCAGAGTAAGGCAGTACTCAGTGTCAGAGTTGCCAACGAGCTTATCGACTATCTCATTGCCATGTACACCAGCGTATCCAGGACAGAACACCCTTGTTAACGCGTTTATGCTATAACTTGGTTTCAATCGTTGAAATTTGGCATTTAAACTATTTATTACCATTGCGTTATATAAATAAACAATTTCATTGGAGACAAACCGATCATTTTTATTTTCTGTTATTTGTGGTCTATATGTAAACGATGTAACTGTATTCATCATCAACATCAAGTACCAAGCCTGCTGGCGTAGGTGATCATGTCTCTCCACAACTTTCGATCACGACAGTTATTTATCATTTCTGTTGTTGACCTTCTGCTAAGCCATTCTCTTAAGCTGTCATGTTTTTTTTTCTCTTTGCTTCCCTCTATCTCTTCGTCCATCAATTTTCCCAGTTGTTACAATATATTCCAGTTGTCCTCTTCTCATTACATGGCCAGAAAATGATGATTGTTTCTTTCTAATATTGGAAATTAGCTCTCTTTTTGCTTTGGCCTCTTTCAGAACGTTTTCATTACTCTTCTTAGCTGTCCATGGTATTCTCAACATTCTTCTGTAAAACCACATTTCTACAGCCTTCAGTGATTTTCTTGTGTATTGTCCATGATTCACGTCTATATTTGTAAAAACTGGTTTTACATAACATTTAAGAACTCTTTTTTTCCTTGTTTCTGTTGTCAAAAATGGATTTCATAGTATCTTCCTCATTTGTTGCTGAGCCATTCTGTATCTCACCTCTGTTGTACATCTACCATCTGAGGTTAACATTGTTCCCAGATATTTAAATTCACTTAACTGTTTTAATATTAACTTTATTAGTGTAATGGAAATAATAAAATTGGAGTCAACGGTCACAACATAAACAATTTGCGATATGCTGATTATCAGTTACAAGGAATGAGCTACAAGTAATGATAGATATAATAGTAAAAGAATGCAAAAAGAAAGATCTCAGTCTGAATAATAAGAAAACAGATGTAGTTGTCATATCGAAGAAAAAATCATCATCATAAAAATAAGCTGGACAAATCTTAAACAAGTGCAATGCGTCAAATACTTGGGCACAATAATAACATCAGATGGAAGATATACCACAGAAATAAAAAGCAGAATGGTTCAGGCCAAAATAGCGTTTCAGAAAATGAGAAAAAAAAAACGTCTTGTGCAACTAGTTTATGTCAATAGAAGTGAGAAAGAGAGTACATCGGTGCTATATATAGCAAATTCTGACCCTAGGAAGCGAATCATGAACAGTAGACAAAGAAATGAAAAGACAATTAGAGGCCACAGTGATGGGATTTCTCAGAAGAATATTGAAAGTTCCCTGAACAGCTAAAAAAGACCAATGAGAACATTTCCAAAGAGGCCAACACAAAAAGGAAGCTCATAAAAATATAAAAAAAAAAAAAGAAACAATTAGCATTTTTCGGGGAAACATCATAAGAAGAGAAAAGTTGGAATAGTTGGTTACAATTGGCAAAATACAGGGAAAGAAATATCGCGGCCGACAAAGAAAGAAGATACTATATAGATAGCTTGGTGTCATGGCATGGAAAACAGTCAACAACAGAATTGATACGATTCACTGTGGATAGAAGATTGTGGAAGGACATGATCATCTACGCCAACCGGTATGGCACATGATGATGAATGAAAAGAATAGAATCTTTACAGCTTCAACTCGTCTTCATTCATCATCATGTGTTGGTCTTCATTACATGCGCATTTATAAAACTTTAACCTGCGCACAAATTAGCACTTACATTGAACAGTGATGCAAACTTCGAGTCTGTTACTTTGACTTATCAAAAGTCTACAAATTGTTCAATTACTGTAAACTCTATTTTGAACTCACAAAAAGGGCATGGAACAACACGAAACTAACTCGAAAGACTAAACTTCTAATATATCAAACATGTGTGCTTAGCACACTACTATATGGATCCGAAACCTGGACAACATACTCAAACCAGGAAAAAAGACTAAATGTCTTCCACATGCGATGTCTCCGCAAAATAATGCACATCAAATGGCAAGACAAAATAACCAACTTAACTGTCCTGCAACGTGCTAAGACCCTAACAATCATGTCGATGCTCAGAAGCCGAAGACTAAGATGGCTGGGGCATGTCCAACGGATGGAAGAAAAACGCATTCCTAGGCAAATATTATATGGTGAGCTAAAACACGGAAAACGACAAATCGGCAGACCTAAACTACGATATAGAGATATCTGCAAATCATCTCTGAAAGACTTCTCCATCTGTGAAAACGACTGGCAACATCTGGCAAGTGATCGCACATCATGGAGAGCATGTATAAGGAACGGTATAACAACAGTTGAGACTGTGCTAAGACAGGACTTAGAAGAGAAGAGACTCATGAAAAAGGATGGTAAACCCTGTGGATCAACGAGCCTAACCTGTTCATTATGTGACCGCGTGTGTTTGTCAAACATTGGTAGAATTAGCCACGAGAGAAGCTGTTCGGCAAAAACAATACCTCAAAAAAATACGCAATAGCCTCCACTAGACCGCCTAACAAGACGAAAAGGGCCATATATATATATATATATTGAAGACACAAGAAACTGACAAAGTCAAAGAAAGTTACCGCTTTAAAGGAAACCGTTTTACCTTCGTTATCTTAAATTATAAAGTCATAATGTTATGTATGCACAAAGTCTGTGACGGTTGTTGGGGCGGAAGAATCGGAAATTATCAACAGCTCAGAAAGTGAAAACAGTAAAGTGTGTGGTTCACAGTTCACAAGACACGAAAGATGAATATGGTTGACTACAGTAAAAGAGATCGGAGCCATATCACGTACTATTCCAAAGAGAGCAATGGAGAGGAATTCTAACATACGTCAGAAGAAGAATTTACGAACTTCTAAACACAGTTCAAACAAGACAAATACGATTTTAAGGGCATGTTAAAGGACACAGCAGTCTACTAAAAGTAATGACTTTGTCCCGCTTATTGTATGTTGCATAATTCAAGATAGTGATGATTGTTTCTTCGAAATGGTCGTTACTTCTGTTTTACAATTTTCGATATGATCGTTACTTCTGTTTTACAATTTTCGTTATGATCGTTACTTCTGTTTTACAATTCAGGCTGATACCTTTCTTGTTAAAGATATATCTGCGAATAACTTCAGGGGAAGAGGTATATGTTTACAACACTCGGAACATTAAAAATAATCAACAAAAGAAAAATACAAAGAACAATAGAGAGTCAGAAGCAGGATAAAACCAGTAGTCACTGGCATAACGCCTTGCAACACGAACCATGGAAAAAGTAAATTTGAAATAAACAAAAGAATAAGTATGGCAAAATGTAATTTTAATGCCATGAAAAATATACTAACAACAAAACAAATAACAGCAGGGCTGAAACTAAGAATAGCAAAGTGTTACATCTTCTCAATATTACTGTATGGTGCAGAAACATGGACATTAGACAAGAGAAAAGAACAGAAAATTGAAGCCTTTGAAATGTGGATATATAGAAGAATAGGTAGAATTGGATGGAAAGAAAAGAAAACAAACGATGAAGTTTTAAAACAACTAAAAATAAAAAGAGAACTACTATATACAATTAAGACAAGACAAATGAAATTTATGGGACACGCTCCCGTGTGTTACCGGGGCCTCATTATGTGAGAAGTAAAGAATAGTGACACTGTGACCTTCCAGGCCTCGGTAGCCTAGTTGGGAAAACCACCCGACTAGACTACCGACGTTCGGACAACCCGTGTTCGATTCCCGCTGGGAGCAGTGTGAATTGTACTAGTGGTTGGAAAAAAAAAATACCCCCACGGTCGACCCAGCCGTTGGCAGAAATGGGTACCAGGATATTATCCTGGGAAGGTGAGGAATGTCGCTTCGCATCTGAGTTTCGATGCTTGAGGCTACACTATACAGAAATATCCGAACATTTCTGGATAGGCGGCCGAGCACATATGGGTATAAACTCGCGTGCTAAGACGCCGGTTCAAGTCTCGTACTTTACCTTTACCTTACCTTCCAGGCATGTCGTAAGAGGCGACTAAGGAGGTTGATCGATGGCTTGACAAGCTGTCATTGTAAAAAGTATTGTTATGGAAACAGAACCATAGATTTTAGAAGCAGTGATCTCTGCAATATGTGCCATTTTGGCATGCAAGGTTTCTGTTTTTGAGATTGTAGTTCTGCCCTATGTGCCGTGTTCGGCTCGAAAGGACAATAGATAGATAGAGACAAAAGACACAACAGCCTACTGAAAGTAATATTGGAAGGGAAAATACAAGGTGAAAGAGGCAGACCAAGACTAACATGGATGAGTAACATCAACAGATGGACAAGTCAATCTATGACAACCTGCACCATCAAAGCAAGAAACAGAGTAGAATGGCGATCCATTGTAGCCAACCTTCGATGCGGAGACGGCACCTGATGATGATGACATTTCAAGTCCAACTTTTACAGGGTACAAATAATAATACATAAATATTATTATATGGGGAACTTCCGAGGCGATAATAGGGAATAATAGAACAAAGAAGTATGTGTTAGCACTCGGAAAAATTGACAGACAAACAACAATAGAAAAAAACGAAGAACAATATATGGTCCGAAGTGGGATCGAACCCGTACTCAGTGGCACCGCGCCTTGCCACGAGAAGCCGAACGCTTGGTACACTGCTACGCAGCCAACTAAAAAAATGGCTATTGCAGTAGTGTCTTCCACGAAAGGCGATCTCAATGACTATAGCATAGGGTAACGATCACAGACCGGAAATAAATTGTATATTTGTACTTTCCTATTAATGCAAGTATCTCCCAGTAGGGCTGAATACTTGTGTTGTAGACAAACATTTATTGGACGAAACAGCACGAATAGTAGTTCCCAGTGGTTACGGACCATATATTGTTCTTCGTTTTTTTCTATTGTTGTTTGTCTGTCAATTTTTCCGAGTGCTAACACATACTTCTTTGTTCTATTATTCCCTATTATCGCCTCGGAAGTTCCCCATATAATAATATTTATGTATTATTATTTGTACCCAGTATATAACCACTGGGAACTACTATTCGTGCTGTTTCGTCCAATAAATGTTTGTCTACAACACAAGTATTCAGCCCTACTGGGAGATACTTGCATTAATAGGAAAGTACAAATATACAATTTATTTCCGGTCTGTGATCGTTACCCTATGCTATAGTCATTGAGAGCGCCTTTCGTGGAAGACACTACTGCAATAGCCAATTTTTTAGTTGGCTGCGTGGCAGTGTACCAAGCGTTCGGCTTCTCGTGGCAAGGCGCGGTGCCACTGAGTACGGGTTCGATCCCACTTCGGACCATATATTGTTCTTCGTTTTTTTCTATTGTTGTTTGTCTGTCAATTTTTCCGAGTGCTAACACATACTTCTTTGTTCTATTATTCCCAACTTTTACAGTTACGTTTGCAGTACAGTATAAACGAGACTTTAGTTACTAACAACAATCTACATTCCAGTGATATTGTCTCAACGTGTGGAGTGCAGTAGTAGAGTGTTTCATTGAATGTCTGCAAACATTATGATGCAAAGAAGTCGTTTAGGATTTCAAAGACATTAATTTTCAGTAATAATTATACATCCACAGAGAAAGAGCTTTTGAACACAGGTACAGTGTGAGTGGCCGACAGTGGTATAAAAGTACTAACTAACAGTAACACTGGTAGAGTAACAGTGTTAGTGTTACTACTCGACTGTTATATAATATAGCAGTAACTTGAGTAACACTAACAACAAGAAGTGTAGCACTGTCAGTGTAGTAGAGTGTAGTATTAATTATTTAATAGTATAAGTGCTCACCACTGTGTGACACTGTGTCGTGTTGGTGGCATGTGTGTTAGTATAAGTATTAGTCTTAGTAGTTGAAACTTTTAAAATAAGTGATGTTAAGTCTGTTAAGTTTAGTTTAAGTGTAGTTGTAATGAAGTTTAGTACTGTTGTAATTCATCCGGCACTGCGTTGATCTTGATTTGAATTAATCTGTTTTATATTTATTTATTTTTGTTGTTGTTTAAAGTTAAAGTTAAACACTTATAGATTCAAGGCTTCTAATTCTTCAGACCCCAATTAAGAATTTCATAAACAGTAATATAAGAGTCTAGTTTTGTATACTGTTTACTTTTACTCAGTTCAGTTTTTTTTTTTTTATTCAGGTCGTAACTATATTGATAAAGACACATTTAAACAAGCACCAAATGTGAGGCTTCAGTGAAACTCAGCTCCTTTGGGTTTCTCAGTTTGTGTGATGAGAAAAAAATTAAATAAGACTTCTGGTAACTCCAGTTATTGAACGTGTTCCAAAGTAGTTATACACTTATTAAGCATTATTATCTATTTATCTATCTAATTGACCTTTCAAGCCTCGGCTGGCCCATAGGGCATAGACCCAGATACTCTTTCTCTTTTCTAAATCAACCCTTACAAAGTCCAAATCCTTGCACAGATCTTTTATCAAATCTCGCCACTTGTCTCTGTTCAGTGCAAGCATCTCAATCTCATTGAGGGAGCTGATTTCTACTGAAATCTTATTATACTACAGTTAATTTTTAGTTGACATCGCCATTTATAATATTTTGAATCTTTCACTTTGAAGTAACATTTTTATGAAATCAAAAGGAGCAGCCATATATGATATGGGGTGCTTTAATGTTAATTCCAAGCCCAGTTTCAGAGTAGGCTATGGACTATACGTGGAAACACATGCCATCTTAACTAATACTTAACAAGAAATTGTTGGAAATGGTTTAACATATTCTGCACCATCTGCCGTAAAAACTTGCTCTAGTTCTCTCTCTCTCTCTATTATCCTTTCGAGCCGAAGACGGCACATAGGGCAGAACCACAATCTCAAAAACAAAAACCTTGCATGCCAAAATGGCACATATTGCAGAGATCACTGCTTCTAAAATCTATGGCTCTGTTTCCATAACAGTACTTTTTACAATGACAGCTTGTCAAGCCATCGATCAACCTCCTTAGTCGCCTCTTACGACATGCCTGGAAGGTCACAGTGTCACTATTCTTTACTTCCCTCATAATGAGGCCCCGGTAACACACAGGAGAGTGCTCTAGTTACCGACACATTAAACCTTGGAACCAATTTTGTAGCTTTTAATTTATTGATGTTTCCAAAGTTATTTCCACTGAGACCTTGTAAATCTTTTATTTAATATGTTTTCCTACTTCCTGGGCAAAGTGTCCAAACAAACTATGTGGTTTAGGTCAATTTTCATTTATTGTCTTGCTGTTATTAACATTTTTAAAATTAATTTGTGAAAAACAGTCATGCCACAGTGTGCTTGCTAACCTCTTGTAAGGAAATGTGTTAATGTTATCATATAACTGAATAGTAAAAGAAATTAAAGAATAATTAATTGACATGTCCGTTATGCCAAGTGGCATGTAGGGAATATAGTGTTAGTGACCATAAATTTTATAGACCTTCAGCACATGATTTTTGGGGTAATGTGGCTGGTATTACACCCGTGCCGCTTTACTTTCCCAGAAAAAAATCCGGTATACATTTAAGGCTGGGTGAACCCGAAAGCCGTCGGTTGAGATCGAACCCTACCTCTTGTCCTTTGTAGTCCAGTTCATATAACTGAATGCATTCACTAAATTCATAATCTTGTGTGACTTACATCGCTGATTTTGGCAGTAATTTTTTTTTACTGGCAAAGCTCCAGGATTCACCTAAAATAAAAAAGAAGTAAATAATATTTTATCTGGGAAGTTAAGACGACCTCGTGTGATATCAACCACATCATCAAAGATGTGTTGTTGGTCATGGAAAAATGTGGTCACTAATACCGTATTTCGGAAGCTGCGACAGCTCAGTGGTTAGTGAACTGGACTACAAAGGACAAGAGGTAGGGTTCGATCCCAACCAACGGCTTCCAGGTTCACCCAGCCTTTAATGGGTACCTGATTTTTTCCTGGGAAAATAAAGTGGCACGGGCGTAATACCGACCACATTACCAGAAAAATCATGTGCCGAAGATCTGTAAAATTTATGGTCACTAACACCATATTCCCTATACGCCACTTGGCGAGACGGGGGTACTTTACTTTTTTAATACCGTATTTCCCATATTTGTAGCAATGCGTAGAGGGATAGAAGGAAACTTTACTTTACTTTAGATAGATAATTTTATTTATATGCGTATATGTGCATGCATCTTATGTGGTTTATATGTTTGTTTTATATAATTAGTTAATTAATAATTTTTTGTTGCTGCATGTGTACATTAAAATAATGTTTATTATTTCTTTATATATCTTTACAATTAGGAATGGAAAACTTTGTTCTATATGAGCAGCTGGGAAGTGGAGATAATACCATTATTTACAAAGGCAGACGTAAAGGGACAATCAACTTTGTGGCCATTCATTGTATTGACAAATGCAAGAGACCAGTAGTTACAAATACAGTGAGTTGAAATAAAAATCATAAATAAATAAATGTTACTGTTTTCTTCACTTGTTAATGTTTTTAAAAATGTGTGTTATAAACCACAATCATTGTCTTTTATTTCTGTTCCATGGTTGCAGGCCAACAAAGCATTGCTGCTACACTTTGTGGTATCTTGTAGAGCAGCAACAACGTTTCTTCACCTTGTGGGACTTGTTGGGGCTCCTCCACAAGATGCCCCAAGTCTGGCCTACAATCTTAGTCTCTGTTTCCACTTTCTTTCACCAAGCAGTCCTGAATCAGCCCATAACCTACTTTAGATAGACTTGAGTACAGAAAGGGAAACCCTGGTAAACCTCCACTAGCATGATATTTTCAGATTTGCAATCAGGGGTGGTTGTGGTTAGAATGACATCAGTTATTTAAAGCATCATAACTGAATACATGGAGGTTTTCCCTTTCTAAAGTAGGCAATTGCCTCCCTTTCTTTCATATTCCCTCTGAAGTCAAATATATAACGGTTTTTATGATTGTTTCTAGATCTCCTCTGTCAATCCTCTATGTTACTTTGTGTCCTGAGTTTTTATGATTGTTTCTAGATCTCCTATGACAATCCTCTATGTTACTTTGTGTCCTGAGTTTTTATGATTGTTTCTAGATCTCCTCTGCCAATCCTCTATGTTACTTTGTGTCCTGAGTTTTTATGATTGTTTCTAGATCTCCTATGTCAATCCTCTATGTTACTTTGTGTCCTGAGTTTTTATGATTGTTTCTAGATCTCCTATGTCAATCCTCTATGTTACTTTGTTTCCTGAGTTTTTATGATTGTTTCTAGATCTCCTCTGTCAATCTTCTATGTTACTTTGTGTCCTGAGTTTTTATGATTGTTTCTAGATCTCCTCTGTCAATCTTCTATGTTACTTTGTGTCCTGAGTTTTTATGATTGTTTCTAGATCTCCTCTGTCAATCTTCTATGTTACTTTGTGTCCTGAGTTTTTATGATTGTTTCTAGATCTCCTCTGTCAATCCTCTATGTTACTTTGTGTCCTGTTCTGAGGCGTATAATGATAACTATTCATATTATGAAAGGCATCTAAATTTGGGGCTTGTGTTTTTCTGATTGATTTGATTTGATTATCTGTTTTTTTCTGATGGTATTTAAATGACTTATATTACCATGTGCATCTACTGATTGCACTTTTTGAGCAGTTCTTTGTTGCTGTGTTATTTGGCCAAAATAATTTGAGAATTCTTCTCAGGCAGGTTGTGTGCTGTATAAATAGGTACAAATATGCAACATTGTGCGCAGCTGCTGTAAAGCTGGATGTACTGTGGAAAATTAAAAATAAATTTGTATATAGCAGCTTTACTAAACAGAAGACAGTATAAAATTACAAATGTTTTGGCCACAAGGCCTTCGTCAGTATGACAAGAAAAGAACAAAAATAAATGCATGCACAATTAATGACTCATTTTTCCTCTATAGACCGCATGATGATGTTGCCCAAGGCGCTGGCTGGAGCTAAGTAGAAATTTATTGATGTAATACAGGTGGATAACTCCAACTTCCAGCAGATCCAGTAAGATCTGAGATATCAAGAAAGTCATTGTAGCATATCAGAATCAAAATGGTACAAAAGATCTCATTAAAATGTATGTAATCTTTTTATAATTAAAAATCTCATAATATCAATATTTGATCAGTGATGGTTTTGCAATAAATTAAAAAAATTACAAATAGAACCTATTAAAATGTTACACTTTGTTTTTTCCAGGTACGGATGACACATGACATAGAACATGAGAATATTGTTAAATTCTACGAATGGTATGAAACAAGCAACCATTTATGGATTGTGGTTGAACTTTGCAATGGAGGAAGTCTGGAGACTCTCATAGCACAAGACATCAATCTTCCTGAAACAGCTGTGCAGTCTTTTGGTGTCCAACTTGTCACTGGCCTTAACTACATTCATTCTTTAGGCATTTTATTTCATGATCTAAAGCCTAGCAAGGTAACTGCCTTAAATGTGTGATTGCATGTAAGAATGATTAGTTTGTTTTACGATTTATCGGTCAAGCAGATTGCTGGTACTTGCCTCTTGTCATAAGCAGATAATAATTCTTAATGCTCACTAATTTATTTGTGTCATTAGCCAGGATCACAATACATATCTGTGACTGATGTGTTTATGATACCGTAGTAAAAATTACTACCACTTAAATGTAACGTTAGGAACTTTAAAAATAATAATTTTTTTGAACTTTTGTCACACAGCTGTGTGTTTACGCTAGTAGAGACATGGGGACTCAGATTTCCTGGCTCAGGTTGATTTATGACCTAAATTTGACCACTCAGAGGAAGCGGACGTGATACAATGTCTATTGGTATGGTCACTGTAAGTTTGTCAGCTTGTTCGGCTACCTCATGGCATTATTTGCTGTGTTTCCTGAGTCACAAAGGGTTGTTCGATGTCAGCCAACTACCAAGGAAATTTCTCTGGTCACAGGAAAAAAGAGAAAATCGACCAATTTCTTAAAAATTTGTGAATTTTTTTCACATTATTTAATCATATCTTACAAAATAAAATAAAAAAAGTCCTGCATCATTAGAAACAAAACCAACACTCAGGGATCACTGGAAGTAGTAATTTGGAAGGTGCATGGAGGGAGAGAATGTTTGACCAGGGCAAGCTGTCAAATTTTGAAGAATTTGTGTTTTGATGCAGTAATTATAAATGATTGCATTGTAATCTAATGTTAAATCAATCCTTAAATTTGACCATCATCAGATAACATGTCCTTTGCAGAATGTTGCATTCACCATGACCTGTCTGAAAGAATCTCTATCTCTAGCCAGATCTCCAGTTTCGTCTGTTGTCGTGTTCAAGGTCTCCTTGATGTCTTGAAACCACCCTCTCCTTGGTCTGCTCCTGATGCATCACCCAGGAACCAAGCCTTCCATTATTGTACTTTCATGCCGGCTGTGTCTTTGACATGACCATAGTATTTGAATTTCCTCTGTAAAATGGCATTTATCAACCAGTTCATTTTCATGTTTAAATCTTTTAATGTCTTCATTGCTCTTTTTCAAAGTATCTTTAGTTTGACTAAATGAGCAGTATATAAATATTTTTTGTGATACATAAGGAAATCATGACGGCAGATCATCAAGTCATTTGTACAGAGTGTATTCTTTCATATGTTCTTTGTGTGTGATAGCTAATTGGTATCAGTTAGATGAATTAGGTGACTTTCGGTCAATATGGCAGATAAGCGGCAATGAAATGTTGAGGCACTGTCTGAATAGCTTGCTTGTTGCAGTTTCTTCATATTCCAAGTCCGGCATGCTGCAGGAGCTACTGAGATTAGTGCTTTGTGCACACTGTGAGCTGTGTGTTTCATTGGATGGTGTTTCTATATTCAGATTGCTTACGCTGAATGATGATATTGTATTACGAAGGACAGTTCAGTTGCGTTCACTGTTGGTGCTACTATACCTTATGTCTTTTGACATGTGCTGTGTATGCTATGATGGGGACTGCAGCTGCCCTTCTTTGTTTGCATATTTGATGAAATGTTAATTTAGATGATTCCACTGGCACGGACGGCTTAGCAATCATGGATTTTCATTCGTTTGCAGTGATATCGGGGGCCTTCATATAACTATAACAATAAGACGAATTAAGTGATTATAGTAAAAGAAAAAAAATAATATGAGCTTAGTGTAACTTGATTAGAAAAAGTGTTAAGTATTAACAGAAACTGACTAAAATTTCATGGTACCTGCAATGGGTCTTTTGTTTGAAACTAACTTTAGTTTATTCTTGTAATACCCTTCCCTGACCTTTTAGGCAAGCTTTTTTTCAGTATCAATTTACTAGCAGTTATATAATATGGTAACAGGATTGATCCCAGTACATAGACCTGAGAAGAGCAATTTGGTCCACACCCACCTCCCTGGATGAGAAACTAGGGGCAATCGAATCACTTAAACAGACAGCTGACTTCATGAGAGAGTCTGGAATCCTACTCTGATTGAGTCTTGATCGCAGAGAGAGACAGAGAGAGAGAGAGAGACAGAGAGAGAGAGAGAGAGACAGAGAGAGAGAGAGACAGAGAGAGACAGAGAGAGAGACAGAGAGAGAGACAGAGAGAGACAGAGAGAGAGACAGAGAGAGAGAGAGAGAGAGAGAATTAACATGGAAACATCTTCTTTCAAAATTCCTTAGAGCAGCTTTATATTGCAAATATTTGAAAGTATATATATTTTGTTGGTATCTAGATTCTGCTGGATACTGCTGGAGTGCTGAAGTATGCAGACTTCAGTTTGTCTAAAGTTGAAGGAGAACATCTGGAAGAGCTGTTTTTCAAGTTTGCTGAAGCAGGGGAGCAATGGAACACGGACACAGTTGAGGAGATTATGAAACACAACAAATGTACAGGTGATTAGTTTTATTTCATTTCTTTGTTGTTTACATTTTTTATATGCCTGTTTTAGCTTACATGCAGCCTTGGTGGCTGATTGGTTAGTGCGCTCGCTTCCTGATCAGAAGGATCTGGGTTCAATTCTCAGATTCTGGTGATTTTTTTTCAGACTGACAAGACTCTAAAGTTCACACTGCCTCTAAAAATGGGTACCAGAGATTATTTTAGGAAGTAAAGGCGACCTGGCATGATACAGACAACATAACCCAAAAATGTACAGTGATAATGGAAAAACATGGCCATTAACACCATAAAGGGAATATAATGTTGATGACCATATTTTTAAAATAGACTTTTGGCGCATTATTTTTGGGGTAGTGGGATCAGTATTATGTCTGTGCCACTTTTCTTTCCCAGAAAAAAATATGGTACCCATTTAAGGCTGGGTGAACAGGATTGAACCTGTTTGTCCTTAGTAGTTCAGTTCACTAACCATTAAGCTATCATGGCTCCATGATGTATGGCTTGTTATAACATTTTATGGTGTAGGAGTGTGAAGTATTTAAAAAATTGAACAGCGGAGCTAATGTTTTTGTTTTTTTCTTTGTATTCTCTTATGTCATTTATGGTGTTGAAGGAGATACAGAGCTCTAGCTCTTTTTCCTTTTTGCTGCTTCAATCATTGTCATTTTATGCTATTGAAGAGTTATTTGATTTCATCCATCCATCTTGCTTCCTTCTCCTTCTATGTAATATATCTATTGTCCTTTTGAGCCGAAGACGGCACATAGGGCAGAACCATAATCTCAAAAACAGAAACCTTGCGTGCCAAAATGGCACATATTGCAGAAATTACTGCTTCTAAAATCTATGGCTCTGTTTCCATAACAATACTTTTTACAATGACAGCTAGTCAAGCCATCGATCAACCTACATAGTCACCTCTTACGACATGCCTGGAAGGTCACAGTATTACTATTCTTTGTAACACTGTGTAATATAATATGCATGTTATTTAATGAGATCACACAAGGTGTTCTCTCCAGGTTTGTCTTGTCGCTAAATGTAAATCAGATTGGTTCTATGCAATTCCTCATTTAAGGTTTTATTTCCAATTTTATCTCTTCTCATAACTTCAACGACTTTCCTCAAATATCTAATTTCTTTCTATCTATCTATCTATTGACCTTTCGAGCCGTAGCCGGCCCATAGGGCGTAGACCAAGAGACTCCTTCTCTTATCTGAATTTTTGTTCTAGCAGTTTTCAATTCTTTTAAAGATATTTTATCAAATCTTGCCATTTGTCTCTGTTCTGTGCAAGCAGCTCTATCTCATTGAGGGAGCCGATTCCTGCTGCTCTTGCCTCTCTCATCAATGTTCTTCTCAGTGTCTCTCTGGGTCTTCCTCTTTTTCTCTTACCTGTTGTTTCCCACGTGAGGGCTTGCTTTCTTTAGTGACTAATTTTTGCTTCTGACTTGATGTAAGTGATCATGTTTGGCACAGGGGGCATTAGTTTGAACATGCTTTTCTGAAAATGAGGGGGAGGGGGAACACATAAAATTGGATATTACAATTTTACAAAATAAGAAAAAAACAAAATAACTCAATGTTTCATCAATCAAGTCTTCATCAGTAGACAAACAAGGACACTAGACAAACAAGGACACTAGGCAAACAAGGACACTAGACAAACAAAGACACTAGACAAACAAAGACACTAGGCAAACAAAGACACTAGACAAACAAAGACACTAGACATACAGGGACACTAGACATACAGGGACACTAGACAAACAAGGACACTAGGCAAACAAGGACACTAGGCAAACAAGGACACTAGACAAACAAAGACACTAGACATACAGGGACACTAGACATACAGGGACACTAGACAAACAAGGACACTAGGCAAACAAGGACACTAGGCAAACAAGGACACTAGACAAACAAAGACACTAGACATACAGGGACACTAGACAAACAAGGTCACTAGACAAACACAAGATTGCGTAGATCACTTACAGTTTTATGAAAGTAAATGAAGTGAGAAGTGGTTCAGTTGAAAAAATCTAATACCGTAAAGCAACATTTTTCAACCTATATATGGTATGTATTATTAATAATAATGATCTGAAAGTATTGGGCAAGCAAGATTTTCTTAAAAACAGCAAATAATTTTCATCCTGGAAGAGGGTAATACAGGTTGAATCTGCCCCATCCCCTTTTTTCCCCTGTGCCCACCTCTGTATATACAACCCTTACTTAACTCTTTCTGTACGGAAGCTTTTTATCGACGCAACAGAAGAGATTTCAGAGACAAAATTGTTCATGGTTTTAAGAATCATTCTACATATTTATATTTATCTAACATATAAAATATTATATATGAATTATTAGATAATTGAACAAGGTATTAGATTTCACCAAGATCCACATGATACAAGGCATATAAAAAGAATATGGTTTGATGGCGTTCACACTAATCAAATTTAGCGTGACGCACTATGCAGTGAAATGTACGTTGCCGAAATCACATTGGCTCACAGTGCTGCGAAATGTATGGAAGGAATTACATATAATTAGGGATTCTTTATCAGTTGAGAGATTTGGAGACTGAGAAAATAGTGGAAGTTAAGATCAATTTAAAAAATGACTTTAATCTGTTTGTCACTGTAAAATTTGTATTCCCATTTTATGGGTTCTGCTGGAAAAGGGGAGGGGGGGAGTGTCTGTAAACAATAAAGGCTACATCATGCTATGTTCAATAACAAGTAAAATAAGTTTAAATTTTAGCATACTGAATATGGGTTGTTACCAAAGTGTTGATATCAATATCACCGTTTTCTATTATTGGAATGGTTACATCATTCCATGTAGATTGATTTCATGTTGAGGGTGTTTAATTGTTACATTCATATGCAAGTGAAATAGAGTTAATGAAGACCATATTTCACTTATGTGTGGTGGGTTGGTACTGAAAACAAAATACTCAGCCTAAATAAGCAGCCCCCCTCCCCCCAAAAAAAAAAAACTGTGACAATGTCAGATGTGCCAAGCTGAAAGGTAAACAATGTGGCAGCATTATTGTAAACTGTAAACCGTCACATGATTTAGTAAATCTCTTTTTGAGGGAAAACGATGATGAAGAATATATTATTATTGAAGTCTATTTTTGTCTTTAACAGAAGTGAGAGAGTTCATCAGTGTTATATAGAGCTATATCTGATTTATGGAAGTGAACCATGGATAGTAGGAGAAAACAGAGGCCACTGAGATGGAATTTCTCAGAACATTGAGAATTCCCCAGACAGCTAAAAAGATCAATGAGGAAATCCTCAATGAAGCCAACACAAAAATAGAGCTCCTAAAAATATTGAAAACAAAAACAATCAACATTTTTCAGGCACATAATGAGAAGAGGTATGTTGAAATACTTGGTTGCAAATGACAAAATACAGGGAAAGAGAGATTAAGAATGACAGAGAGAGAGAATATTAGATAACTTTGTGCTGTGGCACGGTAAACAGTCTACATGAGAAGTGATATGAGGCACTGAGGATAGAGAATTGTGGAATGACATGATCACCTACACCAACTGGTATGGCACATGATGGTGATGATAATTTGTGATTTTATTATCTTTCCTTTTAAAATTGTCTTTTTAGCAGTAAAATTTATACAATTTTTGTGTGTATTTTTCATGATGTTTTTGCCAACATGAGGTGACTTTGCTTACATCATGTGTTTTCCAAACTAGTCTTTTTTTTTTTAAAGTTTCAGTATTTGATGATTTCTTTTGTTTATTTTTTTGTAACTGTTTTTTAAGTATTCACTTTAATGTATTTGTTTTTCCAAGAGGTATTTTGTTCTTTCTGTCTGTGTCTGTGTTTGTCTCCTTCTGTTTGTCTCTGTCTTTGTCTGTCTATCACTGTAGCCAAAGATGGCACATAGGGCAGACATTCTAGACTCTTCATAACCGACAATCTTTGCTATTGTGTCAAACTTTGCACAGGGCCCATGTTGGATCTCACCACATGTCCCGTTCTAGGCGAGCCTCTAAATCCCCAGCGAGGGAGCTAATACCTGTTGTTCTTGCCTTTTGCCTCATTTTAGTTTTTCTCTATCTATCTATCTATTGACCTTTCGAGCCGTAACCGGCCCATAGGGCGTAGACCAAGATACACCTTCTCCTATATGAATTTTTGTTCTAGCAGTTTTCTTTTAAAGATATTTTATCAAATCTCGCCATCTGTCTCTGTTCTGTGCAAGCAGTTCTATCTCATTGAGGGAGCCGATTCCTGCTGCTCTTGCCTCTCTCATCAATGTTCTTCTCAGTGTCTCCCTGGGTCTTCCTCTTTTTCTTTTACCTGTTGTTTCCCATATGAGGGCTTGCTTTGCTATTCGATTATTATCTCTTCTCATCACATGTCCAACGTATGACCATCGTCTTTTCTTTATTACTGAAGATATTAGTGGTTGATTGGCGATTTCTCTAATTTCCTCGTTTGTTTTGAATTCGTTCCATTCTATACCAAGTATTTTCCTTAGACATTTATTTTCGAATGCGTTCAACTTTGTTTCTATATCTCTTGTTGTTTTCCAGCTTTCACACGCATACGTAAGGGTTGATAGTACATTTGATTTGAATAGCCTAAGTTTTGTGTTTGTGCTAATGAGTTTTGATTTCCACAACTTTTCAAGGCTTCTGAAAGACATTGCTGCTTTAGCCAGTCTGATTCTAATTTCTTTGCTCGTATCCCCTTCTCGATCAATGTGACTTCCAAGATAGATGAAGTTTTTCTCTAGATCAACTTTATTTTCTTTTACCCTCTGGTTCCCATTTTAGTTTTTCTCTAGATCAACTTTATTTTCTTTCACCCTCTGGTTCCCATTTTAGTTTTTCTCTAGATCAACTTTATTTTCTTTCACCCTCTGGTTCCCATTTTAGGTTTTCTCTAGATCAACTTTATTTTCTTTCACCCTCTGGTTCCCATTTGAGTTTTTCTCTAGATCAACTTTATTTTCTTTCACCCTCTGGTTCCTATTTGAGGGCTTGCTTTAAGATTCCGTTCTTGTCTCTTCTCACCACATGTCCAACATATGACCACCTTTTTCTCTTGATTATAGATGATATTTTTGGATGCGCTGTCTATTACTCCTGCCCTAGTCTTGAATTCATTCCATGGTAAATGAAAAAAAATAAAAATTTTTAAATGAATTTTTTTTCAGGCTCTGTATTATACATGGCCCCAGAGTTGATCCAAGGAGCAGAACCCAACGTATTGAGTGATCTGTGGTCCCTGAGCTGCGTTCTGTATGAGATGTTTGCAGGTAACTAGATATTATGATATCAGGGAAGGACGAAAAATCACATATAAATAATATGTTACAGCATTATGGAAAAATAGCAGGCCATATGTATCAACATAGAGTTTTTATCATTGTCATCTATTCTTGTTATAAACTGCTGAAAATTATAAGTGCTTAAACAGGAAATCATAAAGTGTGTATCTGAAGCTACAAGTAAGTACAAAGCAATCAGGAAACAATTTCCTTCCTTCCTTATCCAGTAACACTGGATGTCACTGGGGCACTACTGACAGACTACATCAACCTTCTCTATTGGTCTCTATCCACAGTCTCTTTTTGGGACTCTGCAAAGTCAAGACCTGCCCATTCTTTGATGTTACCTTCCCATCTCATTCTCTGTCTACCTCTATTTTTCCCTCCTTTAACACTTCCTTGCAGAATGGTCTGCGTCAGGTGATTGAGATATGTGGCCAAACCGTTTCATTTTATGTTTCTTTTCAATCATCAGAAGGTCATCATGTATTCTGACTACTTTTTGTATCCTTTTGCAAACTTGCTGATTCATAATACAATCTAAGTAAGAGATGCTCAAAAGCTTTCAATAACATTTCATTTCCATAGCTTGAATTTTATTCTGTAGTTTTGCGGTAAAGACCCATGTTTTACAAACATATAGAAAAATTGATATAACACGGGTGTGCTGCTTGATTTTAGAGCCACGAGTGTTATTCTTCTCTTTCAAATAGGTTTCAACATTGTAATTTGCACTATTCTAGTCAATATTTCAGGTTTTGAGCCTTCATTGCCGACAATTGATTCTAAGTATTTAAATTTATCATCAGAAAACACTTAGGTATTTTGAAACAAATTTGTATAAAATGTGCCGAAAAGTAAATATGACTTTACACTAATTTATACCCTGTTTATTGCTTAGCTTATTCTTTATGCAAATGTTACTTTATATCTTATTTTATATTACATTTCTCAAGTTTGTAAGACATGGGACTCTAGAAATTGATATGTTAATTTTGTATGTCTTCTGGTTAAAAATTTAAACATTTGAACTTCATTTTTAAAGCTGTCTTAAAAATTACAACCTGAAAATATAATTTCTTGAAATTTGACAATGTGGGCTAACATTCCTCTTCTCCCTATACCTTCCTAATTACTACTTCCACCGACCCATGAGTTGTTGGATTTGTTTCCTTTGATGTTGGATCAGACACAACTGTGCTCATCGTAAAAAATGATATTGTCTCGTATGAAGAGAGGATTTTAAAAAAAAAAGTTTCACTAATTTTCAAGAAATTCTTTTTTTTCCCTTTTTTTTCTTATGATGAGGAAAATCTCCATGGTTGTCGGTGAGGCATCAAACTAACCTTTGTAACATGGGATAGCCAGCGAATGACGCTGAGAGGCAGCCGGACACAAAGCTGGATTGAAGAACTGATGGCCACCCTGTCAGTAGACAACGTAACACCTCCGGTAGCCATGGTATGATGGGGTTGTATTTCAAGCCATAAGTCTAGCACAAGTCAGGAAATTATTATAGTGTCCAATTCCTGTGTCCCTGCTTGGGTGGTTAAGAAAATCTTATTTTCCCAACTCCAAATGTAACAATTAAGTGATAGTAATTTTTACTACGGTATCATTAAAAACATGACTCACGTAGAGGTCTCATAATCCAGGGTTAAAATTTAAAATCTGTAGTTTATTTATTTACAGAAGTTTAAGTTTATCCTTTACAGGCCATCCTCCATTTCTTGCTGAGAAGGAGGAGCAGATAAAGGAGAGGATTCTCACAAAAGATTTTCCTATACCAAAGGTTAAAGGTCAGCACTTAAAGTAATGTTTATGTTTTTAGTTGACTTTTAACATGGACAGTACTCATTGTGTTTATTCTTTCATCTAATACCCATGTCGCAAATAAGAATTATGGGGAGGAGGGGGAGAGAGGAGAAACACACATTATTGAGTTATTGAGTTATTTGCGGGTCATCATCATTGCACTCCGAACATGTCCATAGGTGCTCAGATCCCCTCCTCAGCAATTCCCTCAGTGTCCAGCGACTGACGACTCCAGTTCTATGTTGGTTGATAAGTCTTCTTACACGGCCACCAAGTTTCTCATTTCTGGCCGTGCCCATCTTAACTCCCATTTCCATCATCCGAAGAAGTGACGTTGATCTGTGTTTGTCGAAGTCCTGTGCTCTTCCAACATCTCGAAGGGCATTGATGATGTCCGCCCGATCCATCGGTTGCCCGTCCTCAACGACAGCGCAGCTAGCCAACCTGTCCGCTCTCTCATTTCCCCATACTCCCGCATGTCCAGGGACATAGACAAAGGTGACCTTACGTATTTTGGATTTCTGCAACGACTCTACCCATTGCATGCGTACATAGCCCGCCTCCACTTTTTTTATCATGCTCATCGAATCACTCAGTATACATGCGTGGATGTAGTCTTGTGACTCTAACCATTTGAATGCCTTGGTCACTGCCATCACCTCCATTGTCATGCTACTCGTGGTCATGGCGTATGCACCACTGTCTTCCTTGGCTATTCTGCCTGCTGAGCGTGCTGTAAATGCCCATGCACTTCTTTCGTGTCGTCTTACAGATCCGTCTGTATAGATGACTGCATCTTTCTCATCGGTATTATCGCAGATGAGACCGTTGACCTCAGCATTAACCACGACCGGGTTCTGTTCCCTACTTTTCCTGTCGAGTGTGACAATACATGAGAAAGTTCCCTTGAATGACATAGGCACCGGTATCCACTCCTCACCAACGCTGATATTGGTAAGCCCACAGACCTGTTTGATGACATCTTCTGCCCGGCCCACCCATGATTTGCCTCTTTTTAGCCTGGTACCTTTCTCTGTGTTGAGCACGTGGTGCAATGGATGCTCTGTATTTGTACTAATCTTCAGGTATGCTCGTGCTCTCCAGATCTTAATTCTGTCATCCATGGTTGGAAAGTCAAGAAGATACCTCATTGATACACAGGGAGTGTCCCTCGTACATCCCAGGATAATGCGCATGGCTTCATTTTGTATTTTCTCCAGCCTATCAATTTGAGTCGTACTGACAGTAAGAATGGCCAGGGCATACTCGATTGGTGCGAGGACTAATCCCTGGAACAGAAGAATAAGTAGCCTCTGCTCGATGTTGGCAGCTGCCATGACCTTCAAGGTGGCTAATCCTTTGCGGGATTTTGTTATCACATGGTCGACGTGGTCCCGAAAACACAGGCTGCGATCAAACTTAACTCCGAGGTATGTCATCAACTTGTCCCTGGTCACCTCATCAGCTCCCATTCGTACTACCGGTGTGGTTGTATTAACGATATGATTGTTAAGGGAGAACCATGAAACTGATGCTTTATTAGGATTAACCAAGGCACCTGAAACCCCACACCAGGATGAAATGCGATCGAGTTCGTCTTGCATTGTGGAGGCGATTCCCCGTCTGTCTCTTCCCTGTCGATATACCAGAATATCATCAGCAAAAGTCATAGTTCTTCCCCTCCCATCCAGCTGTTGGGCCGTGATCGTTATTGTGTACACGTTAAATAGAACTGGTGACAATGGTGAGCCTTGTGGCAGCCCAGGACAAATGGATGTTGGCTCGGAAGACCAACTTCCACATCTGAGTATCACCTTCCTCTGAAACAGTGCCGCGGCGATCCATCTAATGAGGAAGGGGTTCACCGCCAGTTTGAGAAGCATATGCATGAGATATTCAAATGCACACACACAGACACGCACACAGAGTTGCTGTCACAAAATTGATTCAGTTTGTATAGTGAGATTATATTAAGATTAAATCCATAAAGAGCTAAAGGACATGCCTGGAATATCAGTCGATGGTCATAATATAAACAACCTGAGGCATGCTGATGATAGTTTTAATAGCCAAGAGTGAAAATGAGTTATAAAAAAATGTGCCATTATAGTGATGGTTACCTTTAAAGTGATTACAATTAAATATCACAGTTGAGGGAATACATCTGGAGACAGTCAAGAGCTACAATTAAATATCACAGTTGAGGGAATACATCTGGAGACAGTCAAGAGCTACAATTAAATATCACAGTTGAGGGAATACATCTGGAGACAGTCAAGAGCTACAACTACCTGGGACATACTATAACCAATGATAGAAAATGTAAAATTGAAATAAACAAAAGAATAGGTATGGCAAAAAGTAATTTTAATGCCATGATAAATATACTAACAACAAAACAAATATCAGCAGGGCTGAAACTAAGAATGGCAAAATGTTACATCTTCTCAATATTCCTGTATGGTGCAGAAACATGGACATTAGACAAGAAAACAGAACAGAAAATTGAAGCCTTTGAAATGTGGATTTATAGAAGAATAGGTAGAATTTGATGGAAAGAAAAGATAACAAACGATGAAGTTTTAAAACAACTGAAAATAAAAAGAGAACTACTAAATACAATTAAGACAAGACAAATGACATTTTTGGGGCATGTTAAAAGACACAACAGCCTACTAAAAGTAATATTGGAAAGGAAAATACAAGGTAACAGAGGCAGACTAAGACTAACATGGACGAGTAACATCAAAAGATGGACAAGTCAATCTATGACAGCCTGCACCATCAAAGCAAGAAACAGAGTAGAATGGCGATCCATGGTAGCCAACCTTCGTTGCGGAGAAGGCACTCGATGATGGTGATGATAGTGATGGGATGTAAAAATAAAGGGCTTAGCCTCAACAGCAAAAGAACATAAGAAATGGTTGCAATAGAGAAATAAAGTTCTTCTTGATGCACAATTAAATTAAATGGAATAGTATTAAAATAAGAAAATAATTTAAAATACCTAAAAACAATGTTAGTGTCACATAATAGATGTACAATAAAGGTGAAGTGCAGAAGAGACCAGGAACATTTTATGCAACCCATTTTTGTTAATGAGAGTTCTTCAGAGTTATGTGGAGTCAGTCTGTCCACGTTTCACTACCATACATCAGTGGGCTCAAAACGCAGGTCTGGTATACTGTATATTTATATATCTGTGTGTATATATTTGTTTGTTTTATCATATTTGAGTACTAATGCTTGTGTACATACACATATACACACATAAAACAAAACAAAACGAAAAGAAATAAAATGTTTGTGTTATGTTAGACAGAGTTAGAGGAAAGAAATTGGTAGCCGATGTCAACCCTACTTCAATAGGCCAGAATGTTAAGAGATAAGCAAGAAATATATACTAAAAATTATAATTCAATACATATTAATCTTTTCTACTTATATAGCAGAAAGTGCTAAAAATAGGATGGCACAACAAGATTACAAAACATAGGTGTGCATCACCTGATCTGGTATTTTTAAGTATAAGCCACAATCAATAGTTTCTACTTTTAGTCTTACTTGTGTGTTCTAATGTTCTTTTTTATTCTAGGGTCAAGGTTATCAGCCAAACCATCTGCTGAATTCTTGAATTTGCTTCAGGGACTTTTAAACAAGGACCCAACCAAAAGGTAATCTTTTTTTCATGTATTTAATAGTTTGTTTTGTAGACATTTCTCTTCATTTACTCATATTTTTTTTTAAATGATCTGCTCACATTAAAAAAAAAATATTTTAAAACATGTAACAGAATCTTGCTGTTCAACTTTGTTAAACATTTTTTCAGGCTTCTGTTCTTTAATTGTCTTGGATTAATTTGTATTTGAATATTTTTTTATTTCATGGCGTGTTGTTGCTATATCATATTGCTTTGTTTGAAGTCAACACAACTATCAGACAAGGATGCAGTTCAGATACTGCAACAGTTTGAGACCAATGTTGAACAAGTAGAAGTGACAAATGCACTGGGTTTGCACACAATTTGTTGAAAGTTAAATGTACACCTATAGGTTTGCCCTTAGTACTGTCATTTTTTTGTTTTGCATTCACCAGCTTGTAACTTCTGGTGAAACCCCTTTAAGCCTGTGCATTTTTTCAGGGGCTACATTTTGTGTGAATATCTGTTTTGATCCCAGTAAACACTGGCAGTGTGTCCCTCATCATGCAGGCAGATATTCAGAGATTCTTACTTTTACTGTCCAGAATCTGATGTTTTTGGTAGATTTTCCTAACAATTTTACTGTGACCGTTTGGACTACTCTTTTTGAGTTAAACTGCCAAGGGTTCATTAGGGGTGCTCACGGAATCTGTTGTTTTTTCACAATTATTCGAAAAGGCTGGACATCAGATCTCATTACTCAAAGATTAGAGGAGTGTAAAGCTATGAAGACACCACAAATTGGAAGTGACAATTTGTCACTACCTGTGCTGGGATTTGAACCTAGAACCTTCTTATCGAGAGGTCAACATCTTACCTCTGGACCCACCCAGAATCCTCCTCCCATAGTACTGTGATGTCATCAACTTTAGCAACAATCATTGAAATTAAATTTACTGAATGTTGTTTTTATTTTCACTGTTTTATAGTGTTATGTCAATGTGTTATTGGATGCATCAATTACTCTCTCTCTTGTACTCTCTTCACTTTCTTCATATATACAAGATATATATATATATATATATATATATATATATATATATATATATATATATATATATATATATATATATATATATATATATATATATATATATATATGTAAACATTATTTAGCTACATCTTTTCTTTATTTAGTAAATATACACATATATATATATATTTAGTTTGCTGTTTCTTGAGTTTTATTGTTTTGCGAACAGTCTGTCTCAAAATGCAGCAGGAGGCCAATGTGTGGAAGTCATAATCAGTGTTCTCCCCATAACTCTAGAGTGTTGAGAAACTAAAGAGCTGAAACACTTAATGAGGTCCTCTTCTGATGATCATATTACCTCCTGTTGCAAAGCTCTGTAAAAAAGATTTTCGTATCATCATAGTTGATAATACCTAAGACTACAGATTTTTAAAATAATAATAGCTCTATTTTAAAAGAAGTAACAAAAATCATGGATGAGGTGAGTGCACAATCAGGCAACAGCAAAAAGAACTAACATTCTTATTATTTGCAATCTGTTACAGAAACTAGCACAGATGAACCTGAGATACGGTGAATTTATTTCTCTTAATTAAAATCTATTTTAAAATTAATTTTTGTGATTTACTTTTTTTTATCTGAATCTCAGAATGGGCTGGCCAGAGCTACTTAACCATCCTTTCTGGCATGGAAAGTTGTCCAAACTGGCAAAAGATATCACAACTCAAGCTTCTGATAACATGTCATGCAATACATCTATAATTAGGGCATCCTCTTTGTTTGAGCATGGTTCTGAGCTTGGACGAATTAAGGGGATGGATGTGAGGCGAAGCATGGAACGACCTGTCAACAATATTGATGCCATAGATGGAAGTAGACCAGGTAATCTCAAACAGTCATCTGTCTTGGTCAAGACTGAAAATAATCATAAATAAATATTTGTTATAATAAAACAACTTTGAAGTCACACAAACATAAATGATGAAGGTATACTGGTATTGATTCAGTATTAGGAAAAATAAAAAAAACACACAAAAAACAAGAGATAACACAGAATTGTCAGCCAGATTCAGAATTCTTCATCTGATGTTGTGTCATCCGCCTAATGACTTGTTTAATTTAGTAGACAGACAGATCCTCTTCATTGCTCAATGCACGGTGCCTTGTTTTCTATATAACAATGACTATTTTAGTTTTGCCTTCAAGGATAACTCTGCTGGCACTTTGCAACAAGGATTTTGATGCCACATGTGCGATTGGGGGTGGTTTCCCAAACTGTGGTTAATAACGACATCAAAATTCCCTGTTGTTATTCCATGTTTTACTTTTCTAATAAGAAAGAAAGTAATAATAATTTAATGTACCATTCATTGATCTGTGAAGTTTCACTGTTGACTTATGTTCAATTAGGTTAAGAAAAAAAAAATGTTTAAAACAAGTCACCATTGATGGCGACCACTGCCGGTAAAAAGTCAAAGTGACCTACATATTTAAACATGATTTATGAGAAAACTACACAGTGACAAGATTACAAAAATAAAACAACTATGTAGGTCACAATTCATTTACATTTTAAATGGTGCCTTGCCGTTGTGTAGTTATTTTTTTAAACCATTAATTCGTTTTTCCAGTAACACAAAATAAGAATACTAGATATCTAGGTCGGGTTAATTGGGCACATGCACCTTAATTACAGATCAGCTGCCCTCTGAAAATGCCATTATAAATTATTACTAACTTATTTTGTATGCTTTAAAAAAATATTGAAGAGAGTAACATAAAAATGTAAAATTAATATAATTAAATTCTGTTTTAAGTAAGTAAAGAAAAGTACCCCCCGTCACGCCAAGTGGCGTATAGGGAAATATGGTGTTAGTGACCCTATATTTTACAGACCTTCAGCACATGATTTTTGGGGTAATGTGGTCGGTATTACGCCCGTGCTGCTTTACTTTCCCAGAAAAAAATCCGGTACCCATTTAAGGCTGGGTGAACCCGGAGCCGTCGGTTGGGATCGAACCTACCCCTTGTCCGTAGTAGTCCAGTTCACTAACCACTGAGCTATCGCGGCTCCCACTAATTTTTAGGGAATTAGTAAAACCCAGGTGTCCTCGCCAGGGTACGAACCCCGGCTGTTGCCGTGGTAAGCCAACCTCTGTTTTAAGTGCTTGCAGAAAATGCATTTTAAAAAAACATTTAGGAATTATATTTTACCGAGGTATAACAATCTTTCATCATCTGTGCACTGCGCTAAAAGATGGGACACAACTGAAAGTTCAGTAGCAAGGCACAGTGAATGGACAACTTCATAGTGGTCATATCCCCTCTTCTGCATGGATATACATTTTCCGACTATTAAAGATGCTTATGAGCTCAGAATGGTTTTATTAGCCATCGCTGAACAATGGTAATGTTCTCTTTATCAATACTGATGAACATATAACACTAATATCATTTCTTACTAATATCATTTCTTACACAAATGCATTTAATTAATTTACATGTTAAGTGAGAACATTTAAAATTTCACCAACAACTCATTACTATTATATATATTTTTGAAAGCATTAAAAATTATCTTTGATCCCAGCAGTTGTATTAACTACTGATATGGAAGCCTTAGTATTGCACTGTCCACCAGGATTTTCTCAGCAGGATTTAAGAAATCAGTGACACCTCTTTCCAATTACTTCAACTGAGTATAAGAGTTGATAGATCAATGTCAATTTGATATCATTAAACTCAACTCAAATTAATTTTGGGAGCCGCGATAGCTCAGTGCTTAATGAACTGGACTACAAAGGACAAGAAGTTGGGTTCGATCCTGATTGACAGCTTCCAGGTTCACCCAGCCTTTAATGGGTACCGATTTTTTTCTGGTGTAATATCGACCACATCACCCTAAGAGATCTGTAAAAATTATGGTTCCTAACACCATATTCCCTATACGCCACTTGGCGTGACAGTGCTCTTTACTTTTATTTACAAATTAATTTTGTACCATCAAATCACCATTAACTATGCCTTTTGTTACTCATAGGCACTGTTTTAGGGATGGGAGATTACCTACGACCAAAAACAGCTCCAGGACTAGAAAGTGGAGGAAGTCTTTTTACACTGAGGTGACAAAAATTTATTATTCTCATACTAGTACTATATTTTTTAAAAGCATTTTTGTTATTGTCAAGTCAGAATTTTAGATATAATTTGATATAAATATTGGGAAGTTTGCACCGTGTTTCGTTCGTTGTAGACAGCATTCACTAGAGTAATCAGGAATCCATGGGCGCAGCCATATTGTGCGTGCTACGTCATTATATTGTTTCATCGTGTGTCCCAAGACCGACCATGCGCTAATCTTGTGATCTGTTGTTTGGTGTGCAACGGGGATAATCTGACGATGAACTGTGTTTTGTATGTTTGGAGTTGGAGTCAAACACGATGTCCTAACATCATCAAGCGCCATACATTTAAATACTATGACGATCATCATTTTCAGGAGGACGTGATCTTCCGGGCAATGTGGTGGATAGGCAGCAGGAACCTGTAAAGGCTATGTCTGAAAAGTGTTCCTTGTTGCAGTTTCCTCATATTCCAAGTCCGGCTTGTTGCAGGAGCTACTGAGTTAAGTGCTCCGTGCACACCGTGAGCTGTGTGTTTCATCCGTTTTGATCATGTTCCGATATTCCAATTGCTTACGATGAATGCTGATATCGTATGACAGGGAACAGTTGGCTGTGTTAACTTTCTGTGCGGTTTCGCCTTATGTCTTTTGGCGTGTGCTGAGACTGCTATGATGGGGACTACAGCTACCTTTCTTTTTTTGGGAGATGAGTTAGTAATTCGGATGATTCCACTGGCACGGGCGGTTGAGCAATTATGGATTTTAATTCGTTTGCAGTGATACCGGGGCCTTCCATAACCAAATAACCAAATATAATGTATATAAAGTTACAGTTTGAGGAGAACACATTTTGTGCTGCCTCAGAGTTATACTTTGAGAGTCTTTTAAATGACGCTAATTTTATAATATAAACTCTAATTTTTAGATGTCATGGCGTTTTTTTTTTTCAGGCTATAATATTTAAGTCACATATAAACTTTTTCTCAAACAGTAAAACATGACAAGCAAATTGTTATTCTCAAACAGAACACTTAAATGACAAGAAATTATCATTTTGCTATGACAAGTAATTTGTTATTCTCAAACAATTAAATAATAGACAGTTATTCAAAATTTTTAAATCTTTCTTCTATGTGTTCATTAGTTATTCCACATTGTGGTGAACCACTGTTTATATATTTCTTAAAAGTCAAGGACAGCTAAGCATACTGAAATCAAAAATATTTGGGTAGAAGAAGTAGATATCTCAGCTATAAACCATGACACAACACAAATTATGCAGTTTGACACTCTTTTAAGGGTGGACTACGAAGAAGATTAATCTTTGGGTGAACTTAGAAGAATGATAACCATAGGTTATAGGAGTTTTAAAATCAATGAGTGATAGATAGACTGGACTGTAATAGATTAATGGTTTCTTTATGGCTTGACTCTACCCTGGTTTCTGAGTGGTGAGATCTGTCTAGCCTTCTCAGATAACAGCAAAACCAGGAGGCCCCGGGTGCACCTCATGCAAGTTAAAGAGCCTTGGCAATTAAACATTGAAAAGAGTTGGGCAAATTGTCAGCAAAATAACAAAATCTACTCTGAAGGATCACAGGCTATGCTGCGGAGTTCATGAATGTAGGTCAGGATTCTCCTTGGAGATTTTCAATAGGAGAAAATTGGAACACATATTGATATGTCTGGTGCTCAGTGATGATTATCCTGTCATAACATAGTGTACTGGACTGTAAGGTGCAAAACACAGTGTTCTATTCTATTCATGGAATCAGTTTCATTGCAGTCTGGGCAACCCCGTATCTGCTCTACCTCTCATCCCAGCATTTCTCGAAGCGCATGCAGAATGATTGTTCCTGTAAGGTGTTGATTATAGATAGGAGAAATGTAAAAAAAAATATTTAAAATGGTGTGGTAAAAGCATTACGTAATTGATGGAAGACACAAATTTGAACATTTCGGTTCAATAGGCCTTCAGCAGGAACAAACAAACAACACACACACAGATATATATGTAAGTAAATAAAACTAGTCCTACATAGCTAACTAATAATGAGGCATACAAAACAAAATAATTTCGAACTAGTACAAGAAAGAAAAATAAAAATGTCTTCCCTGTAATCTGCACCATGGCCAGAAGGATAATGAACAAGTGATGCAGGATACGCGGTGTAGTTGACCAGCTGATGGGCGGGTCAAAAACAGGTTAAAGGGTTCTAAAAATACCTGAGGAGACATTGTCTAGGTTGCCTTGACCCCTTGATTATAGATACATCTGGTTTTCCCCACTAAGCACTCTGGATCAACCAGATCCCTTTTTCACCTTTTAACTACTCAATTCCAGTCAAATACACGACTTCCGGTAAGTGACTGTGCTGGCAACAGATGCATTTTGTGATGGGAGTCAAATTTAAATTATAAATGAATTTCAATTCCCATAGTAAAAAAGAAATTCAAATGTTCTTGTGTGTGATTTCGAAAATCCTGCCAAGAATATATAGAACAACAACTTAAATGGTTTGGCCACCTGCTCAGAATAAACCCTTACCAATCACCATAAAGGGCTTTCTTTTCGAGAATGCATGGAAAAAGACCAAGAGGAAGACCTGGAAGAAGATGGTTAGATGCAGTGACAGAGACATGTAACAACAAAGGAAAATCACTAATTCAGACAGTTCGAGCAGCTCAAGAATGACAAATGATATAACCACGACACCTTTTCGGTATCAGTGAGAAAGAGAAAAGAAAGAAGAAGAACTACTCAATATTGATGTATTGAGAGAAATCACAGTTGTAATACAATCTACTAATAAGCGAACAAAGAAGAAGAAGACTTTTCTGCTGTCTATAATCTTGAAGTACATGTCATTTCAGTGCACGTCCACATACAGCAGTACCCCCTGATGAAAAAGTTGCCTCTCCACTTCGGCCTGTGCAAACACCTCTGACAACTCGTGAAACAATTGGCAACACCACAGATGGAGAAGCTAGCCTCCAGGACAACTGTAGTGAAACTAAAAGGCTTATCTTTCATGAGAGTGACTTCACCATAACACAGATTGTGGATAACCCAAAGGTGAATAGGTTAACAATCATTTATTTTCAAAGAACAAACACTGATCAGACATTTTAATTATTTTATGTTTCTTGTATTCCCTGAGGAAGGCCTTTAGCAGCACTGTCAAAGCACCTAAAAATATACCTGAATACATACATCAATTGCCTTTTGGTGGCTGATTTCCACACACCAGAGAGTCCTGAGCTTTATAGGGTAGTGTCACTGCCATGTTGGCCACTGAAAGTAGATCACATGTGGTAATGTGATGCATAGTGCGACTTCCTATCTATAAAAGTAAAATAAATGTTCCCTTCATGTCTTGCTAGACATATGAGGAATATGGTGTTTGTGATAGACATATGAGGAATATGGTGTTTGTGATATACATATATTTCCTTGACTGTGGAACATTTTAGTGTGATAGGGTCAGTATCACAACAAGCCACCATTACGTCTCAGAAAATCACTGGTACCCAGAGACTGGGTGAACACATACACTGTCCTCCCCCTCCCCAACCTTGTCGATCTTTAAAAAACCCTCCACATTTTGGAATCAAACCCAGACTTTTTGCTCAGGAAGCAAACTCATTAACCACTCGGCCACTGAGGCTCCCTAGCTACACACACTCCTAATTTATCGTCTCAGTTTACCAGTCCCTTTTGTAAATCAGTAATTTTCCTATACAAGTCTGTGCCCCACCAACCATCTTATTCAGAGTATCATATTCAGCTCATTGGGATTGCACATCTTGAAATAATCATAAGGCATGGGACTGATGGGACTCAAAATTGAAGCACTGATGACTGGATGACCAACAGGAAACACTAGAGTGATTTGAAATATGTAAACCTTTAGTCCAAGATAACTTGACAAGCCTGTATATGCTTCTGATAGCAGCATTATTCATTATACAACTCAAATTATGCAATCAAACTAATAAAAAAAAAAAAAAAGTAAAGTACCCCCGTCACGCCAAGTGGCGTATAGGGAATATGGTGTTAGTGACCATAAATTTTACAGACCTTCGGCACATGATTTTTGGAGTAATGTGGTCGATATTACGCCCGTGCCGCTTCACTTTCCCAGAAAAAAATCCGGTACCCATTAAAGGCTGGGTGAACCCGGAGGCCGTCGGTTGGGATCGAACCCTACTCCATGTCCTTTGTAGTCCAGTTCACTAACCACTGAGCTATCGCGGCTCCCAATCAAATTAATGGTGATGGGAAATATACAGTGAGCAATCAATAAATCAGTAAATAAATCAATGCTATGTTATATGAGACTGTTGATCAAGGTGCTCCATCTCTTTTTTGCCGAATACCTCTCTGTTTATACCTAATATTTCTTGTTTATTTTAGAATAGTTGCCTATCATGTTGATCTTTGTATATTTGTTGTTTGTACCCGATGAATGCTTTTACAGAGACATCATTTTCTTTTGTTCTGTCACTCTACTAATTTAGCTGCTAGATACCATTTTATTATATTCATGCTTGTACTGACTGTCTAAGTTCATTGTGCCATCTGGATAACACGACAAGATATTCCTCTCATAATCTTCCTCCTCATCTTCTCATCTTTGCCTCTATTTTTTCCAGTGATGATCGCATCTCTCTCTTTTCTCATCAAATGTGTAAAAAGTGACGGAACACGTGAAATTCATTTCAAAGACAAACCACATCAGGGGACTAACTTTTGAGAAACAGAATTCCAAGAAATCCAGATAACAAGAGTTTGGATCTGTTTTTATAAATTAGTAACAAAGCTCCAGAATCCAAAATATAAGCAGCAAAGAAGTCAGAATTGATCTATATCATCAATAACAGCTACTTCCACAAGACTTCTCTGATAGTGGTACTATTTGAGTGCTGGCTGTAGAATTTAAACAGACATGTGCTCTTATGTTTCACTATCTACATACAATGCACATTTTCAGAGTAATAGATGGTATGTAACAGTGACAATACAACATTGATAATTATTCACAAAGGATAAATAATATGTAAGCCCAAACACTCCTGGTCATGTGTAACAATTCATCACTGACCATGTGCTTATCATAATATGATAATTCAAAACACAGAAACTGCAGACTTCCGGTCAATATGGCGGATAGGCAGCAGGAACTATTAAGGCTTAGTCAGAAAAGTGTTCCTTGTTGTAGTTTTCTCATATTCCAAGTCCAGCTTGCTGCCAGAGCTACTGAGTTTAGTGCACTGTGCACACTGTGAGCTGTGTTTTTCATCCGGATCATGTTTCGATATTCCGATTGCTTACAATGAATGATGATATCATATAACAAAGGACAGTTTCAGCTGCGTTCACCTTTGGTGCCACTTGGCCTTATGTCTTTTGGCATGTGCTGTAGCTGCTATGATGGGACAGCAGCTGCCTTTCTTTGTTTGGATCCTTCAATGAGATGAGTTTTAATTTGGATGATTACACTGGCATGGGCAGTTGTGCAATTATGGATTTTAATTCATTTGCAGTGATACCGGGGCCTTTGACTAACTATAACCATAACAGAAACTGCAACTAAATATTCTGAACAACACTTGTGTTCAACACTTTCTAAGATGACTCAAAATGCCATCTAGATCTTGTACACAAGTTTGTTCACAAAGTTCTTTAGTTACACCTCATAAGTCATCTTGCTTGCATATGAAAGTCGGTCATTACACATAATCTTTCTTCATCTTATACTTGGCCACTTACCAACTCTGGTCTGCATCCACCATACAAGAAGGAAAACTCCTACATCAAAGTAAGAGCTAGCCTGCCGAAGATATTGTGCATCAGCCATGGTGCAGGTACAAGTACCAACTATGCAACTAGCTCATCTTATGTTATGTTGTTGTTTCTACCTATCCAGTATCATACAGGATGAAAAGTCAGATATGTGCCGAAGTCAGATGTGTTGGGCCGGAAGGCACAAATATCACAGTTATACTGCAAATTACAACACAATGCAGACACGACTACTTAACGCCCTTTTAAGGTCAGATGTTGAAGAGTTGCATTCCTTGAGTCACCGGATGAACGCAAGCAAGCGTCAGATACACATGATCAAAAGACTTGAACGCTAATGAAGATTAATACCTGGCCACTGACAGCAACAGATTCTTTCCATATTATTGATGATGATGATATGAGTACTCTTTTAGTGTGATTATTTATTTTAATTTTTCTTATTTTGCTGTCAGATACAGAAAGTTCCTCCTTGTAAATTTGATCCAAAAGCTTTACCAGTTCCCCCATTTTCTGGTGAGTTATCAGAAAAGGCTGTTTGTCAACATTTGTTTATTGTGAGATCCCTGTCCTTCATCATTATTTGTGTTTCTGTTTTGTCCAGTGTTTTTTCCATCCTTTTGCTTATCATCATAGATTATTTACTTTTTTATTTCCTCATTTTCTCTTTTTAATAACCATTTTATCTTATCTTTGTTGTTATTTTTCTTATTTAATTCTGGATTATTTTCTCGGCTCTCAACATTACTCTTAACATCAATTCTTTTCTTTGTTTTTTCTGCCATTGCCACAGTATTTTTTAACAGACAGAAAGTTTAGATGTAAAATTAGAATATTACAAAAATTAGAACTCTGTAAAATGTAAGATGTCAGATGCACAACTGTGATAGAGAGAGAACCCATTGTAATAAAGATCCAATTAATTGTTTTGCAATTTAAACATCTAAGGACAATCGACCAACAACCATTGTTTCTGTGCATGAAACTACAACACAAACACATTCATGATATACACCCTTAAAACCTGTACACTACACAACAAATACTCTAGACATGACCTTCATTCTTAAATCATTAATACAAACCACCACCACCACAGCTTCCAGAAATGAAACTGTGGATAGTTTTTTTCTTATGCTATAAGTTTAATAAGTATAGTTTCACAGATGAATGTTACCAGTCTCTTGCTTTTAGATGTCCTTTTATCTTTCTTCTTATTTGAAAACATTTTTTTATTTTCTCAAACATGCTTATTAAATGTTTATCTTTCTTATCTTACTACATTACCTTAACAGAAAAGAATAGAACTTTTTGTTATCTAAAACAGATAGAAATTCTCTTTGTATTATCTAAGCATATAAGAGTCTGTCTCTGTTATATTGTCTTCACATGATATTTTATCTTCTTTATTTTATCTAAATAGCTCAGAATTGATTTTATTTTTGATTATCATTATAAAAGCAACAGATAATTAATTTGTTTATTCCATGACCTAAACAGCTGAGAAATTAGCAAGTTTATCAGAGAGAGAAATACAAAAACAAGCCAAGGCCATATTTGACAGTGTTGCACAAGCTGAGAAGGGTCCACCTTCACAAAAACGATTGCAGCTGCTGAACTATATAGCTTGTGTAGCATCCTGCAAACAGCTCTCTACTGCATTGGTGGGTACATACATCACTGATTAAACAAACAAAAATTATTAGTCATATCTTCTACCTTTCAGCTCCCTGTGGAGCATAGGTCTTCAACAAACCGTCCTGTTTCTTGCCATTCTTTTAAGATCATTCCATGTCTTCCCCATCATCTTCATCTCTGTTTCCTTCTGTCTTCTCCAAGAATATTTTGGTCTTCCTTTTTGTCTTTTTCCTTTGGGATTCTGAAAAAAGGCCTGTTGTGTAATACTCTCAGTTGGCTTCCGCAGTGTGTGTCCAGTGACTTAGTCTTCACCCAATTACCATATATTTGTAATATTTACTTTTTGATAAAATATCTCATTGATAATTTCATTGCTTTTTTCAAAGATGAATACATCAAGTCCAAAATGTTTTCTCTATGTATTTATAACAAAGTTTCAGTTATAAAAATAACTGTCTTTGTTGCCTACTATCCTTTGTATTGCTCAAGATTGTTCTAGATTATACAAAATTCGAGAACGCACAAGTTACTGTTATTGAGGTTTTCTTAGTGTTTGGTACCACAGCTATGATGATGATGTAGTTTATGCAATAAGCAAATTAATGTCTATGACAGTAATTCATTTTTGAATGTCAATTAATTAACTCCTTCTGTACGGAAGCTTTTTATCGATGCAATGGAAGAGATTTCAGAGGCAACATTTTTCATGGTTTTAAGAATCAATCTACATATTTATATTTATCTAACATATAACATATTCATCATGTGCCATACCGGTTGGCGTAGGTGATCATGTCCCTCCACAATCTTCTATCGACAGTGCATCATATCAGTTCTGTTGTTGACTGTTTTCCATGCCGTGACACCAAGTTATCCAGTATTTTCTCTCTTTGTCATCCGCGATCTCTCTTTCCTTTTATTTTGCCAGTTGTAACCAAGTATTCCAACTTTCCTCTTCTCATGATGTGCCCGAAAAATGTTGATTGCTTCTTTCTGATGTTTTTTAAGACCTCCCTTTTTGTGTTGGCCTCTTTGAGAACTTCCTCATTGGTCTTTTTAGCTGTCCAGGGAACTTTCAATATTTTTCCGAGAAATCCCATCTCTGTGGCTTCTAATCATCTTTTCGTTTGTTTGTCTACTGTCCATGATTCGCTTCCATAGATCAGAATTGGTTCTATATAGCACCGATGAACTCTCTTTCTCATTTTTATTGACATAGATTTGTTGCATAAGATATTTTTCATTTTCTGAAATGCTACTTTGGCCTGAGCTATTCTGCTTTTTATTTCTGTGGTGCATCTCCCATCTGATGTTATTATTGTGCCCAAATATAACATATTATATATGAATTTTTACATAATTAAACAAGGTATTAGATTTCACCAATACCAAGATGGTACAAGACATGTAATGGTTTGATGACGGTTCACACTAATCAAATTAAGAGTGGCGTACTATGCAATGAAACGTACGTGGCCGAAATTAGCTTGACACTCATTGCTGCGAAACATATGGAAAGAGTTAAATGATAGAGCTTTCTTCACTATATTTTCAGACACAATGTGGTTTGATTGGAACTATTGCTAAACAGGTTAAAGATACATCTCATCTGGACATGTAAGTTAAATATTTACATTTCTCTGGTTCTTTCAGTTTACTGTTTCATTTAACTGATGACTGCTTTTTTTCATTGGCTGCTTAGATGTGTTTTATTCATTTACAGCAAACTGTAATTTTTTTTTTACACTTTTCATTCCAATACAGAAACTTTTTGAGTTCTGAGTTACTTCCCTTTTTAATCCAAACTTGCTTGACCAAACTGGTTATTCGGTTTCCAGACCCACCACTCTGAGGTATAGTAGGGTCTTGGACAGTTTAGGTTGATTGATCCTGATTTAATCAGATATAAGTCACTGGTTGTTTTCAGCCAAAATGGTGTTGAGCATCTTGAACCCATCTGCAACCTGATTTCCAGTCTTTTCATAAATGCAACATTTGTCCAACGAATAAATTTTTATTTACTGTGAACAAAAAAAAATTATTGGATATGTTTTTTCTACAAATTTAACAGTTACTCAAACATTAACAAATATTTGAAGAACTCATGCTATAGAAAAGAACTTTCTTTGAAAAAAAGGACATAATTCAGGTACAGGTTTCAGGCACTATCAAAAAGAACTCCATGTTGGTCTTGGAAAGGAAGTTTGGATGAAAGAAAACATAGAAATGACACTCATGCCTCAAAAGAAACAAAATATTTTAGAATTGAAGATAAATCTGTATATTTTAGAATTGAAGAGAAATCTGAATAGATCTTGGAAAGGAAGTTTGGATGAAAGAAAACATAGAAATAACACTCATGCCTCAAAAGAAACAAAATATTTTAGAATTGAAGATAAATCTGTATATTTTAGAACTGAAGAGAAATCTGAATAGATCTTGGAAAGGAAGTTTGGATGAAAGAAAACATAGAAATGACACTCATGCCTCAAAAGAAACAAAATATTTTAGAATTGATGATAAATCTGTATATTTTAGAATTGAAGAGAAATCTGAATAGATCTTGGAAAGGAAGTTTGGATGAAAGAAAACATAGAAATGTTATTGTTGCTCTGAAAAAGACAAAATATTTGTGAATAGCGCCCATTTTAAGTTAAAACAATTGAATTCCTAAACTGTAAAAAAGTGTAGAAAGAGTCATAAAATATATGTAAAAGAAATACATTGTATCAAGTATATGGTCAGACAACATCAAAGAAACGGTACAACAACATCAATTTTTGAATGAATAAAGTTACAATCAAATGATTGAAGTTGCCAAAATAGCAAGAACTAGAGTCTTCTATCTCCCTTAAAACCCAAGCCGGTACAAGAGTGAATGTAGAGAGAGAGATGGGGCAGCTAAACTAGTAAAGAGCTGAGACAAACTACAACGTTTTGACAAAAGCCTTCTAAAGGATACAAAACAAATATTCTTAAACAACAAATGAGATTGGTTATCAGATACAAAACAAATATTATAAAGTAATAAATGTGAACAGTAGAACATTGATTTGAAAATGGAAGAATAATAACAAAGGCCAGATTTCACTTGGTTAAGTGATAAAAATTTACGTAGTAGGGCAGATAGAATCTCAAGGACCAAAAAATAGTGAAAAATAAGAAGGGACATCATGAGGATAGTAAAAAGAAGGGGTCCCAAAGGGTTTGAAGAAGTGAAAAAGAGAGAAAAAACAAGGGGGAAGAATTGCAGGAGAGGCAAAAAGGATAACACAGCGAGGAATAAGAATAGGATATAGGAGAGACATACTGTAGTCTGTTCAGAAAATGTTGCCCAAACTCAGGATCATTTTTCTTGAAAACTATTTTGTGGACTGCTGTGAAATTTTGGTTGCAGTCTTATATTTTCCCAGACTTTAATACAATATTTTTTTTTCTATTAATAAAGTGATATCGTTTATGATTTTGGTTATGTAAAAAACTCAAAAGGCTTTAAGGACAGATAATTAAAGGTTTCACAGTCAATCAATTCCCCCATTCAATAATTGGCACACTTTCAAATTTTAAGCAAAAAAATATCACTTAGTCTCAAAGCACACGGGAATATATCACATAATCTCAAAATGCATATTCTTACCAGAATATAAAGTAGAGCCAATCACCATGATGTTGTGATATGTAGTACTGTAAAATCTAATGTTTCTTGCACACCATTTGTTTTTGTACACAATTTATATTAGAAATTCTCATTTTTGCAAAATCCACTTTGCCTTTTGATTTAATATTTGCAAATTCTTAAGGTCCAGAAAAATCTACGACTGCATGCCAAAAATGGCGACATTATGCCAAACAGTTTCTGAGAAAACTGATGTTGAGTTTGAGCATACATTTGTGAATAGATGTTTGGTTGCTTGTAACAATTTTCTGTTTATTTTACCTGCTCTCTGGGGCGCCCAAAACTTCAATTTGTAGATGTGTGTAAATGCGACATGAAGACTCTGAACATAACCCCTGCAGCCTGGGAAGAAATAGCTTCAGACCGAAATCTCTGGAAACACACTCTAAAGCTCCAACTTAAACAAGAAGCAGACAGAATCTTAGAAAAAGAGAATACATGGCGAAAGAAAAGAAAAAAAAGAAAACATTTCTAGGGGTGCTGAAAAATCCATAGTCAACTATGACTGACAGGGGCTACAACTGCTACTACTATTACTACTGCATCTCTACTTGCGACTTGGCATAGTATTTAATATTTTATACATTTTATATTTGTGCTTATCAACATAAAATATACTTTTCAGTTCTTATTTTTTCAACAAACAAATTTTATTGTCAAACTAACTCTATCATATTTTTCTAATCACAATAAGTGCATCCACTCTGTTGTAAATCTTTTTCTTGATTTAGGCGACTGAAGTTTTTGAAAGCTCTTGCATTAGTTGCTCATTTCACGGAAACTGTGGACACTAATGTGATATTATCAGAGGTAATTGTTATATTATAATTGTGTTGGTTTGTAGGAAGTAAGATTTTATTTATTTTTTATATAAAAGTAAGTTAATTATTAACTCCGGAGTAAGACAAGGCTGCATGCTTTCTCCTTTACTTTTTATCACATATATGGACAATATATGCAAATTAGCATGCCCAGTCAAAAGAAGTATACCAACAAGGATGATAACAAGCGATAACACAAAAGAGAACGAAATATACGTACCAGAAAACAGCAGAAGAGAGGAAGAAATAAATGAAATACTATTTGCAGACGACCCAGTTCTGAGACATGAAACAACTGAGGACCTGCAAGAACATATCAACAGGCTAAACAACACTTGTAAACAATACAACATGAAGATCAACATAAACAAAACCGAAGTAATGGCAAAAAAGCGAGAAAGAAAGAAAAACTAAACATCATAATAGATAATACAACTTTGAAGCAAGTAGATAATTGTAAATATCTGGGTAGCACGTTAACACAAGACAATAACCAAGAGACAGAGATAGATATAAGGTGTAACAAAGCATGTCAAGTTATAGGCCAAGTATCAACACTATTGAAAAACAAAGCAATAACTACGGAAGCAAAAAGGGCAATATACAAATCAATTTTTCTACCAACTCGGTGCTATCAGTGCCAGAATTGGACGCTGGACTTTAGAACAATAAGAAAGATAATGACCACCAAAATGAAATGTGTCAAAGAATGACAGGAAACCGCTTAAGGGACAGAGTAAGAAACACCGACCTAAGGAAGAAACTCGAAATTGAACCAGCCATCGAATACATACAGAAACAACAGATAAATTGGTTCGGCCACATAACAAGACAAAAAGAACTAACAATGACTCAAAGAGCCATAAACAAACGCTATGAAAACGCCAGATTAAGAGGAAGACTGAGAAAGAGATGGATAAAGGGAATACTAGAGTCACTAGGAGGGATAACACCAGAAGAGGCCAACAGAAGAGCAAAGAATCGCAGATTGTATCTCCCCTCGACGCTACCGGCAATAGAAGAAGGATAGAAGAAGAAGAAGAAGTTAACTATTAAATATGCAAATTAATAGACTGTTTGATCTGATACCTGGAAAAGCAAGACCTAATCATCAGTTCTTGTCATACAGATTCTGAACAGGTCAAAATATAATGAAAGACATCGTGTGCTGGTCCACATTAAGGGTTCTAAACTAAAGAAAAATGAGCCTAATACAAGTACATATTTTAACCCTTGATTATGATACTGTTGTAAAAATTACTGCATCAAAACATAAATTCTTCAAAATTTGACATTTTGCTTGGTCAAACATTACCCCCTTTTTGTGTACATTACACTACATCAATAAAACCAAATTCAACACTCAGGGGTCACTGAAAATTACTATTTCCAGTGACCCTTGAGTGTTGGATTTGGTTTTATTGATGTAGCAATTTTTTTAAATGAGATAATGTCATTTTTGCACACACACAAAAAAATCACCAGTTTTAAAGAAATTTGTAGGTTTTTACTTTTTTTTCTCCCCTGTGACTAGAGAAATTTCCTAGTCGTTGGCAGGCATGAAATAACCCTTTGTAACTCAGGAAACACAGCGAATAATGCTATGCGGTGGCCGAACATACTGAAGGTCTTACAGTGACCATACCAATAGATTTTGTAACATGTCCGGTCCTTGAGGTGAAACTCAAGTTATAAGTCCACCTGAGCCAGGAATTCCAAGTTCCTGTGTTTTGTCTAGTGTTGACACACGGCAATGTATCAAAAGTTAAGAGAAATTACTATTTCTGGAGCACCTAATGTTACATTTAAATGGTAGTAATTTTTACACGGTATCGTAACTGGAAGATAGGTATCATAATTAAAAGTTGAAATTGATATTTTAAACTGAAGAAAAATGAGCCTAATATAAAATACATCTTTAAAAATGGATGATCTATATTGAAATATGTAAACCTCACGTTCCATCTTTGATACAAATATATAGTTTTCTTTAAAAAAGTGATAGGTAAAGTATTAGATGTTAAATGATATATCTTGATTTATGCTGCTTGTAACATTCTACTGACTGATATCTTTTGAATATTATCATCCCATAGTCAATGTCAATTCTTACTGATTTCCTGCGGGAGAACATGAAGAACAATAGGCTTAAACAGGGTCTGTTGCCGGCACTAGGGGAGCTAATTAATCTTGTGGCTACACAGGTAGTGCATGTACACATTTTTCTTGGCTATGTTGTTTTAAAATGTAAGTTCAGCTTGTGCATTTTTTGTTATTATATTTTTCAGTGTTTTTATTAATCAGTTGATTTTTATAATGAATCATTGTTAACTAATGTGCAACCTTGTCCTTTTTGTCTTTGTTCATGAACTAATATAGCAGTCTTGGGGCTTCTTGTAGAGTTTCAAGTCTATCTTATATGGCCTGTGGTTATCTCTCACAGAGTGCTCAACATCTGGCTTACACTGTGCATTTTTTTCTCTATTATTCTCTTGCCTTTTTTTTTCTGCTAATATTAAATGATCAATCAAAGCCTTTTAGACCTTTTTTGCAGTACAGGCCACAGGAATTTCAACACTTCTTTCCAGTCTAAGCCAATGTTCTTGAGTGTTTCTATAGCTTCTCTTTGTATTGCCTGGCATTCTCTTTCCTTGTGGATTCCATGATTTTTCCTGCCTTGCTATACTGTCATCAAGCTTTCCTGGTGTGTGCCTAATTCATCTCCATTTTCTATTCATAATCTGTTTCTCGTTTGGTTTTTTTTTTTTTTGGCCAGATATCTTCATTTCTGATGTTGTCGTGTCATCTAACACTCTATGTACATATAAAATCAGTCAATAATTAAATAAAACTTTGTCTAAAAAAATTGTATATTTGCTAAAATGTTTTATGATTGTTTAAAATGTCTTTTTTTCTTAAAAAAAAATGTGAAAGTGAAAGTCACCATCCTGATATGTGATTTATTGAACACATATATTATATATTTCTACTTCACAGTTTATATTCTTCAAGTGATTTATTTTCAGAAGCCTCTCTCATAATGTGCAGTAATATTTTTTTTTCTTTGTGAATTAATTTAAAATGTGATATTTCATAAACAGTTTGTAAAATATAATTGATTAAATCAATCATACATTATTATGATGAGTGGTAGTGAAAATCATGTAAGCTTCTCCATTTTTCCAAGGATTGTCTGATTAGTTATGTTGTCATTTGTTAATTGTGTCTTCTGGATAAACCTGTAAGACAGTCTTCTCTCTCTCTCTTTCTCTCTCTTTCTCTCTCTCTCTCTCTCTCTCTCTCTCTCTCTCTTTCTCTCTCTGTGTCTCTCTATCTCTCTTGCTCTCTTGACAAGCTTGTCTCTGATAGAGAGAGGATCAAAGTTTTTTTGGAATACATTTGTTGAATGAAAAACAAAGTTTTTTTGCCTGGAAACAGAAGACAAATTTTTATTTTTTCCAGGAACAGAAAATTCATGAATCAGTTGAGGTTTGGGCTGTTCCATCAATTGCATATACAACCATCATAAGGGGAGTAAGAGAGGGGGTAAGTTGGGATCTTATCTCCTCTGTTGTATTAAAGATGGTGATAGTGATTTGTTTAAGTTGTTTGGGAGTCAGCTACAGGGAGTCAGCTACAGGGAGTCAGCTACTTTGTTAACTTATATCATATTTTTGTGCTCTTTCATGGCTTTGTCTTTTAGATATTTAAAATATCTATTGAATACATTTTGTTCTGCATTAGTTTGATATTTATATGATTGAAATAATAAACAAATAACTTGACTGTGAAGTTAGTAAAGTAAAGTAAAGTGCCCCGTCACGCCAAGTGGCGTATAGGGAATATGGTGTTAGTGACCATAAATTTTACAGACCTTCGGAACATTATTTTTGGGATAATGTGGTCGGTATTACGCCTGTGCTGCTTTACTTTCCCAGAAAAAAATCTGGTACCCATTAAAGGCTGGGTGAACCCGGAAGCCATCGGTTGGGATTGAACCTTACCTCTTGTCCTTTATAGTCAAGTTCACTAACCACTGAGCTATCATGGCTCCCGATTGTGAAGTTAAGCGGGTTCAAATTCAAAAAATTATACCAAATATTAATTATATCTAACAATGATTACTGGTGGGAAGAGCGGGTGGCCGAATCAATCATTTTACACGCTCTAAACCAGGAGAACGCGGGTCCGAATCCCAGTAGGGTCAAATTATACCAAATATTAATTATATCTAACAATGATTAACAAAAGAGACTGCAATCAATATAGAGGTATATCTCTGCTCAGCCATGTAGGAAAGCTATACGCCAAAATCTTGGAAAAAAGACTGAGACCAATAATAGAACTACAGTTAAGCGATTCTCAAATGGGGTTCCGAAAAAACAGAGGATGTACCGACGCACTATTCACACTAAAACAGCTTGCAGAAAAAACGACAGAACACAACCAAAACTTATACATAGCCTTCATTGACCAGGAAAAAGCATTCGACAGAGTAAACAGAGAACAACTGTGGGAGATACTAACAACATACGGAGTAAGCCAACATCTAACCAACATTATTAAAAGTCTCTACGCCAACAGCAGCTGCAGGGTCAGAACAGCAACAGGCTACACAGACCACTTCGAAGTTAGATCAGGTGTAAGACAGGGGTGCGTACTATCCCCCCTACTGTTTATTACATACATGGACCATATATGCAAGCTAGCCAACCCATCAGAGACAGAGGAGATCAACGAGCTTCTATTTGCAGACGACCAGGCACTAATACATGAAACAATAGAAGACCTACAAGAACACTTAAACAAACTCAACATCTTAGGAACAAAATACAACATGAAAATCAACATCAACAAAACAGAAGTCATGAATGTCGCCAAAAATAAACAGAACATCAACATAACTATAGAAGGCAGACAACTAAAACAAGTAGAGGAATTCAAATACCTAGGAAGTCTAATGACAAACGACAATTCCCAAACAGCAGAGATAGAATCAAGATGCAACAAAGCTTGTCAAATCATCGGACAGTTATCACCACTATTGTCCAACAAGGAAATAACTCTGGAGGCAAAACGAGCACTATACAATACAATCTTCATTCCAACGTTGTGCTACCAATGCCAGACCTGGACTCTAGATGCAAGAACAATAAGAAAAATAACCTCTACAGAGATGAAATGTGTTAGACGAATGACAGGAAACAGTCTGAGAGATAAGATCAGAAATGTAGAACTGAGAAAAAAGCTAGGAATAGCCCCAGCCATAGAATATATAAGGAAACAACAGATAAAATGGTTCGGCCACGTGACAAGGCAGAAAGAACAAAACACAACACAACGAGCCTTCAACAAACGTTGTGAGAACAACAGACCCAAGGGTCGACCACGAAAAAGATGGATCGATGGAATATTAGAAGCACTAGGAAACATAACAGCAGCAGAGGCGAACAGAAGAGCAAAAGACCGCAAATTATATCTCCCCTCGACGCTGAAAGGCAGATGAGGAAGGAAAGAAGAAGAAGAAGAAGAACAATGATTACTGGTGGGGAGAGCGGGTGGCCGAATCAATCATTTTACAGGCTCTAAACCAGGAGAACGCGGGTCAGAATCCCAGTAGGGTCAAATTTTACCGAATATTAATTATATCTAACAATGATTACTGGTGGGGAGAGCGGGTGGCCGAATCAATCATTTTACAGGCTCTAAACCAGGAGAACGCGGGTCCGAATCCCAGTAAGGTCAAAAGTTTCTTCTATTGGGGTGAAATAAAAACTTAGACCTGCACATCTCGCTGTGATGACTGCTTAAACAAGTGGCCTTTATTCTTTGTCCTATAGGTTCCCCCTGGAAGATCCCAGTAGATGGGAAAATGCATAAATTAAAGATATTTAAAAAAAATTATTACTGATTAGCAGTAAAAGTGAAGAAGAAGGCCTTACTAGTAAACTAGCAGACTATGGCTTACTGTAGCAATGTGCTTGATGAAAAGAGTTCATACTTTTTAAAGGGCTACACCAGGAGCCGTGATAGCTCAGTGGTTAGTGAACTGGACTACAAAGGACAAGAGGTAGGGTTCAATCCCAACAGACAGCTTTCAGGTTCACCCAGCCTTAAATCGGTACCGGATTTTTTTCTGGGAAAATAAAGCAGCACGGGCGTAATACCGACCACATTACCTCAAAAATCATGTGCCAAGGGCCTGTAAAATTTATGGTCACTGACACCATATTCCCTAAACACCACTTGGCGTGACGGGGGTACTTTACTTTTTTTTTTTTTAAAAGGGCTACACTGGAGAGAAACAATGTTAAAACAATTATACAAACTTCATCATCTTCATTTAAAATAAAAAAACTTGAACTACCTCAATGAGGTGGTCCTATTGAAAACTAACCTTCAGGCTAAAGGCCAAGTTTGAAAAACATAACAGATTCACCTATCTTTGGAAGCTTGAATTCACAAATTGTTCACATTAATGAAAAATGAGTTAAGAATTGCCAGGCAAGTTTTGCAAACGTGATTAAAAAGAAAATAAAGGTTCAATTCATACCTTGCTAGGCGTATGGAGAATATGGTGTTAGTGACCACATTTTTCTATGACCACTGCATGTTTTTGGGTGATGTGGTTGGTATCATGCTAGGTCACCTTTACTTCCCAGGAAAATCTCTGGTACCCATTTATAGATACTATAGAATCCCTGAGCCTTGTCAGTCTGAAAAAAAAAAGTGCCACTTCTGAGGATCAAATCCGGACCTTTCTGATCAGGAAGTGAGCCTACTACTCACTTAGCCACCAAGGTTAAATGTTGCATATTGAAGAGTACTAACTAAATTTTGAATATATTTAAAATCAAATTGAAGCTTTACTTTGGAGTTGTTCTGCCTGACTTGTTATTTACATGCAAAACCTGAGCAATCACAATATCATGAAGCTGAATTAAAAGTGTTGCATGCAAAAACTATTAAATAAAATGGCAGAACAATGTGTCCGATGTGCAGAAATAATTTAGTATTACTAGTATCTACTCCATGCTTTGTAGATCACAGATGAGATAAGATGGGCATGTGGCCAGATCAACATCAAATAATCTATTTTATGGTGAACTGCAAATAGAAAGATCACATGGTGGACACAAGAAAAGACTCAATGACACACAAGAGGTGCCACTGATTAACACTTCTTATGCTTTGGAGAACATTTCTGTTAATCACTGGGCATGATGAATAGAGATTGCTAAAGTTATGACAATCTATGAGAGAAAAACAAATAAATTATTTCACCCTGAAGTTATCACTTTGCAAGTCAAACTTCAGCAAAAACATCATCCTTTTTGACCATATTCTCATTGCACTCTATAGACTTCGTATTAGCTTCAATTACAATTTCTAACTATCTCAAACAACTTTGTATTAGCATCAATTACAATTTCTAACTATCTTAAACAACTTTGTATTAGCCTCAATTACAATTTCTATCTATCTCAAACAACTTTATATTAGCCTCAATTGAAATTCATAACTATCTCAAACAACTTCATATTAGCATCAATTACAATTTCTAACTATCTTAAACATCTTCATATTAGCCTCAATTACAATTTCTATCTATCTCAAACAACTTTATATTAGCCTCAATTGAAATTCATAACTATCTTAAACAACTTTGTATTAGCCTCAATTACAATTTCTAACTATCTTAAACAGCTTTGTATTAGCCTCAATTACAATTTCTAACTATCTTAAACAACTTTGTATTAGCCTCAATTACAATTTCTATCTCAAACAACTTTATATTAGCCTCAATTGAAATTCATAACTATCTTAAACAACTTTGTATTAGCCTCAATTACAATTTCTAACTATCTTAAACAACTTTGTATTAGCCTCAATTACAATTTCTATCTCAAACAACTTTGTATTAGCCTCAATTACAATTTCTATCTATCTCAAACAACTTTATATTAGCCTCAATTGAAATTCATAACTATCTTAAACAACTTTGTATTAGCCTCAATTACAATTTCTAACTATCTTAAACAACTTTGTATTAGCCTCAATTACAATTTCTAACTATCTTAAACAACTTTGTATTAGCCTCAATTACAATTTATAACTATCTCAAACAACTTTGTATTAGTCTCAATTACAATTTCTATCTCAAACAACTTTGTATTAGCCTCAATTACAATTTCTATCTTAAACAACTTTGTATTAGCCTCAATTACAATTTCTATCTTAAACAACTTTGTATTAGCCTCAATTACAATTTCTAACTATCTTAAACAACTTTGTATTAGCCTCAATTACAATTTCTAACTATCTTAAACAACTTTGTATTAGCCTCAATTGCAATTTCTAACTATCTCAAACAACTTTGTATTAGCCTCAATTACAATTTCTAACTATCTTAAACAACTTTGTATTAGCCTCAATTACAATTTCTATCTTAAACAACTTTGTATTAGCCTCAGTTACAATTTCTAACTATCTTAAACAACTTTGTATTAGCCTCATTTGCAATTTCTAACTATCTCAAACAACTTTGTATTAGCCTCAATTACAATTTCTATCTCAAACAACTTTGTATTAGCCTCAATTACAATTTCTATCTTAAACAACTTTGTATTAGCCTCATTTGCAATTTCTAACTATCTTAAACAACTTTGTATTAGCCTCAGTTACAATTTCTAACTATCTCAAACAACTTTGTATTAGCCTCAATTACAATTTCTATCTCAAACAACTTTGTATTAGCCTCAATTACAATTTCTAACTATCTTAAACAACTTTGTATTAGCCTCAATTACAATTTCTATCTTAAACAACTTTGTATTAGCCTCAATTACAATTTCTAACTATCTTAAACAACTTTGTATTAGCCTCAATTACAATTTCTATCTCAAACAACTTTGTATTAGCCTCAGTTACAATTTCTAACTATCTCAAACAACTTTGTATTAGCCTCAATTACAATTTCTATCTTAAACAACTTCATATTAGCCTCAATTACAATTTCTATCTTAAACAACTTTGTATTAGCCTCAATTACAATTTCTATCTTAAACAACTTTGTATTAGCCTCAATTACAATTTCTAACTATCTTAAACAACTTTGTATTAGCCTCAATTACAATTTCTATCTTAAACAACTTTGTATTAGCCTCAATTACAATTTCTAACTATCTTAAACAACTTTGTATTAGCCTCAATTACAATTTCTAACTATCTTAAACAACTTTGTATTAGCCTCAATTACAATTTCTATCTTAAACAACTTTGTATTAGCCTCAATTACAATTTCTATCTTAAACAACTTTGTATTAGCCTCAATTACAATTTCTATCTTAAACAACTTTGTATTAGCCTCAATTACAATTTCTAACTATCTTAAACAACTTTGTATTAGCCTCAATTACAATTTCTATCTTAAACAACTTTGTATTAGCCTCATTTGCAATTTCTAACTATCTCAAACAACTTTGTATTAGCCTCAATTACAATTTCTATCTTAAACAACTTTGTATTAGCCTCAATTACAATTTCTATCTTAAACAACTTTGTATTAGCCTCAATTACAATTTCTAACTATCTTAAACAACTTTGTATTAGCCTCAATTACAATTTCTATCTCAAACAACTTTGTATTAGCCTCAATTACAATTTCTAACTATCTTAAACAACTTTGTATTAGCCTCAATTACAATTTCTATCTCAAACAACTTTGTATTAGCCTCAGTTACAATTTCTAACTATCTCAAACAACTTTGTATTAGCCTCAATTACAATTTCTATCTTAAACAACTTCATATTAGCCTCAATTACAATTTCTATCTTAAACAACTTTGTATTAGCCTCAATTACAATTTCTATCTTAAACAACTTTGTATTAGCCTCAATTACAATTTCTAACTATCTTAAACAACTTTGTATTAGCCTCAATTACAATTTCTATCTTAAACAACTTTGTATTAGCCTCAATTACAATTTCTAACTATCTTAAACAACTTTGTATTAGCCTCAATTACAATTTCTAACTATCTTAAACAACTTTGTATTAGCCTCAATTACAATTTCTAACTATCTTAAACAACTTTGTATTAGCCTCAATTACAATTTATAACTATCTTAAACAACTTTGTATTAGCCTCAATTACAATTTCTATCTTAAACAACTTTGTATTAGCCTCAATTACAATTTCTAACTATCTTAAACAACTTTGTATTAGCCTCAATTACAATTTCTATCTTAAACAACTTTGTATTAGCCTCAATTACAATTCTCTAACTATCTTAAACAACTTTGTATTAGCCTCAATTACAATTTCTAACTATCTTAAACAACTTTGTATTAGCCTCATATCTTAAACAACTTTGTATTAGCCTCAATTACAATTTCTATCTTAAACAACTTTGTATTAGCTTCAATTACAATTTCTATCTTAAACAACTTTGTATTAGCCTCAATTACAATTTCTATCTTAAACAACTTTGTATTAGCCTCAATTACAATTTCTAACTATCTTAAACAACTTTGTATTAGCCTCAATTACAATTTCTATCTTAAACAACTTTGTATTAGCCTCAATTACAATTTCTATCTTAAACAACTTTGTATTAGCCTCAATTACAATTTCTAACTATCTTAAACAACTTTGTATTAGCCTCAATTACAATTTCTAACTATCTTAAACAACTTTGTATTAGCCTCAATTACAATTTCTAACTATCTTAAACAACTTTGTATTAGCCTCAATTACAATTTCTAACTATCTTAAACAACTTTGTATTAGCCTCAATTACAATTTATAACTATCTCATACAACTTTGTATTAGCCTCAATTACAATTTCTAAACTCTCTCAAACTGAAACAGAGAATGATGACAGCATGGTACATATCAACACAGAGGAACAAATAACAGCATTGTGTGATGCTTTATTGAAGCTCTGTTATGAAACATTAAAATATCATTGACTGATCTAGTCAGTCAGTAAAACCTACACTGTCTTTCAGCTGTTAGTTTTAGTGTTGTTGTCAGATTATCCACATTGAACAACTATCCATAAGTTATCAGATCTCCTCCCTAGTAAGACCCGTAGAGTGAAACAATAAAGAAGTCAAGGCTTCTAGATGCATAAGGATGCAAAGCTGCTCTAAAGCTGATGACTATAATGACAATTTTTAAAAATGAGGTAAAAGTGGTATGGTAACAGCTTTACATAGGCAAAACAAAAGTCGAACAACGTTTCGGCCAAGTAGACCTTCAGATGTAACAATAAACAACAACCCAAAAATATATATAGGGATATACACAGAAAATCTAACTACATGGCAATAATATGCTAGATTGTTGTGAAACAATAAACTAGTTCACAGGTCTACCCCTGATCACCTTATATCTCTCCTGAATCGAAGCAATATCCCTCCTGAAAATATAAGAGTCGCACCAGGGCTGCAAATTCACAAACACAACTCTATGATTTCACTCTTCATTATGAGCTTACTGTAGGTTTAGGGATATACAATTGTCAATCATGATGACATAGGAAACACAGCAATATTTGTCCACATTGTCCGATTCTCTCCAAAGAATGCTGCGAAAATGTACGTAATACCATAGCGGTGGTGCACTCCCTAAAGTGGAACCTTTGGTTGACTTGGCAGAACAATTCATATTAAGGAGCTGTGAGCCACTGGTGCCGAAAAAATTCTGACAGTTATTGAACAGCTCTCAATGTTATGATGTAAACTGCATATCAAATCCATGATGGGGTAGGGTCATATTCACAAAACTTGACTTGCCAAAAAGGACTGCTGCCAGGTGCACAGACTTAGTTGCACCGGTGTGAATCCATTAAGTGGAACATCTGGGTGACTTTAACGCAGCAAAACACATCAGAGAGCTGAAATCAATCAGCCTCAAAATGCAAATCCTGCATCGGTTGATGGAACTTAAGCTTTATTCCCCACCATCTTGAAATCTTTCAGATGTATTTCTAGTTAGTCAACAGCTGATATTATATTGTTAATAAACTAAGAAGAAAGTTTAAATTGATAGATCTTAATAGAAACAGACCTGAAAATAATCACATACCAATTATAAGAAGAATGCTTGTGATCTGTGTAATAAGGAAATAGAATTAAAACAATTTCTAAAAATAAAACTAACGATATCACAATAAATTATTTAAAAAAAAAAAAAATGAAGGATGATATCATGATCAGTTATTGTAAACATTTATTGTATCTTCCAGAATGTTCATCAAAATGTAAGTTTGTATTTATAAACACGTTATCATTCCTTTAATTTGTAATTCTCTTCTGGATCTTCTATTCTGTTTCATTTTGAGTTAATGTTTTTTGTAACAAAGATTTTCCTTTTTTTTTGTTGAAGTGTCAAGTTCTTGTTTTCATCCCCCACAACTGTGATAGTGTACTACATGACAAGTATTGCTCAGCTTCATGCACCTTGTAAAGGACATGAAAAATAGTGTTTTTTTTGCACGCTGATATAATTAATTTACAGAGAACTATTGTATGGGTGCCTTTCAACCCCATCACATCTTGCTTCTTCACTACTCTATTTGAGTACTTGCTTTGTCTTTCCTCTTTGATCTTTACTCTTCTGCCAAGACCTGTTAGCCTGTTTCCAGAACTACTAAAGAAGAAAAGAAAGATAGAGTTTTTATATTACCTAACTTTTTATTAGTATTTATTAACTAGTTCACTTATCCCCATCCCAAAGTCAGCTATGAGTCACTGCCTGATTTCAGCATATTTTTATATCTTAATTTCAATTTTTCACATAAAATATTGCTGCTTCTGTGTTTGGCTTCTTTTGTTACCATACAGTTTCTCTTGTAAGGGATTTTGTAAAGGCTTTTAGCTCCTTCTGTGCAATGATATGCCTTGGAGGTTATTTGAACCATGACCACTCATTCCTCTCTTCAATGTTTCCATCGTTAAGTGTAAACTATCAATCTTCATACTTCGCATTGTGTTCTGGTTCGTCTGTTGGGTCAGAATACGTCACACCTGTCTACATGAAATTGACTGCACACACAAGTTTCTTGTACAAAAGAATAGCAATGCTTTATTTACATAATCCTGTTAACAGAGGTTATCAATATAAACAGCCCAGCGGTGTTGATTACCGCTCGGGTATCAAAGTAAATGCTAAGGAGGTTCCAGATACCTCCGAACTCTTGTAATTAATCTCAGGGCTCTCTCTTCACACATTGCATCACTTATCTCTGTCCACATTCCCTGAACAGTGTACAGAACTTAACAACCAATATTCTGTCCACGTCATAAATCCATCTCATAGAACATCTCATTACACACACTTCCTCACTAGTCCACTCACTGTCACTCCACAGTATGATTACAAAATATTCAGCTTCCTATACTAGAGGATTCAGTCTCACTCATTCCTTTAACTATATTGAACTACTTAAATGACATTTCTAATAAAAAATCTAATATCTTTAGTAATAACGAAAAGACGATGGTCATATGTTGGACATGTGATGAGAAGAGATAATAACCGAATAGCAAAGCAAGCCCTCATGTGGGAAACAACAGGTAAGAGAAAAAGAGGAAGACCCAGAGAGACACTGAGGAGAACATTGGTGAGAGAGGCAAAAGCAGCAGGAATCGGCTCCCTCAATGAGATAGAGCTGCTTGTACAAGAACGGAGACAAATGGCGAGATTTGATAAAATATCTTTAAAAGAATGGAAAACTGCTAGAACAAAAATTCAGATAAGAGAAGGAGTATCTAGGTCTATGCCCTATGGGCCGGCTACGGCTCGAAAGGTCAATAGATAGATATGAAATTTCCACCTTATGGTTGTCCCTACACATGGCTAGCTGATATGGGCATTCACCCTGTTACCACTAAAATATATCCACTTCTCTACTAACTTAGATTGACTGTGCCTTCCTACCTCCTTAGCTTACGTGTGATCTCCTCTTCCTTTCTCTCTGCGCAGGCTTTTAAGTATCTCATGTCTCAACAGTGTAAAGCTACCTACGTCATTTCCCCCAGCCAATGAAATCTCACCACATCATAGTCTCTGTCTGATACTTAACACTTCCCTTAACTGTAATCACTCCTTTGTGATTCTAACCCTTTTCTCATAATCATGAGATTTTCCTCCCTCTATTCACCTAAACAACTAGCTCATAACTATCCCGTGAATATCACTTTCCCTAAACATAAGATGGTTCTCTCAATTCTCTTTACACTGTCCCCAAATCCATTATTTCCCTACATCCTTACATTCATGTTACACTTTCATGTTATCAGGCAGTCTTGCAGGACATATTCCTTTTGTTTGTTTATCTTCGCCAAGTAGGCTCATCTATGTGCCCAAATTTTAATTTATTAACTGACAGTTAAGTATGTAAAGGTTGGAATCAAATCCTAAAAATTAGCACCTGATCTTTTCTAGATGGTTAGCAGTGTACCTCTATTATATAAGATTCTTTGATTAAACATCTGTGACCTGTATGGATTCTTTAATTCTTATATCTCTCTCTATTTCTCTCTCACTCTCTTGCCCCTTCTCCTCCTTTCTGTATACTCCTACTCTCACTCCTACTTTCAGTATAAATTTTGTATTTGCTCTCTATAAAAGTAAAGTAAAGGGTCAACAATTATTAGGGAAGGCTCAATCATGAGACTAAGAAACAACCAAGATTTACAAGAACTAGCAGCAGATCATCAATTATGGAGAACTATGATTTCTGCCCTGCATGCCATCTTTGATCAGAGAGGAAAATGAAAGTAAATGGTTCATTCCACATCTTAAAGCTTACAGCGAATAAGGTGTTAGTGCCCAAATGTTTCAATGACCAACAGCACATTTTATGGGATATATGGTTGGTATTATGTTATGTTACTTCAAAGGATTTATAATCTACAAAATAGATGGATAATGTGGTGGCCAGGAAGAGAAATAACTAAAGTATGATAATGACGTATGATTAAGGCCTTGACATTGGCAGTGAGATTGATTCTATTAACAATTACATGTAAAAATGGCTGCGCAAAGAAGGGATAGATCCTGATTTTGCTGACTCTCAAGGAGCTATGAAAGACAGATAGCAATGGAGATCACTAGCTACAAAAATCTGTGTCTCTCTGACATCTAGATAATAAGAAATAAGGGAAAATAAACAGGACAACCAAGAACAGTTTTCAGTAGTTTTTTCAGAAGATCCATCATCATCATTGAGGGCCGTCTCTGCATCGAAGGTTGATTACCATGGAGCGCCATTCCGCTCTGTCTCTTGTTTTGATGGTGCAGGTTGTTATAGGTTGACGTGTCCATCTTTTGATGTTACACGTCCATGTTAGTCTTGGTCTGCCTCTGCCTCTTTTACCTTGTATTTTCCCTTCCAATAATACTTTTATTAGGCTGTTATGTCTTTTAACATGCCCCACAAATTTCATTTGTCTTGTTCTAATTGTGTTTAGTAGTTCTTTTTTCATTTTTAGTTGTTTTAAGACTTCATCATTTGTTTTCTTTTGTTTCCATCCATTTCCACCTATTCTATAAATCCACATTTCAAAGGCTTCAATTTGCTGTTCTGTTTTCTTGTCTAATGTTAGATGATTAGTCAGTTGTAATGTTGCTACTGATTCATTTTCATTCCTAGGATGATCAAGTTCTGAACCACATTGCTGCCAAGATAATAGAGACGGTCACAGCTACAAAGTCAACACATGCCCAGGTGATGACATCAGTATTCTGTTGTGAAGTTTTACTTGTTGTGGACATCAGAAACATTTCTTAAGCATTCAGCTTGATCATTATCATCATCATCATCATCACCATCGTCATCAATAATCATCATCATCCCTATTATCATCACTTATTTACATAATTCTAAAAATTATCTTTAATTACCATTATTCTTCCATTATCCATAACTCTCATCATCCCACCATCATGACATATATATATATATATCATGACCATAACGTTGTGCTACCAATGCCAGACCTAGACCCTAGTTGCATGAACAATAAGAAAAATAACCTCTACTGAGATGAAATTTGTCAGACGAATGACAGGAAACAGTCTTAGAGATAAGATCAGAAATGAAGAACTGAGAAAAAAAGATAAAAATAACAGATGAAATGGTGTGGCCACGTGACAAGGCAGAAAGATCAAAACACAAAACAACGAGCCTTCAACAAACATTGTGAGAATACCAGACCCAATGGTCGACCATGAAAAAGATGGATTGATGGAATATTAGAAGCACTAGGAAACATAACAGCAGCAGAAGAGCAAAAGATGGCAAATTATATCTCCCCTCATCGACCGGCATCTTGCCTCGAGACCAACCAGTCCCCATAAGGCAAATGAGGAAGGAAAGAAGAAGAAGAAGAATCATGACCAATATTACCGCTATCATCTATATTTATCATTAATAAATTTCTTTGGCTCTTATATCATCATAGTTGTCATTTCTACCTTGTATCATTATAATAAAGATCATCATCATCAAGTGCCAAGCCTGTTGGTGTAGGTGTTCATGTCTCTCTACAACTTTCAATCTCAACAGCTATTTATCATTTCTATTGTTCACCTTCTGCAAAGCCATTCTTTCAAGCTGTTTAATATCTTTTCTCTTTGCTTTCTTCTATCTCTTCAACCCTCAATTTTCCCAGTTGTTACAATATATTTCAACTGTTCCCTTCTCATTACATGGTCAAAAGATGATAATTGTTTCTTCCTAATAATGGATATTAGCTCTCTTTTTTGCTTTGGCCTCTTTCAGAATGTTTTCATTATTCTTCATGCATGTATTCCGTTTTATCATTGTTTTAATTATCAGAAACAGTTAGTATTTTATAATAATTTAATGTTGGATCTAGTACATGATGCACTGTAGATAGAAGATTGTGGAGGGACATGATCACCTACGCCAACCGGTATGGCACATGATGATGATGAATGTTGGATCCTTCATGCAAGAAATGAGAATAAATTAGTTGAGTTTGTATGTTTCAGTTTCTTTTTTTAAAATGGAAAATGTAATCACTGTTTTGCAGAAATTTGTCACACAGGAAGTGTGTCAGTCTTTGTGGTATCTGTACAAGCATTCTGCGGTGGAATCTGTAAGATGTACAGCAATCTCAGTAAGACAATGAAGAAGAGATTATATCTGCACTGATTTTTATGGCTATGGTTGTTTTCATTGTTCAATTTGATAGTAGAGTCAGTATTAATCCTAGATTACGATACCGTCATTAAAATTACAACCCCAAAATGCAAATTCTTAAAATTTAACACTTTGCTGCATGCAAACTAACCCCCCCCCCCCTCCCCCATACCTTCCTGATTACTATTTCCGGTGACCCTTGAGTGTTGACTTTGTTTCTTTCGATGTTGGATCAAGCATAAATGTGCTTACTTTAAAAAGTACTACACTATAGTACAAAAGGAATTAAAACAAAAAAAATATATATAATTAATTTCAAGAAATTTTTTTTTTCTTATGTTGGAGGAAATCTCCTCGGTTGTTGGCACAGACATCAGACAAACCCTTGTAATATGGGATAGTCAGTGAATGATGCTAAGAGGGAGCTGAACATATGATTGACTGACGGCTGCCATGTGAATAAACAACGTAACACCTCCACTAGCCACATCATGATGGGGTCAAATTTCATACCATAAATCTAAATTAAGCCAGGAGATGATTACAGCATTCAATTCCCATGTTTCTTCTAGGGTAAACACACAGCTGTGTAGCAAAAGTTCAAAGAAAATCTTATTTTCTGAACTCCGAATGTAACAATTAATTGGCAGTGATTTTTATCTGTATAAGCAGAAACACAAAAATTAGACTATTCAAATTAAACGTACTATCAACCCTTACGTATGCATGTGAGAGCTGGAAAACAACAAGAGATATAGAAATAAAGTTAAACATACTCGAAAATAAATGTCTGAGGAAAATACTTAGTATAGCGTGGAACAAATTCAAAACAAATGAGGAAATTAGAGAAATTGCCAATCAACTACTAATATCTTCAGTAATCAAGAAAAGATGATTGTCATATGTTGGACATGTAATGAGGAGAGATAATAACTGAATTATAATGAGAAGCAAGCACTCATGTGGGAAACAACAGGAAAGAGGAAAAGAGGCTGACCTAGAGAGACACTGAGAAGAACATTGATCAGAGAGGCAAGAGCAGCAGGAACCGGCTCCCTCAATGAGATAGAGTTGCTTGCACAGAACAGAGACAAATGGCGAGATTTGATAAAAGTTATTTACAGTATTGAAAACTGCTGGAATAAAAATTTAGTAAGAGAAAGAGTATCTGGGCCTATGGGCCAGTTACGGCTTGGTTGGTTGGTTGGTTGCGTTCGCCCGATGGCTAAAGTATTCTAGGGTATCGTAGTAGACTAGAATATTCCTCTTCATCATCCGCCCTTACAAGGACGTAGTGGACGTGTCTGCGTTGTTGTGGTTTGCAGTATAACTATTATATCTGCGCCTTTCGGCCCAACACATCCGACTTCAGCACGACATTTTTGAGTACCGGGTTGTCTTCCCTCTTCGATCCCTGCACTCTTGGCCAGACTAGACAGGTTAGTCTGTTACTGGAGGCACCGCGAAGAGGTGGAGCAGGGTCTGGATGGTTTTGGTTCACCGATCCTGGTGCAGGCCATCAGCTGTGGGTTGCTGACAACTTCCAGTTCTGGTGCTGGTAGGTGGCGCCTTCGCCTCCAGCTACGGCTTGAAAGGTCAATAGATAGATAGATAGATCATATAAGCATGACTCACAGATAGGTATCTAGGGTTAACTTTGATGAATGAGTTTAATTAATTGTTTCTATTGACCTTTCGAGCCGTAACCGGCCCATAGGGCGTAGACCAAGATACACCTTCTCCTATATGAATTTTTGTTCTAGCAGTTTTCTTTTAAAGATATTTTATCAAATCTCGCCATCTGTCTCTGTTCTGTGCAAGCAGTTCTATCTCATTGAGGGAGCCGATTCCTGCTGCTCTTGCCTCTCTCATCAATGTTCTTCTCAGTGTCTCCCTGGGTCTTCCTCTTTTTCTTTTACCTGTTGTTTCCCATATGAGGGCTTGCTTTGCTATTCGATTATTATCTCTTCTCATCACATGTCCAACGTATGACCATCGTCTTTTCTTTATTACTGAAGATATTAGTGGTTGATTGGCGATTTCTCTAATTTCCTCGTTTGTTTTGAATTTGTTCCATTCTATACCAAGTATTTTCCTTAGACATTTATTTTCGAATGCGTTCAACTTTGTTTAATTAACATATTAATTGTTTAGTAAACTTTTTTTATAGTTGTCCTGAGTGTGAATGGCTTAATGGACAATTAATTGGATAGATTGACTGCTGATTTATCAGTGGCTAGGCTAGACTGTGGGTTTATACTTGTGTTAATTAGGGTAAAGATGAATGTATAGAATGGTAAATTCATTTTTGGAATAAAAGATAGATTAATTAATTTTATTGTGAGTGAATGTTTGGAATATAAAGTAGATTAATTAATTTTATTGTGAGTGAATGTTTGGAATATAAAGTAGATTAATTAATTAAAAATTTTTTTAAATTTATAGCATCAAATAGCAGATGACTTGCAGAAATTATAAGCAAAGACAGTTTCCAATGTAAAATCATTGTCAGATTATGTTAGAAAATATGTCCTAAAATGCAACCTGTTACACTATATGGAATTGATTCATGGACGATAAACAAGATAACACAGAGAACATTAGAGACAGCTGAGATAGTTTATCAGAAGAATGCTACAAATTCTATGGATAGCAAAAATTACTAATGAAGAATGTTTAAAAAGAGCTGGAGAAACCTGAAATATCTTCAGAATCATACAAAAAGGATAATCTACATTTGTTGGGCATATATGTGAAAAGAAGGCATTTGAAATATTAAAATGACAGAATTAATGGAAGGAGAAGGAGAGAAAAAATATTGAACAGTTTATCCGAATGGTTTAATAAAAGATCACCAACTGAAATTATGACATGCATGAATGATCAAAAGATAAGAGAGATGATCACTTCTACCAACCAGCATGACACCTGATGATGATATATATATATGCATATGAGAACTGGAAAACAACAAGATATATAGAAATAAAGTTGAACACACTCGAAAATAAATGTCTAAGGAAAATACTTGGTATAGCGTGGAACAAATTCAAAACAAATGAGGAAATTAGAGAAATTGCCAATCAACTACTAATATCTTCAGTAATCAAGAAAAAACGATGGTCATGTGTTGGACATGTGATGAGGAGAGATAACTGAATTATAATGAGAAAGCAAGCACTCATGTGGGAAACAACAGGTAAGAGGAAAAGAGGCCGACCTAGAGAGACACTGAGAAGAACATTGATCAGAGAGGCAAGAGCAGCAGGAACCGGCTCCCTCAATGAGATAGAGTTGCTTGCACAGAACAGAGACAAATGGCGAGATTTGATAAAAGTTATTTACAGTATTGAAAACTGCTAGAATAAAAATTTAGTTAAGAGAATGAGTATCTGGGCCTATGGGCCAGCTACGGCTTGGTTGGTTGGTTGGTTGCTATATATATATAAAAAACAAAATATCCTGGCTTTTTTCTAATTTGTTACTTGATATCTGATATTACAGGCACTTTGTAGGCTGACATGGTACAACGCAGCCATGTTTCAAAACCTACTGGATGTAGGAGGCCTCAGTTCTGTTATGCAAGCCCTTACAGCTGGTGTATCCAGAGTCCAGCAAGCTGTTATAACAATGCTAGGTGTTTTCATGGTGACTGTTGGTCACACAAACAGATTGTTCCAAGAGAAAGTAAGACTAATTCATTGTTAGTTGTTGTCGTTGTTCCAAAAAGAATGTTATACATCATTATTAGTGTATAAGAAGGAGGCATTGGAAATGCATCGGTCGTATGCTGAGAATGAATGAAGACTTCCCCACCATGCATTCATGTGGAAACCATCTGGTAAAAATACAAGGCTGACCAAGAGAATCACTATACAGAACAATTACTAGGGAAGGCTATAACACAGGACTAAGAAACAAGCATAACACAGGACTAAGAAACAAGCATAACACAGGACTAAGAAACAAGCATAACACAGGACTAAGAAACAAGCATAACACAGGACTAAGAAACAAGCATAACACAGGACTAAGAAACAAGCATAACACAGGACTAAGAAACAAGCATAACACAGGACTAAGAAACAAGCATAACACAGGACTAAGAAACAACCAAGAACTAAATAATAAGCAGCAAATAATAAATAGTGATAAACTATGACCTCTGTTGTATGTGCCGTCTTCGACCCAAAAGGAAAATGAATGAATTAGTTTAGGTTTTTCCTTGATCCAAGATAATATTATACATCTTTATTAGTTCTTTTCCTTGTTCCAAATGATAGTAAGAAAGTAAACTTTTGTGTTCATTATCTCTTTGCCTTTATTGAAGATAAGAAAGGAAATCTGCTTAGTAATATAAGGGAACAAATGGAGAGCTGGACTTTGAAGAACTTTGGAACAGACCCGGCTCAAATAATCCTCCAGATATACTACCAGCAGAAGCAGAGTTACACATTAACTGTGGAAAACCAAGCAAAGAAGAAATAATAAAAGCCATCAAACTATTAAAAAATGGTAAAGCTACAGGACCAGATGAAATTCCTTCGGAAGCCATCAAAACAGATTATTAACACAGACAAAGATGTTACATAATCTATTAGATCAAATTTGGGAGAGGGAAGAAATACCTAAAGACTGGAAAGAAGATTATATGATCAAACTATCAAAGAAAGGAAGTTTACAAAAGTGCACAAATTATGGAGGAATTATGCTACTATCAGTGCCAGAAAAAAATATTAAGCAGAATCATTCTAGAGAGACTAAATGAGGCCGTAGAGAAACATTTGAGAGATAAACAAGCAGGTTTTAGGAAGAACAGATCATGTGCTGATCAAATAACTACTCTACGTATAATAGTTGAACAAAGCTTAGAACTAAAATCCCAACTTTATATTTGATTCATAGATTACGAAAAGGCATTTGATAGTTTAGACAGAAGAATGCTTTGGAAGTTGCTGAGTCATTACGGAATCCCCATAAAGTTTATTAACCTGATAAAAACAATGTATGAAGGAATGAAATGTAGTGTGGTGCATGAAGGACAGCTTACAGAAACATTTGAAATAAGAACAGGAGTAATGGCAGGGATGCCTTCTGTCTCCATTTCTCTTTCTACTGGCCATAGATTGGATTATGAAAATAACTCAAAACAACAGCAATGGGATCCAGTGGTCACTGACCAAACAACTTGATGATTTAGACTTTGCTGATGACATAGCTCTCCTATCACACAGCCATCAACAGATGCAGGATAAAATGAGCATACTTGATGAAAGATCACAACAGCTAGGACTGAAGATTAATAGAGATAAGACCAACATTATGAGAATTAATGCAGTTGACAATAACCAAAACAAATTAGGAGAAATACCTCCACCAGACGTACAATCTTACATATATCTGGGCAGTAATATAGATAAAGAGGGAGGAACAGAAAATGATACCAAAATAAGGATATCAAAAGCAAGAGGAACTTTTGTTGCGCTGGGAAACATGGAAATCCAAAGAAATTAGGTTAAATACAAAAATAAAAATTTTCAACTCAAATGTTAAGTCGGTCCTATTATATGGCTGTGAAACATGGAGAACAACAAAATTGACAATCACGAAGATACAGACTTTCATTAATGGATGCTTACGCAGAATAAAAGAATGGAAATGGCAAGATAAAATCACTAACATAGAATTATGGAAATGTACCAGTCAAATACCGGTGGATAAAGAGATACAGCAAAGACGATGGCGCTGGATAGGACACACACTATGGAAGCCAACTGAGAGTATTACACAACAGGCCCTTTTTTGGAATCCTCAGGGGAAAAGACAAAGAGGAAGACCAAGGAATTCTTGGAGAAGACAGATAGAAGCAGAGATGAAGATGATGGGGAAGACATGGAATGATCCTAAAAGAATGGTAAAAAACAGAACGACTAGGAAAGTGTTTGTTGAAGACCTATGCTCCACCGGGAGCTAAAAAGCTAGAAGAAAGATCTCTTTGAAGTAAGCAATTTTTTTTTTTTTTACAGCAAACATTTTTGGTATCACAATTTGTTCTGTACTGCTTTCCCACAAATATAATTTTGCTGTGTCACTACTCACTGCAGAGTTTTTTAATAATTAATGATTTCCTTTCTCTTGAACACACCTCTGGTTATCATAGACATCAAAAAGATATGTTCTTTATTTGTTGAACTATGAAAATTGCAGGACTTTCACTCAAAGATCATGCGCTGTTTTGAAAGTCCTTCAGCTGTGATCCGTGGTAAAGCCTTCGTCCTCATTTATGAGATAGTTCACAACAATAGTGAACTGTTACTTAGCTATTGTCAGTCCAGGTAAGAAATTTTCCAGGTGGTCTTATCAATGTTGCTTTAAATTTGGCAGTAATATAGTGTGGGCCTTTAATAAGATTTGGCCCACTCCATCTATAAAAATGTTACAAAAATTGGCTAAATAAAGTTGTGAAAGTGCTGATATATCACAGTTGTTTGTTTTGATCTTGAAGTGACATTTTAGTTTAAATCTTCCATTCATTCTTAACCCTTAATTATGATACCTACCAGTGGCGCACTTGGTTACATTCTGTAGTACAAATTATTACCACTTAATTGTAACATTAGGAACGCTAAAAATCATATTTTCTTTGAACTTTTGACACCCAGCTGTGTGTTTACCAATTAGACACACAAGGAACTCAGATTTCCTGTTTCAGCTTGATTTATGACCCAATATTGACCACTTGGATTGGACGTGTTATATTTATATTCAGATGGTCACTGTAAGTTCATCAGTATGTTCAGCTACCTCAAAGCATTATTCGCAGAGATTCCTGAGTCATAAAGGGTTGGTTGATGTCGCAGACGACCAGGAAAATTTCCCTGATGAAAGGGTAAAAAAATTAAAAACAACCAATTTGTCAAATTTTTTTTCATATTATAAGATTAAATCTCACAAAATGAGAAAAAAATAAAATAAAATCCGACATCAATAGAAACAAATTAAACACTCAGGGGTCACCAGAAGTAGTAATTAGGAAGGTACATGGAGGAGGGTAATGTTTGAACACTGCAAACTATCAAATTTGGAAGAATTTGTGTTTTTGATTCTGTAATTTTTACTACGGTATCGTAATCTAGGGTTAAAATTAATATTTTAGTTTCAATTTGTGACACCAGACACAATAAAGTTACATTTTTAGCTAAAGTTGACATTTATGTGTGAGCAATATTTTAGTAGTTAATGGTTGTAATAAGAAAGATTAAAGTTTGGCCAATCTGAGAGTTTCAGTTGATGCAATGTTCAATTAATAAGCATAAAGGCTTTTACATTTTAAAACATGGCTTTTTCACAATATACAAAATATTCTTGTATGAATGAACAAAAAAAGAAGATGAAGATATATTCAGTAATATAATTTTTGCTATATGTGTGTTTGTCAAAACTAGTAGTTCATTAATAGTAGTTCAAATTAATAGTAGTTCAAATAACAGATATAGTCACGGCTTGTATAGAATAGCCCTCTTTTACCTAAAATACCAGTTTCCTCTATAATAAATATTTTTGCTATTGTTATTGTTTTCACTATGTGCCAGTCACTAGAAACTGCTACTTGTGTTGTGATCGCCCTTTCCTGTATATCAACAGCGCAAGTTTTTCAGCAAATTTGACTTATACTTGATCATAGGAAATTATAACACAATTGTGTCTATCAAAAAGTGTCAGGATTGTGACTCAATGCACTAGTCATATGTCACAGTTGTTTGTTTTAACTTAAAGTGGCATTTTAATATCTAATCTTGGAAATTTAACAGCGTTTATGGATGAAGATGTCCTGAGCCTAGTTCACTCATTCATTAAATTGATAGTTTATGGGAATGATACCAGAGACTAAACATAATTTGTTTAACTAAAGTCAATATTTATCTATGAATGATACTTTAGTAGTTAATGCTTATAATAAAAACATCAAAGATTGGAACATTTGAGTTTCAGGGGAACACAATATTCAATTTTTAACTATAACAGTTTTTTAATTTTAATATACAGCCATTTTTAATCACTTTGAATGTACAATAGAAGAAGCATATTTATTTTAACTTCCTGAAAAGACACAAATGAGGAAATGGACTAAAGTATTAATGACAAACAACAGTGATGAGGATGCAGGAATGCCATGTTATCAAAAGATTATTTTTTGATGTGGTTATGAACTAGCACTGAGTGGATATGCAAGTTTTTCTAGTGGCAAGGCACTGCTGTGAGGAACTCGGGGTTGAGTCCTAGTTTAAGCTGTTTGCTATCTTTATTATTTTCTTCTGTGTTTCCTTCTATTGTTTGTGGATTTTGCTAAGTGTTATAACATAATTATCTTCCGGTGTCATTTATTTGATTGAAAAGTACACTTGATGATTTATGAAGATAGTTACAATAAAGCAAATGAGTAAAATGAGGCTCCTAATGTGTCATTGATTGATTGATAGTCTGATGTACATTGTGTAACACAAAGCATGTTGTTACAGATTAGTAATGTACATTGTGTAACACAAAGCATGTTGTTACAGATTAGTAATGTACATTGTGTAACACAAAGCATGTTGTTACAGATTAGTAATGTACATTGTGTAACACAAAGCATGTTGTTACAGATTAGTAATGTACATTGTGTAACACAAAGCATGTTGTTACAGATTAGTAATGTACATTGTTTAACACAAAGCATGTTGTTACAGATTAGTAATGTACATTGTGTAACACAAAACATGTTGTTACAGATTAGTAATGTACATTGTGTAACACTAAGCATGTTGTTACAGATTAGTAATGTACATTGTGTAACACAAAACATGTTGTTACAGATTAGTAATGTACATTGTTTAACACAAAGCATGTTGTTACAGATTAGTAATGTACATTGTGTAACACAAAATATGTTGTTACATATTAGTAATGTACATTGTGTAACACAAAACATGTTGTTACAGATTAGTAATGTACATTGTGTAACACAAAACATGTTGTTACAGATTAGTAATGTACATTGTGTAACACTAAGCATGTTGTTACAGATTAGTAATGTACATTGTGTAACACAAAACATGTTGTTACAGATTAGTAATGTACATTGTTTAACACAAAGCATATTGTTACAGATTAGTAATGTACATTGTGTAACACAAAGCATGTTGTTACAGATTAGTAATGTACATTGTGTAACACAAAGCATGTTGTTACAGATTAGTAATGTACATTGTGTAACACTAAGCATGTTGTTACAGATTAGTAATGTACATTGAAAGAGACAGCAGACGTCAGACGCCCCGAACCCCAAAATCAACACCTCTAGAAGCTCAGGAGTATCTTAGTCAATGTCTGGAGCTGTTGGTCTCTGGGATCGTGCACTATTTGCCCTCTGTCATGGGTGAGACATTTATTTCATCCTGATATTTTTGTTTTGCATATTTCTTTTTTCTTCTTGAGAATTGTATTAATTATATTTGATGTTTTTATTTATATTTGTATATATATTATTTATATTTATTTTCAACAAGTAGTTCTCGAAGTTTGGATTTACAATATTACTTTTTTTTGTAATTACCAAAACAATACTAATTTCTACAGTTCATTTCAAGTCAGCTTGTGAAGCTGAGGTCCCACAGTGCATGAGCTAAAAGTAGTCAATAATGTTTAGTTTTCTATTTGTACCAGTGTCAATGAAACAAAACTTATCAAGACTCTACAACACCTCGCCATAATGATTATAGAAATAAAGTAACAAATTCTTAATAAGTTAACATGCATAGTTATATTAAAGTTATAGTTAGCCTAAAGCCCCGGTAGGAGCCGCGATAGCTCAGTGGTTAGTGAACTGGGCTACAAAGGACAAGGAGTAGGGTTCGATCCCAACCAACGGTTTCCGGGTTCACCCAGCCTTAAATGGGTACCAGATTTTTTTCTGGGAAAGTAAAGCGGCACATGTGTAATACTGACCACATTACCTCAAAAATCATGTGCTGAAGGTCTGTAAAATATCAGGTCACCAACACCATATTTTCCTATATGCCACTTGGTGTGATGGGGGTACTTTACTTTTTTTTTTAAAGCCCCGGTATCACTGCAAACGAAATAAAATCCATAATTGCTCAACCATCCGTACCAGTGGAATCATCCAAATTAACATCTCATCTCATTGAAGTATCTAAACAAAGGCAGCTGCAGTCCCCATCAAAGCAGCCTCACTAGCACATGTCAAAAGACAGAAGGCCAAGCAGCACCGAAAGTGAATGCAGCTGAACTGTCTTTCATCATACGATATCATCATTCATCATAAGCAATTGGAATATCGAAACACAATCTGGATGAAAACCACGGCTCACGGTATACACAAAGCACTAAACTCTGTAGCTCCGGCAGCAAAAAACAAGCATGTAGGGATCAAAGAGAGAAGCCAACCTGGCACCTTAAAATTTTGATCTGAAGTTAGATGTGTTCTGCAGGACAGTGCAGATATTGCACCTTGCTGTAAACTATTACACAATTGAACTATATTCATCCAATGCCCTTTTAAGGATGGACAATGAAGTGTTGCAATTGGCAGGAAATAACCACAGAAGAAGATGCCAGGATTTAATTGTGTATTGAGATAAAATGTTAGAAGTAAAATAAAACAGAGCAACTATTGAAGGATGTGGAGACTAAGACAAGGAATATATCAGAAAGATTTTATGTCAGTGGAAAGAGTAAAAAGGGGAATATAAAAAAAAAAACAATTTCATGATAAAATTGTCTTTCAATTTTAAAAGAATATAAAATAATTTTTATGCCAGGGTCCCTTTATGAATAATATAATAATAGTTTTTGTGAATATTAACTAAATTATTATTTCATTTACTTTCTGCAGATGAGATTCTAGAAAGCCTAGACCAAGTAGATGGAAGAAAACATCCAAATAATGTTCAAGCTAAGCAACTGAAGTCCTCCCTGCCACTTATTCCAATATTTATTCATTTGATCACTAGTCAGGTAAATTTGACTATTTACTGCATAAACCATTCAATTATGATAACCATTTGTAAAAATTACCACATCAAAACACAAATTCTTCAAGATTTCACATTTTGCCATGGACAGACATACCCCCTCCCTCCTGTGTGCCTTTATAATTACTACTTCCTGTGAGGCATGAGTGTTTGATTTGTTTTTATTAATGTAGAATTTTCTTTTTTTCCCCATTTCTTGCTATACAATCTTGTATAGTGCGGAAAAAAAAAAAAATTAATTTTCAAGAAATTGGTCGCTTTTTCTTTATTTTTCTTTCCTTTTTCACTGTGACCAGGAAAATGTCCTCGGTCGTCGCTGACATATAAACAACCCTTTGTAACTTGTAAAATGCAGAAAATAATGCTATGAGGTAGTCAAACATACTAACAAACTTATGGTGATCGTACCAATAGTCATTGTAACACTTTCGGTCCATGAGGTCAAAGTTAAGCCATAAATCAACCTGATTCAGGAAATCTGAGTACCTGTGTCTTGCCTAGTGTGAACACACAGTTGTGTGTAAGAAGTTCAGAGAAAATACTATTTTAGAGCACCTAACATTACATTTAAGTGGTAGTAGTTTTTACTACAGTATCGTAAACACGTCAATCACAGATAGGTATCATAATTAAGGGTTACTTTTCCATTTATTTCTTTAGTTTTGTTCCTTTATTTCTTCTTCACTTTTTACGTTTATGAAACCTTCACCATAGAGGCCCAATGTTTTTTTTTTTGGTACAGGAAGCCAGAAAAAATGTACTTTCTTGTGAAGAAAAAAGAGGAGGGGAGTGTGTACACTTTTTAAGTTTGATGTTGGTAAAGGTTTATAGTTTGTGTTTGTAGAGAGTAAAGGCACAAACAATACTAAATAGATGGAATGAGTATCAATAGAATAAAATCACTGAAGTAAAAAAAATCCAAACATCTAGAGATTATAGATAGTCTAGAAATTGTGTTGACCAAGCAAACTAACAGATCTAGGATAAATATTCGAATAATAAGGAACTATCAGTGGGCAGTGGTAGTTAACAAGAAAATAGGGAAGTTTGAGCAAGTAAAACAGAGTATTTAACAGCTGATTGGGAGCCGTGATAGCTCAATGGTTAGTGAACTGGACTACAAAGAACAAGAGGTAGGGTTCGATCCCAACCAACGTCTTCCAGTTCACCCAGCCTTTATTGGGTACTGGATTTTTTTCTGGGAAAGTAAAGTGACATGGGCATAATACCAACCACTTTACCCTAAAAATCATGTGCCGAAGGTCTGTAAAATTTATGGTCACTAACACCATATTCCCTTTACGTCATTTGGCGTGATGGGGGTACTTTACTTTTTTTACTTTTAAACAGCTGATTGGAGTAGCAAAAATTTATTGAATAAAGAACAAAGAGAATGTTTGAAGTGCATTAAAATTAAAAGCAGTTTACCATCTTTGATTATATCTTATTGTAAACAATGAACATGGTATATGGAATATGGAAAGAGAGACAGATGGATGAACAGCAGAAAATACCAGACAATCTTGGATGGGAAGAGATTAACAGCAGAATTGATAAGGAATACTTGGGTCAGGTAAAGGAATACATGGAAAGATATCATCACTTATGTTTGTAGGCATGGCAACTGATGATGATGATGATGAAAGGAAACTGAGCTTTATTTTTAGTAGAAAATGTTAATAGGGTTCATTATTATAAAAATTGGTGGGGAACAAAAAAAAGAAATAAGCATTGGTCATTTGACCTTGAGTACCTGGTTTAAATAGTTTTAGTTTATGACATCAGTCTCAGCTTTAAAGGTTAATGGAATCCTCTATATGGCCCATTTCGTCTTGTCAGACGGTCTAGTGGAGGCTATTGTGTATTTTTTGAGGTTTTGTTTTTGTCTAACAGCTTCTCTCGTGGCTAATTCTACCAATGTTTGACAAACACACGCGGTCACATAATGAACAAGTCAGGCTCGCTGATCCACAGGGTTTTCCATCCTTTTTCATGAGTTTTTTCTCTTCTAAGTTTTGCCTTAGCACAGTCTCAAATGATGTTATACCGTTCCTTATACAAGTTCTCCATGATGTGCGATCACTTGCCAGATGTTCCCAGTCATTTTCACATATGGAGAAGTCTTTCAGAGATGATTTACAGATATCTCTATATCGTAGTTAAGGACTGCCGATTTGTCTTTTTCCGTGTATTAGTTCAACATATAGTACTTGCCTAGGAATGCACTTTTCTTCCATTCGTTGGACATGCCCCAGCCATCTTAGTCTTCGACATCTGAGCATCAACATGATTGTTGGTGTCTTAGCATGTTGCAGGACAGTTAAGTTGGTTATTTTGTCCTGCCATTTGATGTGCATTATTTTGCGGAGACATCGCATGTGGAAGACGATTAGTCTTTTTTCCTGGTTTGAGTATGTTGTTCAGGTTTCAGATCCATATAATAGTGTGCTAAGCACACAAGTTTGATATATTAAGTGTTTAATCTTTAGTGTTAGTTTCGTGTTGTTCCAGGCCCTTTCAGTGAGTTTGCCGAAGGTCGTAGCTGCCTTACCAATTCAACTGTTTATTTCTTCATCAAGAGAGATGGTTTGCGTAATTGTGGATCCAAGATATCAGTCTCAGCTTTAAAGGTTAATGGAATTGACCTCTGAGAGAAGACCAATAGGTGCCCAGTCCTCTTTAAAAAATTGATACAAAGTGCACACTGATAGTACCTTTCAGTTTTCAAACTATTCAGTTCAAACTGTACTGTTTGTAAAGTAATTTCTTTGGTGAGTACCTGCAATATATATGTTCAAGGAAGAATAGTCTCATCTGGTTGTCTTTTGAGGAATTGTGGAAGTAATTTCTCCCTGTCAGTTGGTAACCAGTGAGGATACACATGACAATTGAGAAGGAGGTCTTTATTCCATCATCTGCATGTGGAAAAAAATGGGGATAAACTCCAAGGAATAGGGAAAAATGAGCTAACAAATTTATTTACCAGTTTTGTTTCTTTCTTTAGGTATTTCGAAGTCATATTGTCACAGAGCATTTTCTGGATCAGTGTGTCAAACTGCTAAGTCATGTGATCAAAGTTGAAACTGGTGAAACAAACATTGAGTCAGCATCAGGTACACATTTTAAGACATTTTTTCATTTTGAGGTAATGACCTTAATTTGGTTTTGTGTTGTGCTGGGAAAAACATAAAACTTTATTTGCCCAGAGCTATTTTGGCTTTGTTCATCATTTTGTTAATATCATCACCAGCTTCCCCATCAGGTGTTACTATGCATCCTCTGTATACAATCTATTGTAATCTTGCTTTATTTTTGCTTCTTGTTCTCTATATCCATCAGTTTAAAATGTTTTCATTTCTTTGGTTTAATCCACAATTAACTCTGGTCTAGGTCTGAGGACAAGAGATCAGATTTTATCCTGATTGATATTTTCTAGATTCACCCACCTTTTAATTAGTACAGGATTTTTTTTCTTAGGAAGTAAGATGCCATGGGTATAATATTGATCTCATTATCTGAAAGTGTACCCAAAGTAAACAAAATATGGACATTAATACCATAATACCATATTTCCTTTGCACCATCGGGCAGAACATGATTCTTTATTTTGTCCCAATTAACTAGGAGTCACTGCAGTGATTTGAAGCTTTGACAGGATATTTATTTTTGAATTGACTGTTTCCTTCTTGCAGTGTTGACATTCCCAATCTTTTCACTTAGAAAACAAATATAGTTTGGAACAAAAGAGAGAGAGTCAAAGGTTACTGTATAAATATTCAGCATGTCAACATAGTAGTAGTAGTATCCTCTGTGAGTCCTAGTTGACAATGGATATCTGCTCCTAGAAATGTTAGTTTTTATTTTCTTTTGTTGTGTATTCTCTTTTTCTATGCATTTGTCTGCTTCTTGTTTCAGTTGAAGCTTTAGAGTGTGTTTCCAAAGTCTGCAGTTTTTTCTTCTCAGGCTGCAAGGTTTATATTCAGAGCCTTCATGTCACATTTACACGTCTATAAATCGGAATTTTGGGCACCCGTAGTTCTTTTGCCATCCGTTAGTTTGTCCACAGAATATATCTTTTGGTATGTGGCCATCTCATATATTGTGTAAGTGACCAAGCCAACATAACCTATGTTGTTTGAGCTGCGTGTAGATGTTCAGGGGGTTGTGACTGCCAACATAATGTTGCCTTTAATGTAGTGGCTTTCTTTTTTGTAGTTGCCAACAGGTTAACCTAGGTGAACATTTACTACTAAACAATAAACCTGGGGACTGTTTAGTCTCACGGCAAGACGCCATCCTCAAGATATAGAGGTTGTGGGTTCAAATCCCGGCTGCACCAGTTGGGATTTTTATTTATGATTTCTCCTCGCAGTAACCACCCCTGGTCTCAGCAGGAGGCCCAGCTTGACATGTCAATTACTCAAGGACGGGGCAAAATGTGAGTACCTCTGAAGACGGAGTTATCTGCCTGTGTGGCGAGGGATCCCTGTGCACACGGCTGCCAGGGTAAAACGGATTAACACAAAAAATTTGGTTTCTTGTCTCTAGGGACTTCATCAGAGGTGAAAGCTGGCAAACAAAAAAAAAATAAAATAAACCTTATCAGTGTAAATATCTATCTAAGATAGATACAGATCAGTAGTCACCAGGCACATCAAGTTGCATTAGTTTCTCATTCACTGTCACTAGAAACAGACAGCCAAGTCTCTGAAAGTCCTCTCAGATACTATCAATAACAAATAGATTAATCCTTTCTAGTTCCTCTTAGGTGTTATGAATAACAAATAGATTAATCTTTGCTAATTCCTCTTAGGTGTTATGAATAACAAATAGATTAATCTTTGCTAATTCCTCTTAGGTGTTATGAATAACAAATAGATTAATCTTTGCTAATTCCTCTTAGCTGTTATCAGCAACAAATATATTAATCTCTGTTAATTCCTCTCATACAGCTAGAAATAACAAATAAATTAATCTTTGCTAATTCCTCTTAGCTGTTATCAGTAACAAATATATTAATCTCTGTTAATTCCTCTCATCAGACTAGAAATAACAAATAAATTAATCTTTGCCAATTCCTCTTAGCTGTTATCAGTAAAAAATATATTAATCTCTGTTAATTCCTCTTATATAGCTAGCAATAACAAATAAATTAATCTTAACTAATTCCTTTCAACTACTATAAATAACAAATTAGACCAGTTCCTGTAAATTCATCCTCAGTTGTTACCATTAACAACCAGACAAGCAAGCTGTTCTATATTAATTCCAATTTCAGGTGTCATCAGTAAAATCAGCCTAATCCCTGCTAATTCATCTTTCAACTGTTCCTAATGAAAAACAGACTGTTAATTAATCTTTCATATTATATTATTATTATTATTACCATTATATACCTATAATTCATATCAGTTTCAATCTCATTTGGCTATCAATAAAGGCAGACAAATCTCCATTAATTCATCTCTCACCAGTAATAAATAATTACAGACTAATTCCTATTAATTTATTCTCAGTTGCCATTAAAAATAAAACTGACTCTTAATTCATTTCTCAACTGGAATCAATAAACACAGACACATTTTTTATTTCCAATTTCATGTGACATCAATAACGTGGCTTTCAGTCATTATGGCAGATAGGCAGCAGGAGCTGTTGAGACTCAGTCTAAAAAATGTTTCTTGTTGCAGTTTCCTCATATTCCAAGTCCAGCTTGCTGCCTAAGCTACTGAGTTTAGTGCACACTGTGAGTTCTGTTTTTCATCCGGATCATGTTTTGATATTCCACTTCCTTATGGTGAATTATATCGTATGACGAAAGACAGTTCAGCTGCATTAACTTTTGGTGGCGCTTGGCCTTATGTCTTTTGGCATGTGCTGTGGCTGCTATGATGGGGACTGCAACTGCCTTTCTTTGTTTGGATCCTTTAATGAGATGAGTTTTAATTCGGATGATTCCACTGGCAAAGGTGGTTTATCAGTTATGGATTTTAATTTGTTTGCAGTGATACCGGGGCCTTTGAATAACTACAATTGTAACCAGTCAATATATGCAGACTAATCCTTATTAATTTATGTCTTACTTCTAATAAAAATTTGTGCGTTGTTTTCTCTCTCAGCTGCGATCAGTGTGCCAGATTTTGTCAGCTCCACTTTCAGCATTTTGGAAGGAATCTCCCAGCATCCAACTCTACTAACTGAACACAATGTTATCATCATAAAGGAGGTCTTGCCAAGTCTCGTATCACTCATAGCCTGCCAGAATGGTAGGTTTCTTTCATGTTTTAAGACAAGCAAGGGCATTAATGACTTCCGGTGTGTGACTGTGCTGGCAACATGATACAATTTTCGATGGAAATCAAATTTAAATTATATGTGAATTTCAATGCCCGTAGTAAAAGAAATTCAAGCGTTCTTGTGCTATTTCGAACGGATTTAACCACGACACCTTTCAGGGATCAGTGAAAAGAGAAAAGAAGAAGGGCATTAATGCTCAATAATAATGAGAGATGTTTTATTTGATGTCTTTTAGTAATTGCAACAATAAATTATCTTTACAATATTTTTTTAAAAATGTATTTAACACAGTTGTTTGTTTTCATATAAAAATGACAATTTAGTTATAATCTTGGAAACTGTGCAGCTTTTATGGATGAAAATGTTCTGAGCCTAGAACATTCTTCTCATTCTTAACATTGATATTTTAATGAAGTGGTTTCAATTTGTGACACTAGACATAATAAAGTAAAATGTCTAGTTAAAGTTGTATTTATGTATAAATGATATTTTAGTAGTAAAAACTTGTAAAAAATAGATGAAAGGAGTAGCCATTCTAATAGTTTTTTGGGGGATGCATTATTCAATTGTTAACCACATAAGCTTTTAGATTTGTAAGGTGATTTTTAATCCCTTTGAGTGTATAAGAGAAGAAGCATGTGTATTTTATATTTTTGGAAAGATACCACTGAGCAAATCAACTGAAGTATCATTAACACATTAGAAGGTGTTACTTTTCTGTTATTATTTACTTGTTATTAATCAATAAAAGGAGACAGAACCAGAGGCACACATTAGGTAATATCAAGAATGACAGCATCAAGAATGACAGTATCAAGAATGACAGTATCAAGAATGACAGTATCAAGAATGACAGCATCAAGAATGACAGCATCAAGAATGACAGTATCAAGAATGACAGCATCAAGAATGACAGCATCAAGAATGACAGCATCAAGAATGACAGAATCAAGAATGACAGCATCAAGAATGACAGCATCAAGAATGACAGCATCAAGAATGTTCTTTAACAGCATAAAATGTCAATCTTTGAGGCTGCCAGAAGAGCAGGTTGGCTCCTGATGCAAAACTCTGAATGAATAGTTTCCGATCATTGTATGAGAATTAAAGTATCACCATCGTCAGATACAGTAGACAGACCTTCATTCAATAACTTGTAGACACAAACATTATCTAAAAGCTAATCATCTCAGCTCTTTTTAACACATTCGCTACCAAGGAGCTGGTTTAACATGCTGTGTGGCCATGCCATTTTTCAGATAAAAAAAAAATTTGAAATAATAGCAAGAATATAAAATTAATCTAAAATACATGGTTTGTATGGAGGATTTGTTCCAGGGGCCAGAAAATAAGTTTAAATAAGGGAATTACAAGGTTTTAATGGAAATAAACGCAGAAATGTCAATAAATTAAAAGCTGGAAAACATGGCTCCTGGGTTTCTCACATCGTGGTACAGAATGTGTTAACTTTTATACCTCACTGGGTACTAGTGGAGATGCAAAGTTCCAGTTATTGCACTTCTGGCAGCCTCAGTAAGTGTTAACGTGATGGAGCAGTTTTGTAAATGTTGTCCAACTGACTTATAACTACATGTAACAACAAAGGAAAGTCATTATTTCAGACAGTTCGAGCAGCACAAGAACGACAAATGATATAAACCACAACACCTTTTAAGTATCAGTGAAAAGAGAAAAGAAGAAGTCCAACTGGCTTATTCTAGGTTACCTCCCTTCTTATTATCTACTTGTTTATACTTTGCATAGTTTGACATCTCAAGATATTCTCACATAGTGTACAAACCTTCCTGTTTGTAGTGTTTGTATGTTTGAAAGCTACACAACATGAGTTAAATATCAGGGGGCAGAAGTGCCCAACAGCAATAAAGCTGAAAGTTGTCAGCGACTCAGCTGATGGCTTGCGTCATGATCAGTGAACCAGAATTATTCAGACCCTACTCCACCTCTTTGATGTGCCCAAGAAACAGACTAACCAGTCTAATCTGGCCAAGTGAATAGACAACGAGAGGGAAGGCAACCTGGTATAAAAAATGCTATTCTGAATTTGGATGTGTTGGGCCGAAAGGTGCAAATATTACAGTTCTACTGCAAACCAGAACACAACACATACATGCCCACTTTACATCCTCTTAATGACAGATAATGAAGTCATTGGGTGGTAGCAAGCAAACAGTGAAATATCAATGTTGAAGTTGTATGTTAAGATCTTCATTATTTGTGGATAAGTGTCAGAAACACTGAAAATGAGATTTGAAATTTCCCTTACCTATTTTTTAAGAGGTTTAGCTTTTTTTTCATTAAGTTGTTACACCTAACATATGGATGTGAATCGTGGACAATAGGACAACAGACAAGAAAATCACTGGAGGCTGTAGAAATGTGGTTTTATAGAAGAATGTTGAGAATACCATGGACAGCTAAGAAGAGTAATGAAAACGTTCTTAAAGCGACCAAAACAAAAAGACAGCTAATTTCCAATATTAGGAAGAAACAATTATCATTTTTTGGTCATGTGGGAACAGCTGGAATATATTGTAACAACTTGGAAATTGAGGGATGGAGGAAAATAAAAAGAAAAGATACCAGATAGTTTAGGAGAATGGCTTGGCAGAAAGTCAACAGCGGAAATGATAAATAACTGTTGAGATCGAAAGTTTTGGAGAGACATGGTCACTTATGCCAGCAGGCATGGTACATAAATATGATGATGTTACTTCTAATTAGTGCATTTAAATATAATAAGATATTTCATTTTCTGACATAACTGGACTATGAAGCCTGAGTGGTTAGTGTGCTTGCTTCCTGATCATAAGGGCTCAGGTTCAATTTCCAGAAGTGGCAGATTTTTTTTACTGACGGACAAGGCACTTGGCTTTACCAGAGTTTTTCTGGGGAGAAAAGACAGCTTGCTGTGATGCTGACCAAATCACCCAAATATGTGCATGGTCTTGAAAAAATATGGTCACTAACACCATATTCCTCATATATCTACGAGGACATGGAGGAAACATTTACTTTACTTTTTTATGTAGTTTGACTCATCATCATCATCAAGTACCGGACCTACTGGCATAGGTGATCATGTCTCTCCACAACTTTTGATCTCGGCAGCTATTTATCATTTCTGTTGTTGACCTTCTGCCAAGTCATTCTCTTAAGCTGTCTGTTATTTTTTCTCTTTGCTTACCTCTATCTCTTCGTCCCTCAATTTTTTCAGTTGTTACAATATATTCCAGTTGTTCTCTTCTCATTACATGGCCAAAAAATGATGATTGTTTCTTCCTAATATTGGAAATTAGCTCTCTTTTTACTTTGACCTTTCTCAGAACATCTTCATTACTCTTCTTAGCTGTCCATGGTACTCTCAACATTCTTCTGTAAAACCAAATTTCTACAATCTCCAGTGATTTTCTTGTCTGTTGTCCTATTGTCCATGATTCACATCCATATGTTAAGACTGGCTCTACATAACATTTAAGAACTCTTTTTCTTGTTTCTATTGTCAAAAATGGATTGCATAGTATCTTCCTCATTTTTTTGGAAAGCTGCTTTTGCCTGAGCCATTCTCTTTTAGTAGTTGGACTATATTCTACTATTAGGGCATGAATATTAGAACAAAATGAAGATAAAGAGATAAAAAAAAATTGAAGTATTGTAAACTCTGCCATTTTTAAAGGTTTAAAAAAATTAATAATGACACACTGAAGGTGGTGATGGCAGTTGTTAAGAAATTTCCCCGGAAGAAAATAGTTCAAACTTTCCTTCATTTTTAAGCGAACACCAAGGCCCAAGCTTTGAATCTGTTTGGAGAGATAGCTTCAGTTTTCTTATCGCAGGACCAGTTTGGTATTGTTGACATGAAGGTCAATACTGTACAGCTACACAACATTATTTCAGAGAAACTGCTGCCACTGTGAGTATTTTATTGTCAGAACAAATTAAATTGTTTCTTATTTTTAAACTGTTGCTTTAATTATATTAATATTTTTGAAGTGGTAAGTAATTTGGTAATTTAAAAAATATAACGAAAACAGTGTCAGTCTTCTTTGTTGATTTTTGTAATGACCACATTTTTCTTATAAACAGTCTGTTTCAAGCTTTTCTTGTCACTGTGTACTTTCATTGTCAGATTATTATAGATGATTCACCCCAAAATTGTACTCTTTGATCAAAGTCTAAAGTCCTGAAAGACCTATTCTGAACATCCGGTCATTATGGCAGGTCAGTGGCAAGAACCACTCTTGATTGAGTCTCTGTCTGAAATGTGTTTTTTGTTGCAGTTTCCTCATATTCTGAGTCTGGCTTCCTGCTGAAACTATTGAGTTTAGTGCTCTGTGCACACCGTGAGCTGTGTTTTTCATCCTGATCGTGTTTCGATATTCTGATTGTTTACAATGAATGATGGTATCTTATGACGAAGGACAGTTCAGCTGCGTTCACTTTCGGTGCCACTTGGCCTTATGTCTTTTGGCATGTGCTGTAGCTGCTATGATGGGGACTACAGCTGCCTTTCTTTGTTTGAATCCTTCAATGAGATGAGATGTTAATATGGATGATTCCACTAGCATGGGCGATTGAGCAGTTATGGATTTTAATTTGTGTGTAGTGATACCAAGGCCTTCTACTAACTACAACTACAACAAGACTTATTCTACTGTACCATGTTCTCTCAACAAAGTGATATTGGATTCCGGTAGAAAGAGGATCTCTTTAAAGTACAAAATAAATGTAAATATTAGCCACCCTTTCTCATAATTACCAATGATTGTTAATTTACCTGTGGCCTGACTAATAAGAAGGTGAGATTGAGCATTGGTTTGGGTCAAAACATTTTTGTGTGTGCTTAGGTGTAAAATAAAAACTCTGATCTGTAAAAAATGTTGTGGATGCATTGGGGCATGTGACCTTTATTCTCAAGCCTCCAAAGAATTCACTGGCAGACCTCATAAAATAGAATAAATATTGTGAAGAAAGTTTTTATCATTAAAAGAACATTTTAGGTAATTATTCATGATGGAGGCTATGTAATTGTAGCTTTTGATCATGTTTATAATTCTTTTACTGCAACCATTTTTGACTGTTGTTTATTTGTTTACATTGTAAAGCTTAGCATGGTTTATCTTCTTTAGATTTGAACCCATACTCTTAGACCAGGACCCACTACCCAGCATAGCCTTAAAGTTGTTATTGATCTTGATTGAACATAATGCTTCCTTCATCAAACATCTAGAAGGTCAAGGACTCATTGCGGTCATTTTCCAGGTCTTAACGGTAGGTGGGGATAGTAAACAGTGGGAGTATGGTGCTAGGTTGACTAGTTTTGGTGATCATGTATCTTTGTAGATTTTTGTACCTAATGCATTTGTAAATGAAATGAAGTAAAAATTAGAAAAACTAAAAGAAAAGACACAAGACATGAAATCGTAAATTTTGTCATTTTAAATCTGCTGTTGGACCTGTCATTCATATATTGAGAAAATTAATCTTGAGAGAAGTTGCTTGGTAAAACAGTACCTAACAGTAACTATTAAAGATGGACATAGCCTGCTTACACTCTTCTGTGAAGATGTAAATGGTCATAAATAATGATGTGTATCATATTGTTTGTTGACTCCATGGCAAAGTAATAATACAAATGATACACATGAAATTGTTATAAAATACTTTAATTGGTCATATTGTAAATGCTCTGTTTCTCAGATGGTAGACTGCAAGATTCATGTCTGAATTATGGGCATCTTTCAGTCAACCTAGTTGTACATTCACAATTCATTGTAATTTTAAGTTACTACTTTTAGCATTAAATTGGAACACACGACTACAAAAGTTGGGTTTTATGTAAAATAAACACAAAATGGTATCAAGCAGCTAAACTGGTAGAGAGACAAGACAAATTACATTTTGGCAAAATCATCATCAGGCACAAAACAACAAATATTATAGGCAAGCACTACTCTATTGGTCTGGTTCGATCCTGAACGACGGCTTTCAGGTTCCCTCTGGTTTCAGGTTAAATGGGTACTGGATTTTTTCAGGGAAAGTAAAGCATACGGGCGTAATACCAACCACATTACCCCAAAAAATCATGTGCCAAAGGTCTATAAAAATTATGGTCACTAACACCATATTTCCTATACGCCACTTGGCATGACAGGGCGCTTTACTTTTTTTTTTTTACTTACAACTCTACATTCTACACTCATCATCATTGAGTGCCGTCTCCACATAAAAAAATTAGCTACCATGGAGCACCATTCTACTCTGTCAATTGCTTTAATGGTGCAGGTTGTCATAGGCTGATTTGTCCATCTTTTGATGTTACCCATTCATGTTAGTCTTGGTCTGTCTCTGCCTCTTTTACCTTGTAATTTCTCTTCCAAGATTACTCTTACATTGTCTTCTCCAAATTTGGCTTGCAGGTTTCCATAATTTGACCTTCCCTTTGTAAGAAGCCAGTTTGTATTTCTTTTTTAAGTTGTACCAGATATTTCTGTTGCACTTTTTGGGTTGTTCTCTTCTTTCTATACTTTCCTGAAGAATTTGTGGAACATGTCAATTGTGGATGAAATGTCTTCTTTTATTGTGGATGAAATGTCTCCTTTTATAGTGGATAAAATGTCTCCTTTTATAGTGGATAAAATGTCTCCTTTTATTGTGGATAACATTTCTTCTTTTATTGTGGATGAAATGTCTCCTTTTATTGTGGATAAAACATCTCTTTTTTGTGGATAAAATGTCTACTTTTATTGTGGATGAAATGTCTCCTTTTATTGTGGATGAAATGTCTCCATTTATTGTGGATGAAATGTCTCCATTTATTGTGGATGAAATGTTTCCTTTTATTGTGGATGAAATGTCTCCTTTTATTGTGGATAAAACATCTCCTTTTATTGTGGATGAAATGTATCCTTTTATTGTGGATAAAACATCTCCTTTTATTGTGGTAACATTTCTTCTTTTATTGTGGATGAAATGTCTCCTTTTATTGTGGATAAAACATCTCCTTTTTTGTGGATAAAATGTCTCCTTTTATTGTGGATGAAATGTCTCCATTTATTGTGGATGACATGTCTCCTTTTATAGTATCAGGGATGATTCTGCATACTCATGCTTGATATATGTTGCTTTGTTCAACCAGTTGATTTTTGTTGAAAGTTCCTTAAAGTATGTTGCCTCTTTCTTGTTGTGTCTTCTAATTTGTAATGATTTGTCTTCTCTTTTCTTTCTCCAGTGTCATGTGGTCTTGCTTTTTCTTTGAATCATACTCATTATTGTTTCCTTAAAAGTTAATGTACTTTTTTGTTGCTATCTCCTCATAGTCACATTTACTACATGATTTCTCTTATCTTGTGTGGATTCACTTCATGTGAAGTACACAAATTATTCAAGTGAAGTTTATGAGACTAATCAAGTTGTATTGACATTAGGTTCTTAATCAAAGCCATGTCTTACATCTCAGTCAAGCATGGCTGTAAATGCATAGATAGTATCGGTAAAACAACAAATAATGGACATGCCACATTTTAATAAATTAAAAAATCCTTTAGGCTTAATTTTGTTATATCATGGATTGGAGTTTTAACCACCAACGGACCTTTAACGTATACAAGTGTACACAGACCTTGATGACCGGACCCAGCAGCAGAGGCGAACAGAAGAGCAAAAGACCACAAATTATATCTCCCCTCGACGCTGAAAGGCAGATGAGGAAGGAAAGAAGAAGAAGAAGATGATGGACTGGAGGAAATAGATTCTGAAGGTATTGGCTCCACATACCTTTTTGAGAAATTCTTGGGTAGTGAGATTTGATATTTAGCTCTCTTGGATAACAGCAATAAACAGGAGATCCGTGTACACTTGTACACGTTAAAGGTCCGTTGTTGGTTAAAACTGAAAAGGGTAGGATATAAATAAGGCCGTTACCTGGGCAAAATTGGCAGCAAAAATCTACTCACACCATGACTCCCTGGCCATGCCACAGAGTTTGTGCACACAGGTCAGAATTCTTCTTGGATTTTCTCAAGGGGAATATCAGAGCACCTATGGAGTCATCCGGTGTGCAGTGAATATGATCTTTACAACAACAACAGCAACAACATTGTGAAATGTGTGACTGCTGTTAATGAGTCTGTTGCCCTTTGATACTGGAAGTTAAAAGTGATCATGGTACAAGTGGAGACGTGGTACACAGAGAGAGAGTGTCTGCATACCTTTTCTGTCTGCTAAAGAAGACTGAGCACCTATGGCTTTGCCTAGAGTACAATCTTCATTATAATCAACCAGCTCTATGTCTTTTAATGCTGTGGGATTGATTGATTATCTTTTGGCCAAAATAGGGCAGAAGTCATAGTTGTCCATGTCTGACAGTCAGCCGCTATATGTTTTAGTTCTTGCTTGTTCCTGAGACCCATAGCTATGCTCTCTTTGATGATGGTTCTACGCAAGGTTTCTATCGGTATTCCTTGTTTTATTTTAACATCTGGTCTCCATATAAGGACCTGGTGAGGTAGCCTTCTAATGTCCATTCTAAGAACAAAGCCAAAATATTTTAAGCTTCACTTTCTAACATAATAAATATATGTATAGTCCTGTTTAGTTTCATGTCTTATTTCTGTAATTGGTTTGAAGTCTAAACAACGGATGTTTAGTGGTCTTCTAAGGCATTTGTTCTCGATAGCGTTTAGTCTTTGGTATAGAGCTTTTTGTTGCTTTTGTGGGATTGCAATTATTTAATACAGTGATTGCATTTGATAATGTTACATGTTTAATGTTAACAATGATTATTAATTTTTTTTTAAATGCTAATTATCACAGATTTTTAAAACAACCTTCATGATTAATTACTTAGGATCATCAGAACAACCCACTAGACAGAGTTGTTCAAGGCATTGTTGCAGTGCTCAATTGTTTGGTAACCAGAAAGGAGACAAATATGAGGGAGCTATATGAGCAAGGTAATAAGGGTAGAAAGTATTTCAATGTAGGGTTTCTTAAAGAACAAGGAATTAAAGATAAATTTGCAGTCACAATATCAAACAAATACCAAGTCCTGCAACAACTAGAAAATACAATAAATATAGAACATCATTGGAAACAGGTTAAGGATATTTGGAAAGAGACATGCGAAGAAACACTGGAGAAAAGAGAACACCAGAATAAGGCATGGATGACAGCAGAGACCCTGAATAAAATTAAAGAAAGAAAGAAAGCAGACATAAATAAAAGCAAAATGAGAAGCAATAAAGCCAAGACACAGGAAGCTTACACAGAGGTGAACAAAGAAGTAAGAAGATGCATTAAAAGGGATAAGAAGAAATATATAGATAAACTAGCTAAAGAGGCAGAAGAAGCAGCAAATAAAGGAAATATGAAAGAACTGTACAACAGCACAAAGAAATTAAGTGGAAAATACAAACAAATCAATGCCTTTATTAAAGATAAGAAAGGAAATCTGCTTAGTAATATAAGGCAACAAATGGAGAGATGGAAAGAGCACTTTGAAGAACTTTTGAACAGACCCGGCTCAGACAACCCTCCAGATATACTACAGCAGAAGAAGAGTTATACGTTAACTGTGGTAAACCAAGCAAGGAAGAAATAATAAAAGCCATCAAGCTTTTAAAAAAATGGTAAAGCCACAGGACCAGATGAAATTCCTTTGGAAGCCATCAAGGCAGATATTAACACCTCTACCAAGATGTTACATAATCCACTAGATAAAATTTGGGAGAGGGAATAAATACCAAAAGTCTGGAAAGAAGGTTATATGATCAAACTATCAACGAAAGGAAGTTTACAGGAGTGTACAAATTATAGAGGAATTATGCTACTATCAGTGCCAGGTAAAATATTAAGCAGAATCATTCTGGAGAAACTAAAAGAGGCCATAGAGAAACATTTGGGAGATGAACAAGCAGGTAATCGGAAGAACAGATCATGTGCTGATCAAATAACTACTCTACGTTTAATAGTTGAACAAAGTTTAGAACTAAAATCCCCACTTTATATTGGATTCATAGATTACAAAAAGGCATTTGATAGTTTAGACAGAAGAATGCTTTGGAAGTTGCTGAGTCATTACGGAATCCCCACAAAGTTTATTAACCTGATAAAAACAATGTATGAATGAATGAAATGTAGTGTGGTACATGAAGGACAGCTTACAGAAGCATTTGAAATAAGAACAGGAGTAAGGCAGGGGTGCCTTCTATCTCCATTTCTCTTTCTACTGGCCATAGATTAGATTATGAAAATAACTCAAAACAACAGAAATGGAATCCAGTGGTAACTGACCAAGCAACTTGATGATTTAGACTTTGCTGATGACATAGCTCTCCTGTCACACAGCCATCAACAGGTGCAAGATAAAATGAGCATACTTGATAAGAGATCACAACAGATGGGACTGAAAATAAATAGAGATAAGACCAACATTATGAGAATTAATGCAGTTGGCAATAACCAAATAAAAATAGGAGAAATACCTCTACTTGACGTACAATCTTACATATATCTGGGCAGTAATATAGACAAAGAGGGAGGAATGGAAAATGATACAAAAATAAGGATATCAAAAGCAAGAGGAGCATTTCTTGCACTGGGAAACATATGGAAGTCCAAAGAAATTAGGTTAAATACAAAAATAAAAATGTTCAACTCCAATGTTAGGTCAGTCTTATTATATGGCTGTGAAACATGGAGAACAACCAAAATGACAATCATGAAGATACAGACTTTCATTAATGGATACTTATGTAGAATAAAGGGATGGAAATGGCAGGAAAAAATCACTAACATAGAATTATGGAAATGTACCAATCAAATACCGGTGGATAAAGAGATACAGCGAAGACAATGGCGCTGAATAGGACATACACTGCAGAAGCTAACTGAGAGTATTACACAACAGGCCCTTTTTTGGAATCTCCATGGGAAAAGACAAAGAGGAAGACCAAGGAGTTCTTGGAGAAGACAGATGGGAGCAGATATGAAGATGATGGGGAAGACTTGGAATAATCTTAAAAGAATGGCTAGAAACAGAAAGGGAGAAAATACTGGATAGCTTGGTGTCATGGCATGGAAAAGTCAACAACAGAACTGATACGATGCACTGTGGATAGAAGATTGTGGAGGGACATGATCGCCTACGCCAACCGGCAGGGTACATGATGATGATGAGAAACAGAACGGCTTGGAAAGTGTTTGTTGAAGACTTATGCTCTACAGGGAGCTGATAGGTAGAAGAAGATATGAGCAAAGTACATTTAAATAAACCAAGAATACTTGTAATATGTTCTTATATTTTCATTTATTAACATGTTGTACTTGTTTTTTTTTTTTTTTACTGCTACTGATAAAGACCTATGGATATAGTTATTAGTTTTTATTGTTAATTTTTCATTTGAAAAAACAAAATGTTGCAGAAAAATCCTGAAGATACCTTGGGTAATGAATAAGAGCAATGAAGACATATTAAAAGATTTCAACATTAAAAAAACTGGCTTATAAACACCTTTCTACAGAGGAAATTAAAATACTATGGCCACGTGAAAAGACATAGTGGGCTGGAAAGAACTATAATGGAGGGCATGGTTCCTGGGTGACACGTCAGGGGCAGACCAAAAAGAAAGTGGCTTCAAGACATCAAGGAGACTTTGAACATGACAACAGAAGTGGGAGAACTGGTTAGAGATAGAGATTCTTTCAGACTTTGTTTTAGTGAATGCAACGTTCTGCAAAGACCTGATAATGATGATGATGATTGTTAATGTGGTTTATGTGAAAGTAATGATTATTTTATCTTTATTACTGTTGAGATAAGTAATCCATGTAATCTTGTGTCTGTCAATGTCTCCATCTACTGATGAAGGCTTTAAAACTGAAATATCTTGTTGTTTACTTGTTGTGTTTTTGAAAAGCTTTAACATAGATTGTATGTGATTATTTTTCACATTATGTGTTTTGTACTCATCTATACAGAAGATGAAAGTTTGATATGAAAAGCTTAACTTTTCAGTGCTGCTTGAAAACATTTCCAGAACTGTGCTTATTTGAGATATTGCTCTGTCATATTTCTTTTAAACTATTTTTTCATGTTTCTTGTTATCTTGTAACCTACTTCTGGACAGTATCTTTTGTCTTCTAGCTTATGCTTTTTTTTGCTTTTTTTCAGGTTTGCTTCTGACTGTTCTTTTTGACATGTGACCAATATTTTTTATATCTCTTCTGTCTTACTTCTCGACTGTACTTTTTTATTTTTGACCAGTCTTTTGTCTTTATACTGGTAAAGGGTTAAGGCATAAAAATGCGAAGCTGCAGTAAAGCTGAATGTGAGGAAAAATTAAAAATTAAAAAAATAGTATGTAAGAAGCTTTACATGATAAGTGGACAACACAGACTAAACAACGTTTCGGCCCAATAGGCCTTCATCAGGAACAAAAAAAAAACACAGACACAAAACTAATAACGAAACAACCAAAACAAAAAAAATCAAAATGTGTTAAAGAAAATAAAATAAACTATCCTGTCAAAACCAAAAGGAATAGCAACCAAGTGCAGCTGTCATGAACGTAGAGAAACATGCAAAAGTGTGCGCAAATGCACACAGAACCCGAGGAGTTCACACAGGGGTCAGTGTGCAAAATCAAAGGAGAAAGAATCGAATAGTAGACTAACAGGTGTTCAAAAGACGGTAAGAGTGAGATGTCTGAGAGTGGGGTACAATAAAAACAAATGAGGGGTAAGGAACACAGAAAAAAAGGTATGGAGGAGAACACCGAAGTGTCTCATAAGGGACTAGAGGAGAAGAACTATAAATAGCATGGCATAGTAAGTAGACCAAAGAACCCAAATATGCGCAGTAGAGAAGGCTATGCAAAAGGGAAGGAGCAACCAAAAGGAAACTATGTGTATGAGTGTGATACATTCATACCTCTCGGGGTCAGCGAACCATACTGGACTATGAGGTGATTTTCCAAAGTATAGCGGCTGCGGTCGCCAGAGTGACAAAGGACAATACCAGTGACACGGATGTCGTCTTTGCCCTTGTGATCAGGGGAGTTGAAGTGGGAAGACACCGGAGTACCAGTATTTTGTTGGACATCACGTAGATGTTCACAAAATCTTTCCGCTAATCTTCTTCCAGACTCACCAATATAGGTCATGTGGCATCGTTGGCATATGATGGCATAAATGATGTTGCGGGACACACATGTGAAGCTATGCTTGATCTCGAACTGTCCATTAGGGAACAAGACTGAGTCAGCAGGGAGCACATAGGCACAGGTGATACAATTACGACCACAAGGGGCCGAACCGAAGTGTTGAGGGTGGGAGCGAGGGAGATGGCTCCTAACCAAAATATCTCTCAGATTCCTGTCGCGCTTAAAAGCAATCATCGGGGGACCACTAAAAAGTAGACGGGTAGTGGGATCAGAGAGGAGAATGGAACGGTAGCGGTTGAGTATCCTCACAGCAGCTAAGTTGTGAGGATGATATGTGATATTATATTATACTGGCTTGATTCATGACATTATTCTCTGACTGGCATGTCCTTTCATTTAGCTGGCTTTCTTTTTGACTGCACCTCCTCTCTTCTGTTTCTTGTCTTTTAAGTTTTTATCCTCTTGGTGAGACTTCCGGTGTGTGACTGTGCTGGCAACACGATGCATTTTTTGCGATGGGAGTAAAATTTAAATTATAAATGAATTTCATTGCCCGTAGAAAAAAGAAATTCAGGTGTTCTTGTGTGTGATTTTTAACTGATTTATTTGTGATCAGTAACAACAAAGGAAAGACACTAATTCAGACAGTTGAGCAGCTCAAGAACAACAAATGATATAAACCATGACAGCTTTCGGTATCAGTGAAAAGAGAAAAGAAGAAAAAGAAGAAAGAAAGAAGATCCTCTTGGTTTTTTTCTCTTGGTCTTTTTTTACTTGTTCACTGCATTCTTTGTCAGTAGTAATCTTTAAGAGTTTTCATGCAACGTTCTGCAAATGACATGAGACCCAATGAAGATTCAAAACATAGGCTTCAGAGAAAGTGTTAAAAGAGAAAAAAAGGGGCTGATGTTACAACAATGATATTTATGTGCATAATTTATTCTGCTGTCTAGCCTTCTGAGCATGATAGTGAATGTAGTAGAAGGAAGGTAATGGAGAGCAACAAATGCAGCTGTCCACAAATTTATATTATTTGCTATCTTCAGATTCATCCATGCAGCAGTAGTTGTTGAGACTTGTACTGCTTCTTCTCCTAGGGGAAAACTGCTGTTGTTAACTTGTCTGTTTACCTGCCTGCCTATCTATCTGTTTACCTGCCTGCCTATCTATCTGTTTACCTGCCTGCCTATCTATCTGTTTACCTGCCTGCCTATCTATCTGTTTACCTGCCTGCCTATCTATCTGCCCACCTGCCTATCTATCTGTCTATCTGCCTGCCTGCCTGCCTATCTATCTGTCTGCCTGCCTGCCTATCTATCTGTCTATCTGCCCACCTGCCTATCTATCTGTCTATCTGCCTGCCTGCCTATCTATCTGTCTATCTGCCTGCCTGCCTGCCTATCTGTCTATCTGTCTGCCTGCCTGCCTATCTGTCTATCTGCCCACCTGCCTGCCTATCTATCTGTCTGCCTGCCTATCTATCTGCCCACCTGCCTATCTATCTGTCTATCTGCCCACCTGCCTATCTATCTGTCTATCTGCCTGCCTGCCTATCTATCTGTCTATCTGCCCACCTGCCTATCTATCTGTCTATCTGCCTGCCTGCCTATCTATCTGTCTATCTGCCTGCCTGCCTGCCTATCTATCTGTCTGCCTGCCTGCCTATCTGTCTATCTGCCCACCTGCCTATCTATCTGTCTATCTGCCCGCCTGCCTATCTATCTGCCTGCCAGCCCATCTATCTGTCTATCTGCCTGCCTGCCTATCTATCTGTCTATCTGCCTGCCTGCCTATCTACCTGTCTATCTGCCTGCCTGCCTATCTATCTGTCTATCTACCTGCCTGGCTATCTATCTGTCTATCTGCCTATCTATCTGTCTATCTGCCTGCCTACCAACTTATCAACCTACTTACAACCTATATATCTACCTGCGTACCTACCGTCCCACTCACCAACCTATTTATTTATTTATTGTCATTCCAAGCTGAAGACTGCACATGAAGCAGAAATCTAGACTCTCCATGTCCGATAAACTTTGTTATCAAGTGTCAGGCCTTGCACTGGACCTGCATTGTATCTCACCACACATCCCTCTTCTGGGCGAGTTGCTCAATTTCACTGAGAAAGCTGATGCCTGCTATAGTTGTCTCTCACCTCAATGTATTATTAACTCATGAATGAAAGAAATGTTAAGTAAACATTTTTTTAATATGCACTTTTGTTGATCCATAACCTGATTACAGAGCAGGAAATACAGTCTAACTTCAGCCAAATATATGTTCTATGTTCTGATATTGTCAGGTATTATAGAGCATCTAACTAACTTGTTCTTTGTGGCCTGGAACTCAATATGTGAAGGCGAAGGAGGAGGCAAAGATGTGAAGACATCTATTGTAATGCTGCTGACACTTCTTGATTCCCTCAATACTATTCTTCGATATGTCTCTGAAATTGTTCGTAGGGCCCTGCAGGTAATAATATATTTATTATTTTTTTTTTTTAGAGTATATCAGTAAGTTAGGGTTCTTATTATACCAAGTGCCATCTTATTATACCAAGTGCCATTTATGGGGAATGTAGTGTTAATGCCCATGTTTTTCAATGATAATTGGCACATTTATGGATGATATAATAGGTTTCGTGCCAAGATTAACTGCTTTCCCAAATAAAATATCTAGTATGAATTTTTTTGTAAGATGGATGAACCCTGAACTCATGCCATTCTGAAAAAAATGTAAGGTGCTGGTAATAATATCCGAACTCAACATCAATATCAACAGTGAAGGACTTGAAATTGTAACGAACTGATTATATGGAATCTGTAGTGACTAACACAATAGAGAATACAAGACAGCATTTGAAAGAAGATAAGCAATAGCAACACAAAGGTTAAATGCCATGAAGAACATGTGACACAGTATCAACAAAGTAGTAAAATTAAAATTACTAACAGCATGTATCTTGCTGATAGCAAAATATGGTTGTGAATTATGGACAACCTCATAAACAACAAGGAAGAAAATGTATTCATTTGAAACAAAATGCTACAGAAAATTACTAACATATCTTGAATAATGAAAAAAAGCAGTGAAGACATATTAAAAGACATTAAAAAGAACTGGTTTATAAACACCATTCTACAGAGAAAATGAAAACACTATGGTCATGTTAAAAGACACAGCGGGCTGGAAAGAATAATAATGGAAGGCATGGTTCCAGAACAATGAAACAGGGGCTGATCAAGAAGAAAGTGGTTTCAAGACATCAAGGAGACCTTGAACATGACAACAGAAGAAGTGGGAGAACTGGCTAGAGACAGATTCTGTCAGAGAGGCTATGATGAATACAACATTCTACAAAGGAGATGTGACCTGATGATGGTAATAATATATATATTCTTGTACATTCCGGCGGAAAACTCCCTAAATCTGTAGATTTGTTTTGTGGACAATGCATAGAATCTGATTCATAACATCATAAACCTATAACTTGTGACTAATTTCTGCACTTCAGGGCCAAGTTTGGTGTTGTAGATCAATGTAGTTGTAGATCATTGTAGTTGTAGATCAGTGTAGTCGTAGATCAATGTAGTTGTAGATCATTGTAGTTGTAGATCATTGCAGTTGCAGATCAATGTAGTCATAGAGCATTGTAGTTGTAGATCATTGTAGTTGTAGATCATTGTAGTTGTAGATCAATGTAGTCGTAGATCAATGTAGTTGTAGATCATTGTAGTTATAGATCATTGCAGTTGCAGATCAATGTAGTCGTAGATCAATGTAGTCGTAGATCAATGTAGTTGTAGATCATTGTAGTTGTAGATCAATGTAGTCGTAGATCAATGTAGTTGTAGATCATTGTAGTTATAGATCATTGCAGTTGCAGATCAATGTAGTCGTAGATCAATGTAGTCGTAGATCAATGTAGTTGTAGATCATTGTAGTTGTAGATCAATGTAGTCATAGATCAATGTAGTCGTAGATCAATGTAGTTGTAGTTGTAGATCATTGTAGTTGTAGATCAATGTAGTTGTAGATCATTGTAGTTGTAGATCAATGTAGTTGTAGATCATTGTAGTCGTAGATCAATGTAGTTGTAGATCATTGTAGTTGTAGATCAATGTAGTTGTAGATCATTGTAGTTGTAGATCATTGTAGTTGTAGATCATTGTAGTTGTAGATCAATGTAGTTGTAGATCATTGTAGTTGTAGATCAATGTAGTTGTAGATCACTGTAGTTTTATATCACTGTAGTTTTATATCACTATAGTTATAGATCATTGTAGTTGTAGATCACTGTAGTTGTAGATCAATGTAGTTGTAGATCACTGTAGTTATAGATCATTGTAGTTGTAGATCAATGTAGTTGTAGATCACTGTAGTTTTATATCACTATAGTTATAGATCATTGTAGTTGTAGATCACTGTAGTTGTAGATCAATGTAGTTGTATATCATTGTAGTTGTAGATCATTGTAGTTGTAGATCAATGTAGTTGTAGATCATTGTAGTTGTAGATCATTGTAGTTGTAGATCAATGTAGTTGTAGATCATTGTAGTTGTAGATCATTGTAGTTGTAGATCATTGTAGTTGTAGATCAATGTAGTTGTAGATCACTGTAGTTTTATATCACTATAGTTATAGATCATTGTAGTTGTAGATCACTGTAGTTGTAGATCAATGTAGTTGTAGATCATTGTAGTTGTAGATCATTGTAATTGTAGATCAATGTAGTTGTAGATCACTGTAGTTTTATATCACTATAGTTATAGATCATTGTAGTTGTAGATCACTGTATTTGTAGATCAATGTAGTTGTAGATCACTGTAGTTGTAGATCATTGTAGTTGTAGATCAATGTAGTTGTAGATCACTGTAGTTTTATATCACTATAGTTATAGATCATTGTAGTTGTAGATCAATGTAGTTTGTAGATCATTGTAGTTGTAGATCACTGTAGTTGTAGATCATTGTAGTTGTAGATCACTGTAGTTGTAGATCATTGTAGTTGTAGATCATTGTAGTTGTACATCATTGTAGTTATAGATCAATGTAGTTGTAGATCACTGTAGTTTTATATCACTATAGTTATAGATCATTGTAGTTGTAGATCATTGTAGTTGTAGATCACTGTAGTTGTAAATCACTGTAGTTGTAGATCAATGCAGTTGTACATCACTGTAGTTGTAGGTCACTGTAGTTTTTGGTAGTCATGAAGTATGTGTATTTGGTAGATTTGATGAGATTGGTAAAGGAATGTGCAGTCGAGTTGATTTTGCCATTTGTTTTCCATTGAGATGAGCAGAAATTTGAATCCCAGTCAGATCACTGGTCTTTGTTTCCTATTGAAGGTTAATCTAAAACCTAACCTATAGGTGGTGATGCACTGGTGGTGAGGCATATTATCTTGATTCTCAGTCCCTCAGTTAATTCAACAGACCCTCAGATAATCCAACAGCCCCTCAGTTAATTCAACAGCTCCTCAGTTAATTCAACAGCCCCTCAGTTAATCCAACAGTCCCTTAGTTACTCCAACAGCCCCTCAGATAATCCAATGGCCCCTCAGTTAATACAACAGCCCCTCAGTTAATTCAACAGCCCCTCAGTTAATCAAACAGCCTCTCAGTTAATCCAACAGCCCCTCGGATAATCCAATAGCCCCTCAGATAATCCAACAGCCCCTCAGTTAATCCAACAGCCCCTCAGTTAATCCAACAGCCCCTTATTTACTCCAACAGCCCCTCAGATAATCCAACAGACCCTAAGTTAATCCAATAGCCCCTCAGTTAACCCAACAGCCCCTCAGATAATCCAACAGTCCCTTAGTTACTCCAACAGCCCCTCAGATAATCTAACAGCCCCTCAGTTAATCCAACAGCCCCTCAGATAATCCAACAGCCCCTCAGTTAATCCAACAGCCCCTCAGATAATCCAACAGCCCCTCAGATAATCCAACAACCCCTCAGTTAATTCAACAGCCTCTCAGTTAATCCAACAGCCTCTCAGTTAATCCAACAGCCCGTCGGATAATCCAACAGCTCTTGAAGTAACCAAGAGCTCCTCAGTTAATCCAACAGCATGTCCCATAAATGGAATTATGCTGTAATAATCATAACACCTTGTATCTATTGAATGTTGTCAGACACCTCACAGAATTCTGGCATGAGCCAGCTCTGATGGTTTCCTTCATGACCTGTCAGATCTGACACAAATCTCTTGCAACAGTGTACCTTCATAGATGTTGTTACTCTTAAGCAAAATTCCATTTATGAGATCCAAGGAACTGTCAATATAGGTCACATACCCAGTGCTGTCACCACACTGTGTGCATGATAAATTTTAAGACAAGAAAAGACATCTAGATAAGAGTGATACTTTACAGAATATCTTCTTCTTCTTTCCTTCCTCATTTGCCTTTCAGTGTCGAGGGGAGATATAATTTGCGGTCTTTTGCTCTTCTGATCATTGCTACTTTATGTTTATCTATCTCCATCTTCTCTATATTTCTCTGAGCATAAAACATTTATCCCTTACCGACCTGCTGAGTCAGTCATAAGTTAAGGGAAAAAATACACGTTGGGGGTTTAGCCCGACTGATGTTTCCCCCCACGTGTTTGATCGCTAAGGTCTCACATGCGATCTTTTACGATCTAAATATAAAACTTTAGCTGGTTACATTTAAAAAAGTACTTGTCAGTTCTTATCCTCCTCCTTGCTAGAAAAACTTTACACAACTTTCAGAAAATTATAATCCGCTAGAAACACTATATTCAATCACTTTAATCACACAAACTACCCTCCGAAAATAAAACAACCGCCATCTTGGTCACCATCTTGCTCTGTCTGTATTTTTACTGAATACAAAGTTGTTAAATAATTTAATTTTTAGCTTTATGAAAATATAGTAGGAAGTGTATTACTTTATAGAAAAAAAAGTAGCCGACTTTTTTTTTTTTGCTTTATGGGAATATATCGTTAGATAGGGCATTATTTTATTAAAAATAAAGTAAATGTTTTTTTATGGAAATGTAGGAGAGTTGTGTGCTACTCTATATAAATAGCTTTGTTTTTTTTTAACTATGCGTAAAATGGGAGGTCTTCTTCTTCTACCTTTCAACTCCCTGTAGAGCAAAGGTCTTCAACAAACACTTTCCAAGCCGTTCTGTTTCTTGCCATTCGTTTAAGATCATTCCATGTCTTCCCCATCATCTTCATCTCTGCTTCCATCTGTCTTCTCCAAGAATATTTTAGTCTTTCTCTTTTGTCTTTTTCTCTGGGGGTTCCCAAAAAAGTGCCTGTTGTGTAATACTCTCAGTTGGTTTCCACGGTGTGTTCAAAGTTTATTTGTGAAAACAAAGATTTTTATTTCTCTCCAGGTCAAAAATAAGGGAGGCAATGGAGCCCAAAAAGAAGCTGAGTTTGGGGAACAACTCCTGATAATGAATAAATCATTGACTGACCTGACTTCACTGCTTACTCAGTTGGTAGGTTGCAAGTTACAACTTTTTTTTCCTTTCTTTTTTTTTTTTTACATTTTAGATGCCAACAAAATGTCAATTTTCAAATTATTCCGTTCCTTACACAAGCAAATCTGAACTCTTTATCTGTCTTGATCTACGAAGAGAGCGGCATTTCACAGCAAGTATTTGTAATTTAGTTTCTTTCTTGTGCTCATCCGATGAAGACTCCTCGTTATCCTCCACCCTCCTTGAAATAACACTATTTGATCATGTCTACCCTGTGTTTAGTTTACAGTAAGTTGCGATATTTGCAGCTTTTGGCCTGATGTATCCAACTTCAGCATGAAATTTTTTAGTACCAGATTGCCTTCCTACTCCAATCACTCCTCACTTGGCCAGACTAGTTGTCCAGAGTTATCCAGGGAAGATGGGATAGGTTCTTGATCATCTCATGGTGCTGCTGTTCTTCACACAAGAAGTCTGCTATGAATCACTGACCACATAAAGCCCATATGTGGCAGAGGTCACATAATTTACAGAATTACAATTATGTTATCTAATGGTAAATTTAAAAATACCAACGGAAAAATTGGTTTCCATTTATAGCATTAGTCATCTTCTGTCTTTGATCTACTCACTTGGGCAAATTATAGTTGGTTTTTAGGTCTACCATAAGGCAGTGGAGTAGATAGATGAACAGTTTTCTTCACTTTCTTCTTTCTTTCTTCACTTCCTCTTTTACCCGTTCAGGTGTCGAAGGAAATACAAAGTTCAGGGTCTCGCTGTTTTAGTGGCTTCCCTCGTTATCAAATGGTTCTATTGGTTATGGAAGGCCTCGTTATCTCTGCAAACAAATTAAAATCCATAATCGCTCAACTGCCCGTGCCAGTGGAATCATCCGAATTACTAACTCATCTCCCAAAAAAATTAAGGTAACTGTAGTCCCCATCGTAGCAGTCTCAGCACATGCCAAAAGACATAAGGCGAAATCGCACAGAAAGTGAACACAGCCAACTGTTCCCTGTCATATGATATCATCATTCATCGTAAACAATTGGAATATCGAAACATGATCAAAACAGATGAGACACACAGCTCACGGTGTGCACAGAGCACTTAACTCAGTAGCTCCTGCAACAAGCCAGACTTGGAATATGAGGAAACTGCAACAAGGAACACTTTTCAGACATAGCATTCAATGGTTCCTGCCGCCTATCCACCATATACTGGAAGTTCACGTCCTCCCGAAAATGATCGTCATATTGAGAACAAAAAATGTATAGCGCTTGATGATGTTAGGACATCTTTCGTGACTCCAACCGAACATATAAACACACAGTCGTCAAATTATCTCCGTCACACATCAAACAACAGACCCTATGGTTAGCGTACAATGAACGAAACATGGTGCAAATTCCCCAAAGAGGAAAATCTTCGGTCGACTTGACGGAGCAGTCCACATTAATGCGTTTCAACATCTAAATAACTTGAGTCAAACAATTCCAACGTCGGCCATTGAACAGCATTCAATGTGACGTAAACTGCATGTCAACACTAGACGGTGAAGGTCGCTTTTATAATACTTGACTTGTCAAAAAGGAACATTGCTGTGCATACTCGGCGGCGCAGATTTGTCCACTTTGTCAGCGCAGATTTGCTAAGTAGAACATCATTTTGATTTCAACACAGAAAATTGCATTATAGAGCCGAAATTAATCAAACCCCAGATGCATTTTCTACAGCGATCGAGAGAACGTGAAACATTCCACCATTTTGAAAAGGAAGTCTGTTCCCTCATTATCAATTGATGATGTTGTAGCGTTTCTTTGATGTTGTCTGTCCATCTTACTCTAGGACTAATTCTTGTTCCTCTGCCATGTCCTCTTTTAATATATGCCTTGTATGATATGGAATGACATGGCATTCTTTGTAGATAGATGAACAAATTTATTTGTTGTTTCTGTATGTAGCTTAGGGTTGGCTCAGTGCCTACTCTTTCTCTTATAATATTACTTCTGATTCTGTCTTGTCTGGTCTCCAAGCACCATTCTCAGACATCTCATCTCTACAGTTTTCTTCAATGGTTTTATTTATATAAATATTTTTTACTCGAAAAGCTAATACAAATTTTAATAAAATTGCTAAAGTGATTTTTTAAAATATAAAAAAAATGTATGGTAGCTGAGATTTTGAGATTTAGCATCAAGCTTGTTCCTAGAAAACTTGTATAATGCTTTGACGTAAATTTGTGTCTTCCTTCAAGCTTGTTCCTAGAAAGCTAATACAAATTTTAATAAAATTGCTAAAGTGATTTTTTAAAATATAAAAAAAATGTATGGTAGCTGAGATTTTGAGATTTAGCATCAAGCTTGTTCCTAGAAAACTTGTATAATGCTTTGACGTAAATTTGTGTCTTCCTTCAAGCTTGTTCCTAGAAAACTTGTATAATACTTTGACGTAAATTTGTGTCTTCCTTCAAGCTTTGCTATGAGGATGCAGAAATACAAGACCTATCTCTCAAATGTCTCTCCTTGCTGGTACAACTGTTTGGAGGGGATCACAGAGAGGCCATGGCTCCTGAAAACATGGTTAGAATTGATTTGTTTTAAACTAGAAAAGTCAGTTTGTTTTAGACTAGAATAGTAAGTTTGTTTCTGTTGCCTTTGATGATGATGTTTCACATAATTGCCCCTCTTTAAGCTTAATCTAGGTGAAAGGATAATAAATATCGGAAATTGCAAACAAACATAAGTGTAAAATAACACTAATACATTTGTTTGTAATTTGAAAAATTTAGTTTGAGTTACTGGTTCTCCTAATACATCAATTATGTCTAAGACTGATTTTTTTTTTCAAAAATTTCATTTTTTTTTTGGTGAGTGGAGTTGAAATTTATTATTTTTTATTTTATAATTATAATTCATTAAAGTTTCAGCAACATGATTTTTCCAACATACAGTAGAAGTGCTGGCTAGAAATAGAGATAAAAGAAACATTTTTCTAGGTTTGTGATTAATCAGTTGTCATATTCTCTGTACTAATTTACAATATTTATTTCTTTTCTTGTGTATATTATATGTTTTTGTCTTCTCAGGAGTGTTATGCTAAAGCTCTCAAAGTTTCAGAGCCAAGAAAACAGAAAGTTTTGCTGAGAGTAATCAAGAGATTGGTACGTACAAAAGTTTTATTCTTGATTTATAGTATCAACTATGGTACAGAATGACTGCCTGTCAATGTAACAGTATTGGATGGATAGAACAAAAGATGTAACAAGGAGATGAGGATGAGTAGATAAAGTAAAAATGCATTTGAACAGGTGCAGGCAGATGCAATAGGCCAGACATTTCCGGACATCACAGATGAGCAGATGGTTGACACATTAACAATTTTTGGTTGGGAGGCCCAGACTGCAAGTACATAGAATGCAACAGATGTTGACACTTAACAGCTTAATAGTTAGAAGGCCCAGATTGCAAGTGCATAGAATGCAACAGATGTTTGACACTTAACAGCTTAATAGTTAGAAGGCCCAGATTGCAAGTGCATAGAATGCAGCAGATGTTTGACACTTAACAGCTTAATAGTTAGAGGCCCAGATTGCAAGTGCATAGAATGCAGCAGATGTTTGACACTTAACAGCTTCTAGTTAGGAGGCCCAGACTGCAAGTGCATAGAATGCAGCAGATGTTTGACACTTAACAGCTTCTGGTTGGGAGGCCCAGACTGCAAGTACATAGAATGCAGCAGATGTTTGACACTTAACAACTTCCTGTTGGGAGGCCCAGACTGCAAGTGCATAGAATGCAGCAGATGTTTGACACTTAACAGCTTCCTGTTGGGAGGCCCAGACTGCAAGTACATAGAATGCAGCAGATGTTTGACACATTAACAACTTCCTGTTGGGAGGCCCAGACTGCAAGTACATAGAATGCAGCAGATGTTCATAGATAAAAGTTGTTATTCTTTCTTGCTGATTTTTTATCACAATTTCATAGATAAAAGTCGTTATTCTTTCTTGCTGATATCTTGTCACAAGTTCAATGATAAAAGTTGTTATTTTGCAGCTAAGCACAGAAGCATATCATGTGGAGGCCATGAGGAAATCTGGAGAAGCTTTAGCTAAAACTGTACAGTCTCTAGCAAACACTGCCAGGTAAGCTTGACTGCTGTGAATGTAGTACTTCTTCTGCATTTCCATGCTAACCACTTCTCTTTATTGGGAGCCGTGAGAGCTTAGTGGTTAGTGAACTGGGCTACAAAGGACAAAAGGTAGGGTTCGATCCCAACCGATGGCTTCCGGTTCACCCAGCTTTTAATGGGAACACCAAAATAGAACACCATATTCCCTATATGCCACTTGGTGTGACAGGGGTACTTTACTTTTTTTTTTTACTTCTCTTTATTGTCCACTATTCCTTCAGCGATCAGCTATTTCTTCGCATTTAGATGTTTAGACCAGCAAGGGTCAGGAACAAGAGCTTGTTCATGAACAAGCTCACCAGTTCCCCATAGTTTGTCATGCAGGGTTGTTTTTGTGGGCTATATTTGTGTTCCTAGGGTGTTGAGAGTGTTGCAGTCCTGTTGTATATACTCTGCAGTCGCATGTTGCAAAGTCATCGAGTTCCATCTTATTGTTTAAGAGTGCTCTTAGACCACAGTGACCTTTCTGAGTCTGAAGCTCTTGGTCTGTTCATTGTCCATACACCACAAAAAGGATGTTAAAATAGGTGTAGATACTTTAGCCTTCAACTTACAGCAAGCTGCAATATTTTGCTCTTTCTGGCTCAGCACATCAAACTTCAGCAAGACATTTCTGAGTACCAGCTTACCATCCTGCTTCCAACCCTATTTTAATGGCTTGACCAGTTATGTGTCCAGCCTATAATGATTAAGTAGAGTCAGGTTTTGATTAGTTCTATTCACTGATCTTTTTGAAATCATTCAGCTTTGAGTCTCTGAGAGCTCACACGTGTAATTTTGGATGTCTTCAGCTAGAATCTAGCACTAAACACTTTGATTGATCCTCACTTGTATCAAATTCCTTCTTGTTCTTTTTTGTTCTTATATTTAACTATTTTTTCTTGATTTGTTTTCATTCCTTCTCTCTTTTACCTTGACCTTAAAGTGGTTACTGTAAAGCTGAGTATGTTAGTGTGCTTACCTGAAGCTCAAAGATGTCTGGTTCAAAACCCATTTAGAGCATATAGGTTTTTATTTTTCCTATTAAAAAACAAATCTCAAAGCAAACTGAGTCCCCAGTGCTGTTAAGGACAGGAGATAAAATATAGAATCCATTTTTTCAAGTTCTTCTTCTTCTACCTTCCAGCTCCCTGTGGAGCATAGGTCTTCAACAAACACTTTCCAAGTCGTTCTGTTTCTTGCCATTCTTTTAAGATCACTCCATGTCTTCCCCCTCATCTTCATCTCTGCTTCTATCTGTCTTCTCCAAGAATTCCGTGGTCTTCCTCTTTGTCTTTTCCCCTGGGGATTCCAAAAAGGGACCTGTTGTGTAATACTCTCAGTTGACTTCCACAGTGTGTGTCCTATCCAACAGCATCATCTTTGCTGTATCTCTTTATCCACTGGTATTTGACTGGTTACAACTGGCAAAATAAAATGAAAGAGAGATCGCAGACAACAAAGAGAGAAAATACTGGATAGCTTGGTGTCATGGCATGGAAAACAGTCAACAACAGAACTGATACGAAGCACTGTGGATAGAAGATTATGGAAGGACATGATCGCCGACGTCAACCGGTACGGCACATGATGATTTGACTGGTACATTTCCATAATTCTATGTTAGTGAATTTGTCCTGCCATTTCTATCCTTTTATTCTGCGTAAGCATCCATTAATGAAAGTATGTATCTTCATGATTGTCAATTTTGTCTTTCTCCATGTTTCACATCCGTATAATAGGACTGACTTAACATTGGTGTTGAAAATTTTAATTTTAGTTTTTTCAAGTTGATGACATAAAAAAAAACTAAGTAGTTGATAATTGAAAAGTACATGCCATATATCACTGCCTGGGCAAAAAATAAAAAAAAATAACTTCTGTCATTCAAAGACAGTCATATTGCAAAGTTTGGTGACTGTGCTGCAAGGAATCTCGCTGACGGGGTGAAGTTTGCACACTGGTTGAGATCTTCTTGTGTAGTAAGATGGGAATCCTAAATGACACTTTAAATTTACAGTGGCGATATTCATAGATACAAGAACAGGAACTGTTTTTTGTGTATTCTGGATTAAAGCTTGTCTTGTTGTGCTGTGAATATGTTTCTTGTAGATTCCGGACTAACTTGTGTCTTGAAATTCTGTGAACTTGTTCATTATAGATTCTGGAGTGACTTACCTCTTGTAATGCTGTGAACTTGTTTCTTGTAGATTCTAGAGTATGGATTGTTTTGTAATGCTGCGAACTTGTTCTTTGTAGACTATGAAGCAAGACCTGTCTTATAATGCTGTGAACTTGTTTCTTGTAGATTCTAGAGTATGGATTGTTTTGTAATGCTGTGAACTTGTTTCTTGTAGATTCTGGAGTAAAACCTATCTTGTAGTGCTGTGAACTGTTTTCTTAATATATGTCTAATTCAGGACCTTTGTCTTCTCCTCATTACTGTCACAAGTGATTTTATTTGGTTCTTTCCGAGTCACCAATTTGTAGTTAATAGACTAAAAATTTAATTAAATAAAGAAAGTTTAAGTGAAGCAAGGAGTAAATAACTTATATGATTGATTGTAAGAAGGGGAAATAATTCATCTGATTTAAAAAGCACAGTTTTGTACGTGAAACTTTTACAAATATATTATACTAATGTGAATAAAAATAGCAGCCATTCATGAAAAGTTATATTTAACTTTTCCCATGTGTTACTGGGGCTTCATTATGAGGGAAGTAGAGAATAGTGGCACTGTGACCTTCCAGGCATGTCGTAAGAGGCGACTAAGAAGGTTGATCGATGGCTTGACAAGCTGTCATTGTAAAAAGTATTGTTATGGAAACAGAGCCATAGATTTTAGAAGTGGTGATCTCTGCAATATGTGTCATTTTGGCACGCAAAGATTCTGCTTTTGAGATTGTGGTTCTGCCCTATTTTCCGTCTTCGGCTCGAAAGGACAATATATATATAAAATGAAAAGACAATGATAAATTCCAGATTTATCAATAAATTTGTAGCAACTGGTATGTGTACAAATTTATGCTTAATGATGGGTGTATCCAAACATTATTTTTTTTTAGTCACGCCCACAAAGGGTTTAATTGTCAAAAAGGGGAAATAATTCACCTGATTAATTGTAGAAATGAAAAATAATTTCCTGATTAACTGGATGGATTACTTGAGGTTTAAGTTTGAGGAAGCATAACCTAAAGGATAGCAAAGCTATAGATAAGGTGGAACATTAATAAAGGGATAAATAATTTGCTAGAATGTACCAACAATCAAAGAGACAAAAAGTGAGCGCTGAATGCATCTTTGAGGCGGAGACTTACTTACCTTAACATGTAATCATTAAATAACATTGACCTAGGCTGTAATAGAGAAAATATCCAAGAATATGGAGGGAGGTGGAGACAAATAATAATAAATGAATATTATTATGGAGAGAAACTTCTGAGACGATAGATCAGCGAATCATTTCAAGGGAAAAGGTATGTTTTCAAGACTGAAAAAATCATAAAATAATCAACAGAAAAAAACAAAGACAATAAAGTAATGGCTATTGTTCTTTGTTTCTTTCTTTTGTTGATTATTTGTGATTTTTTTTTTTTTCCAAGAGCTGTAGACATACCTCTTCCCCTGAAATGATTTATGGGTATGGAGAGACCTTGTCCTTGGCCTATGCTCTGAACAGTGCCCTATAGGGCTTTGATTGATTGATTAATCAATATCATTAAAAGGAGATACTTTTTAAAAAAAAGACATACTTATTGATGTACATGTTTATTGTTTGAAATGTTGAGGAATCAAATGGGAATGATTACATTCTATGATGTTATTAGAATAGTACAAATTGAATGAAGTTAATATAAAAAATATCTAAACTGATTCAATATTTTTACACAAACAAAAGACAAAGGTCAGTTTTTTTAATAAAAAAACATTCTCAAAAAGTTGGTAGTTTTTGGTGGGGATTTCATGATCATCATCACCACAAACATCAACACATAATAAGTGTTAATACAATCATTGGGGAGTGAACCCTGGGGAAAAATCAGGAGATGGGGTCCCTAGTTCAGTGTTGATTTCAACATTGCTCTGACAACTCCTGCGATGCAGTTAGCACCAAACTGTTCTTGCCCTGCTAGACCTTTGGATCGCTCGGCTGCATGGAGAGAAGAAACATGTTGCATGGGCAACAACTTGTCTCTTTCTTTTTCTGCCCAAGCTCATGCCCTGGAGAGGACATTCCAGCTTCGCCATTTTGAAATACACAATGAAAGAAAAGAAAAAAATAACATTTCTAGGGGTGCTGCAAAACCATAGTCAACTTTGACTGATTTAGGCTACTATTACTATAATACATTCAATTGTAAATATTTTGAAGAAAAAATTAATTAAAAGAACCTATTTTATAAATATTTTTTAAAACAGAAAGCAGAAATGAGAGACTCTGTATTAACAGCAACCCAATGAAAAATAATGTTCTCATGTTCAATTTCAGCTCTCACGCAGATATAGGTCTCTCCACTGTGGCAGCCGAAATATTGAAGTTGACTGGATACATGCCATGAGGGCAAAAATAATGTCACAGATATACACAAATTATGAGCCTTTTCTCAGTGTCAGTCCTCTTTCTGCCATCTATATTGCTCCAGTCTGATTGCATCCTAATGCATTATATAGAGAAATGTGACAAAACCTCCGTCCTGGATTGTAAAGATATAATGAGTTTCTTGAGAATGTGAAATTATTGATTCTTAAGAATGTGAAATTATTGATTCTTAAGAATGTGAAATTATTGATTCTTAAGAATGTGAAATTAATGTTTCTTGAAGAATGTGAAATTAATGTTTCTTGAAGAATGATGAGAATGACAGATTGAGTGAGAGCAGTAGTTTCGTTACTAGCACACTTTCCATAATTTTTCAAGGTGAACCTCTATTTTTGATTCTTGATTCTTGATCCTTCCAGTGCCTTCTCTTATCTAAATTTACGTTTCATTAACAAAATTGTTTTTACAATAGTGGCTTGTTAGACCTCTGATCAATGGTTCTGTACCAAGCCGGAGAAAAATAATTCCTCCATTTTGGATACAACCGGAAAAAAAAAAGTTGTATAATAAATGTGTATAAGTGTATAATAAATATAATATATTAGTTAAAGAAAACTATACTATAACCTCTATACCAGAGCAAAAAAAAACTTCATGGCAATTCCATTTTGCCATCTTCTTGGCTTGGCACAGTCAATTTAACCCCAGAACATGCCTTCAAGGTCATATTATATCACAGTTGCATTGAAAAATGGTAATGAAAGTTACTTTTGTATTGGTTGTGTGTATCCATACAGCAAGATTGGTTGGACTATGCATTTATAATCAATTTAAAAAGATGGGTTTCATATGATATGAACCAAAATATTTTGCGATTCTGCTTAAATTTTATTTATAAAAATTTTAGGTTCAGACATATTTTAATAAAAAAAAGATGCAGGAGGTCTCACAAATTGTCTTGTAAGGCTAACAAGTCCATTTTTTAGAAAAAACCTTTACAAATTAGGGAGAAACCATTCAGGAGCACTGTATTAGTTTCAGGGTGCACTGCCATAGAAATGAAATGAATGTGGATTTAATTCCATTTCAAAGCTCTACAAACACATACCTTCCACTTTGTAATGGTTTCCCTTAATTTGTAATGATTTTTTTCTAAAAATGTAACTTGTAAGTCTTACAAAGTAATTTTTAAGAGAAAACAGACCATTTGTGTTACTTTTTGCCAAACTTTCTTATTTAAAATATGTCAGCAGAAGGGCAAAAATAGCTCTGCTTAAATGTGTGCTAACCAATCAAATCATATAACTAGCCTACATTTTAAACAAAATTACAAATAACAAGGCCAGCCAACCATGCCACATGAATGCACGCACATAACCAATAAAAATGTAGCTTTAGCCAAAATTTACTAATGGTAACTGTGGTCTAGCATAACCTAAAATATGCATGCAATGGTTAGAGTCATTGCAGTAGTCAAAAATATATAAGGTCATCCTTGTCTATGTCCCTGGACATTCAGGAGTACGGACAATTGAAAGAGCGGACAGGTTGGTTGACTGTGCTGTCGTTGAGGACGGTCATCCAATGGATCGGGCGGACATCATCAATGCACTCCGAGATGTCAGAAGAGCACAGGACATCAACCACCACAAATCCATATCACTCTTTCAGATGAAAGAGATGGGAGTTAAGATGGGAACAGCCAGAAATGAGAAACTTAGTGGGCGTGTAAGAAGACTTATCAACCAACACAGAACTGGAGTCGTCAGTCGCTGGACACTGCGGGACTTGCTGAGGAAGGAATCTGAGCACCTATGGACATGTTCGGAGTGCAATGATGATGACCTGCAAATAACTCAATAATCTAAAAGATACAGTCAGAGGGTCAACTGATTGTACCTCACCCAAAAAAATGCAAAAAAAAAACGAAGATTAACCAGCTATGTTACTAGGATTGTTGGAAAAAAGAATGAACAAGTAGTAATGTAACATGTAAGTTTTTTTGTTTCATTTGTAAGACTTTTTTTGGTCTTATATACAGATTTGCCTTTATAACTTATGAAAGGTAAGCAAATAACACAACCAAAAAAACGAATAAGTTCCTAGATCACAGAGTTGGGTAAGTTAGCTAGAAATAGCACTGATCCTTTCATTTACAAATTCTGTTATTGCCTTTCTTACCCTACATTGGAGAATAGGCCATCAACAAGAGTTCTCCAGTCCTTTCTGTCCTTTGCGGTCTCCACTATTTGTTTCCAGGTGGAATTTATCTTTGTGATTTCAGTCACAAAGGTTTGTGTGCATGTGTTCCTTGTTTCCGTGTGGGTTCCAGATGATAGCTTCTCTTGTGATGCTTGTGGTCGACCTTCAAAGTGTGTCCTATTCATCCCCACCATGTTTTTCATACAATTTCTTTAACCATGGGTTGGTTTGTTCTTTGTCACAGTTCATCGTTTCCATTGATGCCTAACAATCTGATCTGAAGATCTTCACTAAACAAGTGTTAATAAATGTCTGCAGCTTTCTTAGTTTGTCTTGTCTATGTTTCCATTGATGCCTAACAATCTGATCTGAAGATCTTCACTAAACAAGTGTTAATAAATGTCTGCAGCTTTCTTAGTTTGTCTTGTCTATGTTTCCATTGATGCCTAACAATCTGATCTGAAGATCTTCACTAAACAAGTGTTAATAAATGTCTGCAGCTTTCTTAGTTTGTCTTGTCTATGTTTCCATTGATGCCTAACAATCTGATCTGAAGATCTTCACTAAACAAGTGTTAATAAATGTCTGCAGCTTTCTTAGTTTGTCTTGTCTATGTTTCCATTGATGCCTAACAATCTGATCTGAAGATCTTCACTAAACAAGTGTTAATAAATGTCTGCAGCTTTCTTAGTTTGTCTTGTCTATGTTTCCATTGATGCCTAACAATCTGATCTGAAGATCTTCACTAAACAAGTGTTAATAAATGTCTGCAGCTTTCTTAGTTTGTCTTGTCTATGTTTCCATTGATGCCTAACAATCTGATCTGAAGATCTTCACTAAACAAGTGTTAATAAATGTCTGCAGCTTTCTTAGTTTGTCTTGTCTATGTTTCCGATCCCGTTAAAAAAAAGACTGATTTGATGTTTTTATCTATAAATGCAGTGGTTGAATACTTCCCTTCCTTATGACATTATATGCTAGAGGACATCCTTTACCTTTTGAAAAATTACATCATTTCTGATCTTGTGAATGAATATATGTTTCTTTATAATGTGAATAAATATGTATTTCTTGGTAATGTGAGTAAATGTATCCTTCTTTATAATGTGAATAAAACTGTGATTTTTGAGAATGTCAAGAATAGTTATGTGTTTCTTCATGTGAAAAATAATAATGTGTTCCTTGAGAATTTGGATAAGGAAGGTGTTTCTTGAAAAAGGTAGGAATAGATAAACCCCAGTGGTTCTTTAGAATGGTGAAAGTGTGTTTGAAATATGGTAGGATCAAAGCAAGTTTTTTTTTTTCTGTCTGTGTTGATATAAAAAACTCTTGACCTGGACATGGCATGGTGACTGCACTGGGCATATATCCTTTATTCTCTAGCCTCATTAAAAAAAACACACCAGAAATATGATGAACGATGTGGCAATAATCTAATGTGTTGTTTGAGAATGTGAACAAAAATAATACTCTTTTTTTTCAAAATGTGAAAAATAATCATGTGTTTCTTCGAGAGACCATTAACTTTTTTGTAGGGTTACTGAAATCTCTTGTATGCCGTAACAATGATCCTTATAAATAACCTTATCTGGATCAATAGTTATTAAAATAAACAAAATTGAAGTAAACAGCTCATAAATATTTAATCTCTTTAATAGACAACAAAGTTTTGTACATTTATTATGGATCGTATAGCTTGCTGGCTGTCCAAATACATTCCTGATTAGCTACGCATCATGTGCCATACCGGTTGGTGTAGACAATCATGTCCTTCCACAATCTTAAATCCGCCATGCATCATATCAGTTCTGTTGTTGACTGTTTTACATGCCATGACATCAAGCTATCCAGTATTTTCTCTCTTTGTTGTCCGCGATCTTTCCCTGTATTTTGTCACATTTAACCAATTTTCCACTTTTCTCATCTTATAATGTGCCCAAAAAATGTTGATTGTTTTTTTCTGATGTTTCTTTGGACTTCCCTTTTTATATTGGCCTCTTTGAGAATTTCCTCGTTGGGATTAACTAACAGTCGATAATTTTTCAGCTGTTCTAATCTCGACTTGCAAACAACAGTCAGACCCATATTTTATCCACACGGTTTGGAGCTGGTGGATGGTAGAGATGATTCTGAGTGATCTAGATGTCAAACATCGAGTGATCTAGATGTCAAACATCGAGTGATCTAGATGTCAAACATCGAGTGATCTAGATGTCAAACATCGAGTGATCTAGATGTCAAACATCAAGCGATCTAGATGTCAAACATCAAGCGATCTAGATATCAAACATCAAGTGGTCTAAATGTCAAACATCAAGTGATCTAGATGTCAAACATCAAGTGATCTAGATGTCAAACATCAAGTGATCTAGATGTCAAACATCAAGTGATCTAGATGTCAAACATCAAGTGATCTAGATGTCAAACATCAAGTGATCTAGATGTCAAACATCAACCTCTGGACAAAGAAGATCCCAGGTTCAAAGTTTCTCTTTAAATCTGTGGTTTCTTCTTGGCTTTACCCTCCACAGTCTTTGGGTAATGAGATCCAATGTCTTGCCTTTCTAGATAACAGTGAAAAACAGTAGATTCTGTGTGGTTTAAGGATCCTTTGCAATTGAATATAAAAAAGAGATGGTAACAAATTGCAGCTGTCATGCCAAATTAGAGAAATCGCCAATCAACCACTAATATCTTCAGTAATAAAGAAAAGACGATGGTCATATGTTGGACGTGTTATGAGAAGAAATAATAACCAATTAGAGAAATCGCCAATCAACCACTAATATCTTCAGTAATAAAGAAAAGACGATGGTCATATGTTGGTCATGTTATGAGAAGAGATAATAACCGAATAGCAAAGCAAGCCCTCATATGGGAAACAACAGGTAAGAGAAAAAGAGGAAGACCCAGAGAGACACTGAGAAGAACATTGCTGAGAGAGGCAAAAGCAGCAGGAATCGGCTCCCTCAATAAGATAGAGCTGCTTGCACAGAACAGAGACAAATGGCGAGATTTGATAAAATATCTTTAAAAGAATTGAAAACTGCTAGAACAAAAATTCAGATAAGAGAAGGAGTATCTTGGTCTACGCCCTATGAGCCGGCTACGGCTCGAAATGTCAATAGATAGATAGAAAGATGGCAAAAGTTCTAGAAAAGAAATATCCCCCCCCCCCCCCCAAAAAAAAAAAAAAAAAAAAATCAAAACTCTCGGTGATAACAATTAAATTTACCTCTAAAGTTGGAGAGTATATGCCTATATAGCCTATATGGTGAGGACTAGAGCATGTGGCCACTGGTGTGACAAGTAGGAGAAAGTGATATTCACGCAAAGTTCAGTTTTTCTGGACTGTGCTAGAGATATCAAGCTGGTGTATACAAACAAAAACAAAAAAACTTCATAGCATTACCCAACATTGAAAACATTCTAAGAAACACAGTGATTTTAGATGAGTGGAAAGCCAGATTCATGGTACATTTTCCATAGTCACAGGCACATCAGTTTAACAATGATATTTTAGCAGGGAATATGGTGTTAGTGACCATAAATTTTACAGACCTACAGCAAGTGATTTTTGGGGTAATGTGGTCGGTATTACGCCCGTGCTGCTTTACGTTCCCAGAAAACAATCCGGTACCCATTTAAGGCTGGGTGAACCCGGAAGCCGTCGATTGGGATCGAACCCTACCCCTTGTCCTTTGTAGTCCAGTTCACTAACCACTGAGCTATCGCGGCTCCCCATCTTGGTATTGGTGATATTTAATTCCTTGTTTAATTATACAGTAATTCATATATAATATATTAATTGTTAAATAGATGTAAACGTGTAGATTAATATTTAAAAACATGAACAATGTTATCTCTGAAATGTCTAGCGCTGAATTGATAAAACATGAACAATGTTATCTCTGAAATGTCTAGCGCTGAATTGATAAAACATTAACAATGTTATCTCTGAAATGTCTACCGCTGAATTGATAAAACATGAACAATGTTATCTCTGAAATGTCTAGCGCTGAATTGATAAAGCATGAACAATGTTATCTCTGAAATGTCTACCGCTGAATTGAAAAAAACCTTCTGTACTGAAAGAGTTCAGCTAGAAAAATGATGTTTTTGTGTTGTTCCACAAAGCTGAACCACTTTCACAAATTATGACTTTTATTAATAAGGGGAATGTAGCAGACTCCGTGCATCTTAGTGCATAGATGCTGCAACATTTCGAAAACTGTAACTAAAATGATATTTTGTGCTTGAAACAAACAGCTGTGTAGAATTTAAAACGTATGATCCAGCACAAAAATCTTTTGTTCTTCTCTTGGATAACAAGTTATATGAGGTCATCACCGGGGCAATTATATGGGAAGTCAGGTTTTGAATATATTATCTTTGTTGACAGAAAATACACATAAGTTATATCACCTTACATGAGATTTTGCGATAGCCAAAGTGCTAACATTCTTACAGAATCTTAAAGATTGTCGAAACATCAGTTGTTGCCTTAGACAATATATAATTGACTATTTAGAGTTTTATATATTCCTAGATGGCTGTAACACATGTTTTTCATCATCATCATCGAGTGCCATCTCCACAATGAAGGTTGGCTACCATGGAGCACCATTCTGCTCTGTTTCTTGCTTTGATGGCGCAGGTTGTCATAGGCTGACTTGTCCATCTTTTGATGTCACTCATCCATGTTAGTCTTGGTCTGCCTCTGCCTCTCTTACCTTGTATTTCCCTTCCACGATTACTTTTAGTAGGCTGTTGTGTCTTTTAACATGGCCCAAAAATCGCATTTGTCTTGTTTGAATTGTGCTTAGTAGTTCTCTTTTCATTTTTGTTGCTGTAAGACTTTGTTTTCTTTTCTTTCCATCCAATTCTACCTGTTCTTCTATATATCCACATTTCAAAGGCTTTGATGTTCTGTTCTGTTTTCTTTTCTAATGTCCATGTTTCTGCACCATATAGGAATATTGAGAAAACATTTTGCTATTCTTAGTTTTAGCCCTGGTGTTATTTGTTTTGATGTTAGTATATTTTTCATGATATTAAAATTACTTTTTGCCATTTTTATTCTTTTGTTTATTTCAGTTGTACATTTTCCATCACTGGTTATGGTAAGTCCAGGGTAGTTGTAGTTCTGAACTGTCTCCAGGTCTATTCCTTCAATTTTGATATCCACTTGTGGGTTTTGAGTATTTGAAACATGTTTTTAGTTAGTGAGAATTTCAGTTGCAAGCAGAATAATGAGTTTGTAGAGTGTAACTATCATTTGACCTTGGTTTTGTTGCAATTTCTGTGCTGTCTTAATCATATATGTGTTCATCCACTGGCTCATCATCGTAGCCCACACTACTTGGAGGTCATGTTCTTCCACAATCTTCTATCTACAGTGCATCGTATCAGTTCTGTTGTTGACTGTTTTCCATGCCATGACACCAAGCTATCCAGTATTTTCTCTCTTTGTCGTCCGCAATCTCTCTTTCCTTGTATTTTGCCAGTTGTACAAGTACTTGTATTTGTAATCAAGTATTCCAACTTTTCACTTCTCATGATGTGCCCAACAAATGTTGATTGACATCTTGCTGATGTTTTTTGCATCCTTTTTTGTGTTGGCCTCTTTGCAAATTTCCTCATTGGTCTTTTTAGCTGTCCAGGGAACTTTCAAATTCTTCTGAGAAACCCCACCTCTGTGGCCTCTAATTGTCTTTTCATTTGTTTGTTTACTGTCCATGAATCACTTCTATAGGTCAGAATTGACTTTATATAGTACCGCTGAACTCTCTTACTTCTATTGAAATAAATTTGTTGCATAATGCATTTTATCATTTTCTGAAATGTTATTTTAGCCTGAGCTATTCTACTTTTTAATTCTGTGGTGCATTTTCCATCCGATGTTATTATTATGCCCAAGTATTTGACATGTTGCGCTTGTTTCAGATTTGTCCTGTTTATTTGTATTAATTAATTATTGTCACTGACTCAAGAAGGCATTAGTCAACACACCCAGTGGTGGCTTTTTGAAGACAACATAGCTGCCATTACTGGTACTCTAGTCTTGATAAATTGGACGGCTTGAATACCCTTACCACCCCTTACAGCTTTACCAACGAAAGTTTTAATTCTGACAGCTCAATACTTGTAAGGGAGGTAATACACGCACAAAAATGGTAAACTAGTCCTCAGCTTATAAAAGGAAAATGAGAAGAATTTGCAGAGAGAAACAAAGGGAAACAATCATCTTTTTCACCCCCCCCCCCCCCCCCCTTTTTCAGTTCCTTTAATCTTTCACATGCCTTTTACAAAAAGAAAATACGAATGTTTCAAATGAGCACATTAAACCAGAAATATCATCAACATCATAAATATTACATCTGCTTTTATTGGAAATAATGTGAAAAGAAGGCGTACTATAACGACAGGCAGAATGAATGGGAAGAAGAGCAGAGGAAACCAAATAAAAAAAAAAAATATTGAACAGCTTATCCAAATGGTATAATAAAAGATCACCGACTGAAAGTATGACGTGTATGAAGAACCGAGTGATGTGGAGAGAGATGATCGCCTTACAAACCGGCATGGCACCTGATGATAATTTATAAACAATTGTTTTATCGTTTTTTTTTTAACTTTTTGTTTGACTGTATCACAACATAACTTTCGGTGTCTTTACTGGTTTATATAAAATATGTTAATTTTAATTCCATGACAAATATACTAACATCTAAACAAATAACAACAGGGCTAAAACTAAGAATAGCAAAATGTTATATCTTCTCAATATTCCTGTATGGTGCAGAAACATGGACATTAGACAAGAAAACAGAACAGAAAATTGAAGCCTTTGAAATGTGGATTTATAGAAGAATAGGTAGAATTGAATGGAAAGAAAAGAAAACAAAAGATGAAGTTTTAAAACAACTAAAAATGAAAAGAGAACTACTAAACACAATTAAGATAAGAAAAACGCGATTTTTGGGCCAGGTTAAAAGACACAATTGACTACTAAAAGTAATATAGGAATGGAAAATAAAAGGTAAAAGAGGCAGACACAGACCAATACTAACATGGACGAGTAACATCAAAAGATGGACAAGTCAACCTATGACAATCTACACCATCAAAGCAAGAGATAGAATGGAATGGCGCTCCATGGTAGTCAACCTTCGATGCGGAGACGGCACTAAATGATGATGATGATAAAATATGTATTAACTAACTTTTACAGCGGATTTCTTAATGCGAAAGGTCGATATATATATACATCCAATTATGGACATCTATTTCTGTAAATCGGTACCTGACTCATAGACCGAGAAAATATGAAATAATACGAATAGAAATTCGCTATTTGGTTAATAGGGAAGGTCATCATTGCATATTTATTAGTAACTTTAGCATAGGTCTGCAGTTAGAGATTACTCTCTCCAATCTGTAACGTTAGTCAGAGATTACTCTCTCTAATCTGTAACGTTAGTCATAGATTACTCTCTCCAATCTGTAACGTTAGTCAGAGATTACTCTCTCTAATCTGTAACGTTAGTCAGAGATTACTCTCTCTAATTTGTAACGTTAGTCAGAGATTCTCTCTCTAATCTGTAACGTTAGTCAGAGATTACTCTCTCTAATCTGTAACGTTAGTCAGAGATTACTCTTTCTAATCTGTAACGTTAGTCAGAGATTACTCTTTCTCTAATCTGTAACGCTAGTCAAAGATTCCTCTCTCTCTAATCTGTAACGTTAGTCAGAGATTCTCTCTCTAATCTGTATCGTTAGTCAAAGATTACTCTCTCCAATCTGTAACGTTAGTCAGAGATTCCTGTCGCGAATCTGTAACGTTAGTCAGAGATTCTCTCTCTAATCTGTAAAGTTAGTCAGAGATTCCACTCTCCAATCTGTAACGTTAGTCAGAGATTCCTGTTGCGAATCTGTAACGTTAGTCAGAGCTTCTACTCTCCAATCTGTAACGTTAGTCAGAGAACCCTGTTTCCAATATATAACGTTAGTCAAAGATTCCTGTCTCCAATCTGTAACATTAGTCAGAGGTTCACCGCTCCAATCTGTAACGTTAGTCAGAGAACCCTGTTTCCACAATATTACGTTAGTCAAAGATTCCTGTCTCCAATCTGTAACATTAGTCAGAGATTCCATTCTCCAATCTGTAACCTTAGTCAAAGATTCCTGTCTTCAATCTGTAACGTTAGTCAGAGCTTCCACTCCCCAATCTGTAACGTTAGTCAGAGAACCCTGTTTCCAAAATATAACGTTAGTCAAAGATTCTTGTCTCCAATCTGTAACGTTAGTCAGAGATTACACTCTCCAATCTGTAACGTTAGTCAGAGAACCCTGTTTCCAATATATAACGTTAGTCAAAGATTCCTGTCTCCAATCTGTAACATTAGTCAGAGATTCACCGCTCCAATCTGTAACGTTAGTCAGAGAACCCTGTTTCCACAATATTACGTTAGTCAAAGATTCCTGTCTCCAATCTGTAACATTAGTCAGAGATTCCATTCTCCAATCTGTAACCTTAGTCAAAGATTCCTGTCTTCAATCTGTAACGTTAGTCAGAGCTTCCACTCTCCAATCTGTAACGTTAGTCAGAGAACCCTGTTTCCAAAATATAACGTTAGTCAAAGATTCTTGTCTCCAATCTGTAACGTTAGTCAGAGATTACACTCTCCAATCTGTAACGTTAGTCAGAGAACCCTGTTTCCAATATATAACGTTAGTCAAAGATTCCTGTTTCCAATCTGTAACATTAGTCAGAGATTCCACTCTCCAATCTGTAACGTTAGTCAGAGATTCCACTCTCCAATCTGTAACCTTAGTCAAAGATTCCTGTCTTCAATTTGTATCGTTAGTCAGAGAACCCTTTTTCCAATATATAACGTTAGTCAAAGATTCCTGTCTCCAATCTGTAACGTTAGTCAGAGATTGCACTCTCCAATCTGTAACGTTAGTCAAAGATTCCTGTCTCCAATCTGTAAAATTAGCCAGAGATTCCACTCTCCAATCTGTAACGTTAGTCAAAGATTCCTGCCTTCAATTTGTAACGTTAGTCAGAGATTCCACTCTCCAATCTGTAACGTTAGTCAGAGAACCCTGTTTCCAATATATAAGGTTAGTCAAAGATTCCTGTCTCCAATCTGTAACGTTAGTCAGAGATTACACTCTCCAATATGTAACGTTAGTCAGAGATTCTCTCTCCAATCTGTAACGTTAGTCAGATATTCTCTCTCTAATCTGTAACGTTTGTCAGAGATTACACTCTCCAATCTGTAACGTTAGTCAAATATTCCTGTCTCCAATCTGTAACGTTAGTCAGAGATTCCACTCTCCAATCTGTAACGTTAGTCAGAGATTCTCTCTCCAATCTGTAACGTTAGTCAGATATTCTCTCTCTAATCTGAAAACGTTAGTCAGAGATTACACTCTCCAATCTGTAACGTTAGTCAGAGATTCCACTCTCCAATCTGTAACGTTAGTCAGATATTCTCTCTCTAATCTGTAACGTTAGTCAGAGATTCCACTCTCCAATCTGTAACGTTAGTCAGAGATTCCACTCTCCAATCTGTAACGTTAGTCAGAGATTCTCTCTCTAATCTGTAACGTTAGTCAGAGATTACACTCTCCAATCTGTAACGTTAGTCAAAGATTCCTGTCACCAATCTGTGACGTTAGTCAGAGATTACTCTCTCCAATCTGTAACGTTAGTCAGAGATTACTCTCTCCAATCTGTAACGTTAGTCAAAGATTCCTGTCTCCAATCTGTAACGTTAGTCAGAGATTATTCTCTCCAATCTGTAACGTTAGTCAAAGATTCCTGTCTCCAATCTGTAACGTTAGTCAGAGATTACTCTCTCCAATCTGTAACGTTAGTCAAAGATTCCTGTCTCCAATCTGTAACGTTAGTCAAAGATTCTTGTCTCCAATCTGTAACGCTAGTCAAAGATTTCTGTCTCCAATCTGTAACGTTAGTCAAAGATTCCTGTCTCCAATCTGTAACGTTAGTCAAAGATTCTTGTCTCCAATCTGTAACGTTAGTCAAAGATTCTTGTCTCCAATCTGTAACGTTAGTCAAAGATTCCACATTCCAATCTGAAAAGATAAAGTAAATAAAGGGTTCCCTGTACCTCAAGGCACATGAGAAATAATATGTTAGTGGCGATATTTGTCAAGGACAACAATATATTTTTGTGTGATATGGTCGACATCACACCAGGCCGCCTTTACTCCCCAGATTAATATGTGGTACCCCTTTTAAAGGATTGGTGAGCTTCGAATCCCTGTTATTCAGAAAACGAAAATTCGCAAAAAAACTGTATGAAGGTAGCAGTCTAGTTTCCTTTTCCCCGTACAACATAGAGGACCAGGTTAGCAATGTTTGTGTTACTTGTTTACGTCAGACACCCGAGTGCTTCATTGAATTCATCACTTTTAACAGAAAAACGATTGAGCTCTTATTACCAGATGAACAAAGTGCATACTTTTTGTGTTTATTTTTTCTGTTGTTGACAAATCTGAAACAAGTACAACGTTTCAAATACTTGGGCACAATTTTAACATAAGATGGGAGATGCACCACATAAATAAAAAGCAGAATAGCTCAGGCCAAAATAGCATTTCAGAAAATGAAAAATATCTTATGCAACAAATCTATGTCAATAAAAATGAGAAAGAGAGTTCATCGGTGCTATATAGAACCAATTCTGTCCTATGGAAGCGAATCATGGACAGTAGACAAACAAATGAAAAGACGATTAGAGGCCACAGAGATGGGATTTCTCAGAAGAATGTTGAAAGTTCCCTGGACAGATAAAAAGACCAATGAGGAAGTTCTCAAAGAAGCCAACACAAAAGGGAGCTCTTAAAAAACATCAGAAAGAAGCAATCAACATTTTTTTGGGCACATCATGAGAAGAGGAAAGTTGGAATACTTGGTTACAACTCGCAAAATAAAAGGGAAGAGATATCGCGGACGACAAAGAGAGAAAATACTGGATAGCTTGGTGTCATGGCATGGAAAACAGTCAACAACAGAACTGATACGATGCACTGTAGATAGAAGATTGTGGAGGGACATGATCGCCTACGCCAACCGGCAGGGTACATGATGATGATGATGTTGACAAGATGTTTTGCTATCTCTTAACGAGGCACCGACCGTTTATCTCTTTCAGTACGGAAGGTTTTTATCAATTTAGAAGTTGAGATTTCAGAGCCACAATTTTTCATATTTTAAAATATTAGTATTCATGTTTATATTTAGCTAACACTTAACATTTTACATTTGAATTTTTCGATAATTAAACAATGAATTAAATTTCACCAATAGCTAACACTTAAGATTTTACATTTGAATTTTTCCATAATTAAACGAGGAATTATATTTCACCAATAGCTAACACTTAACATATTACATTTGAATTTTTCCATAATTAAACAAGTAATTATATTTTACCAATAGCTAACACTTGACATATTACATTTGAATTTTTCCATAATTAAACAAGGAATTATATTTCACCAATAGCTAACACTTAACATATTACATTTGAATTTGTCGATAATTAAACAAGCAATTATATTTCACAAATACCAAGATGATACAAGACATGTTAAAAGAATATGATTTGATGAAAGTCTACATTAATCAAATTGAGAGTGACGCACTGTGCGGCTTAACGTACTTGACCGAAATCGGCATGGCGCATGATGCGCCGAAACGTACGGAAAGAGTTTAAACACACAAATTGTATCTTCTATGCTTTATTAGAACCATAATATTAAATTTAAAAAGATTTATTTTTTCTTATCTATTTCGATATTTTTATCCAAGCTTTCGCGACTGTTTACATTTTAGTACTGTCATCCTGCCCACTTTTCGGTGTAGAAGAAAAGAAACCCCAAAAAGAGCACTTGTGTGGTCAACAGTTTTAGAACCACACATAATGGATTTCTTCCAAACTCGAGCGTAGCACGAGGGTTAAAAGTATGTGAAATTCTCTCGTGAGTTTATAGTGTCTGGTATTAATGGACTATTGAAGGATGGTCTGATTCCACTGAATACAAACGACTGCAAACGTTAGTTACACACAGCATCGAACACTGAGTCGATCATACCCCGTCTGACTTCAAATAAAAAGTTACCTCCCATGCGAACGTAAAACCATCATTGATGAAGCCAAGCTAAGAAATATGCTATTGTATATGAGTTGTCTCCCTTGTCCAGAAGTTGGCTGATGTAACCATTCAACCAAGTATAGGGAGACGTAGGCAGTTAAGTCCCTTTATAACACCGTCTCTTGGCAGCTTTTGTACTTGATAAAGGATCTAGTTATAAGAGAAAGCTCTATTGGCTACATTAGTACGCGGTTATTATTCTTCTCCAATCGGCTCTGCTACTATTACAAGCAATTTAGCACTTTTGCTATGAAAGTGAACCCCATGAGAGCACTGTTAATTTAACAAATAATTGGTATCATTGCAGGAATATATCTCTTCTTCTTGCCTTCCTCATTTGTCTTACAGCGTCGAGAGGAATATAAGTTGCGGTCTTTTACTCTCCACTTGACATCTTCTGTAGTTATCTTTCTAAGCGTTTCTAATATTTTCATTAATCATTCTCTTTCGTGGTCTGCCCTTGGGTCTGGCGTTCTCGCAAGGTTTATTGAAACCTCGTTGTGTTTTGTTTTGATAATTCTGTCTCATCACTTGGGCGGTAAACCATTGTGTCTGTTATTTCTTTATGTGTTCTATGTCGGAAATTACTTCCAGCTTTTTCTCAATTCTTCATTTCTGATCTCATCTTTCAAGATATTTCATGTCATTCGTTTAACACATTTCATTTCGGTAGTGGTTCATTTTCTTATTGTTCTTGCATTTAGAGTCCAGGTCTGGCATTGGTGGCACATCGTCGGGATGAAGATTGTTGAGTGCCCGTTTTGCCTCTAGTGTTATATACATATAAGCATCATCATCATGAGGTCGCATGTCCTTTACATAGCGTTGCCTACACCACAGCCCGTCTGAAAGAATCTCTGTCTTCAGCCAGATCTCCCACAGAACGTTGCATTCACCATAGCCCGTCTGAAAGAATCTCTGTCTTCTGCCAGATCTCCCACAGAACGTTGCATTCACCACAGCCCGTCTGAAAGAATCTCTGTCTTCTGCCAGATCTCCCACAGAACGTTGCATTCACCACAGCCCGTCTGAGAGAATCTCTGTCTTCAGCCAGATCTCCCAATTCTTCTGTTGCCATGTTCAAGGTATCTTTGATGTCTTAAAACCACCTTCTTCTTAGTCTGCCCCTGATATATCGTCCAGGAACCATGCCTTCCATTATTGGTCTTACCAGTCCGCTGTGTCTTTTGACGTGCTATGCCCTAGTTTTTGTTAATTTCCTCTGTAGAATACTGTTTATGAGCCAGTTATTTTTCATGTTTAAATCTTTTAATATGCGTCCATTGCTCTTTTTCATTATCCAAGATACCTTAAGGATCTTTGTGTAACATTTTTGTTTCGAATGAATCAATTTTCTTCCGTGCTGTTTGCGAGATTGTCCACGAATCACAACCGCGTGTTACTATCGTGAAGATATGTCCTCAGTCATTTTAATTTGCCTGCCTTGCTGGTTTTCTGCCACATGTTATTCATTGCGTTTGATTTTTGTGTTGCTATTGCTAATCTTCTTTTATCTTTTTTTCCCCCCAGTCTCCATTGTTATTTACTACAATTCTATATATACATAATTTGTTACAATTTCAAATTCTTCACTACTGATGATGATTTGTGTTGACTTTTTGTTTTGTTAATGGATATATATATATATATATATATATATATATATATATATATATATATATATATATATATATATTGAGTTCCGAGACCGACCTATCTTTATCACCTATTAAGAGTTACCGATCTACTCCTTCGTGCCGAGTTACGCCATGACATGAAGCAGCGTGTACACTAGTGCATATAAAAGGACGTAATGACGTTTTAAATACAAACCTATTTAGACTGCTGCCACCACGAAGAGGACATCAATGTACTGGGATAAAGCTAAGACAAGAAGTATACGACCGGGTTAGACCATAGATTCGACCAGAAGTGTTGCGTAGAGTAAGTGTAGTTATTTTGTGCCGAACATATTGTAAGCTTTAGAGTTCAAAGCAGCAGTAGATCGACGCCTGGGATGTCATGGCACAGGCGGGCACACCTCCCTTAAAGTGTCTTCTCATTATGATCAGATTGCCTCCTGCTGCAATGCTCTGAACAAAGAGTTTCCTATTATAGATATATATATATATATATATATATATATATATATATATATATATATATATATAATTGTGTGTAGCACAATTTAGAGTCCATGAAGCAATTAACAAATAAAAAGCTATACAATTATGTTTTTAATTAAAATGAAAATGTAAATTGCTCTTTCTAATATGGCCCTCCTGAGTGCGAACAACGCGTACAGCGGTAGGGGTCTGTTCTCTTCCACTTTCAACTGACAGGGGTTAGCTGATGTAATCAGCCTCATAACTCTTCCTCTTCTTCATTCCTTCCTCATCTGCCTTTCAGCGTAGAGGGGAGATATAATTTGCGGTCTTTTGCTCTTCTGTTCGCCTCTGCTACTGTTATGTTTCCTAGTGCTTCTATCAACCCATCTTTTTCGTTGTCGACCCTTGGGTCTGGTGTTCTCACAACGTTTGTTGAAGGCTCGTTGTGTTGTGTTCTGTTCTTTCTGCATTGTCACGTGGCCACACCATTTTATCTGTTATTTCCTTATACATTCTATGGCGGGGGCTATTCCTAGCTTTTTCCTCAGTTCTTCATTTCTGATCTTATCTCTCAGACTGTTTCCTGTCATTCGTCTAACGCATTTCATCTCTGTAGAGGTTATTTTTCTTATTGTTCTTGCATCTAGGGTCCAGGCCTCATAATTGATTAATAAAATCGAGCAGACTGCACTCCGAGCAACCTCATAGGTGTTTAGTATTAATCATAACAGATAAGGCAAAGTATGCACGTCCTTAGTTTCTGCAGCTTGCTGGTTATATGTAATTTTAATCCCTCTTCTTAGTAGTCCAGTTCTTCTCGTGATCACGTGACTTGATTCGAGTGCTGTCGAAACTAAATGCGTGCTCCTCATCAGGGCTCGTTTTAGTCTCAGCAGACATTTCCGAACCTTCTTTGACATAGAACGACAACATCATGTTCCACGTCGACATCGATGGATAAATAACATAATCTGTATTGAGATGCGTCTTTGTTATCTTTTTTTAGCAGCTACAGCCTCTATGATTTGTTATTGTTTAACTAAGGATCCTCTTGATGATGTTGTTGCACCATTTTACACTTGTCTGTCTCTGTCTTCCCTTCATACTCGATAAATACATTATGCCATTATGCTGTATGTTTTTGAGTTACTTTATGACTTCAGACTATGAGTGCGTCAAATCACAGCCATCAATAGTATTAATAAAGACTGATGGCTAAGAGCAATCACCCAAAGTATGTGACCTGTTCAGTTTCGAAGACATGGGAGGGGGGGGGGGGGTTTGTGGGTAAAATGACGTCATGCGTCTATTGCTCGCATAGCTCAAGGCGTCACAAACTGTGCTTGATTCCTGGATTTCACTCTCAATCCGCAGATCTTAGTAAAACTATATATGGCTGTGTTCAACTAATTAAACAAAAAACAATTTTTTTCTATTTGGTTAGAAAAAAACCCAACAAATTAAAAGAAGAAGAGACGAGTGCATGCTCATTATCAGATGAACAAAGTGCATACTTGTTTGTGTTTGTCTATTGCTGGTAGGAGGTCTGTTGATATCGCTTGATGAGGCACCGATTAATTTTTTTTTTTTCAATCATAGCTCATACCCAAGCTGCTATTTATAAATGTTTACCATACACACCCTTTGATAAATGTTTACCATACTCACCCTTTGATAAATATTTACCATACTCACCCTTTGATAAATGTTTACCATACACACCCTTTGATACATGTTTACCATACTCACCCTTTTGATAAATGTTTACCATACTCACCCTTTAATAAATGTTTACCATATTCACTCTTTCATAAATGTTTAGCATATTTACCCTTTGATAAATGTTTACCATATTTGCCCTTTGATAAATGTTTACCATATATTTTCCCTTTAATAAATGTTTACCATATTTACCTTAATAAATGTTTACCATATTTACCCTTTTATAAATGTCTAAAATATTTACCATTTAATAAATGTTTACCATATTTACCCTTTAATAATTGTTTACAATATTTACCCTTTGATAAATGTTTACCATATTTGCCCTTTAATAAATATTTACCTTAATAGATGTTTACCATATTTATCCTTTTATAAATGTCTAAAATATTTACCCTTTGATAAATGTTTACCATATTTACCCTTTAATAATTGTTTACAGTATTTACCCGTTAATAAATGTTTACCCTATGCCGCGATAGCTCAGTGGTTAGTGAACTGGACTACAAAGGATAAGGGGTAGGGTTCGATCCCAACCAACGGCTCCCGGGTTCACCCAGCCTTAAATGGGTACCGGATTTTTTTCTGGGAAAATGAAGCAGCACGGGCGTAATACCGACCACATTACCCCAAAAATCACGTGCTGAATGTCTGTAAAATTTACGGTCACTAACACCATATTCCCTATACGCCACTTGGCGTGACGGAGGTACTTTACTTTATTCTTTTACTATTTAAATTTAATTCATGTTTACCATATTTACCCATTTCTATATCTTTAATGCTATTGAGAAAATACAGGAAATCCAGGAACAGTGAGAAATGCTCAAACAATCGATTCAACAAACATCAAAAAAGCAATACCAGTGACTAAAACAATCAACAAAAAGAAATGGATGACAGAAGAAATATTACAACTAATGGACGAAAGAAGAAAACATAAGAAAGAAGAACGGACATACAAAATATTGCACAAAGAGATCCAAAACAAGTGCAGAGAAGCAAAGGAAGGATGGTTAAAACAGAAATGTGAAGAAATGGAAAAACAACAAAAGAAAGACCCAAAATGTATGCACAATCAGTTAAATGAATTGACAGGAAGAAAAGAAGTCAAAGTTTCAGGATGTGTGAAATCAAAGGAAGGAAATATAATAATGGGACAGGAGAAGACAATGGAAAGATGGACAGAATATATCAGACAACTCTATGGTGATGAAGGACCAGAATTAAACAATTCAAACAAAGACACAGGACCACCAATAATGCAGGGTGAAGTGGAGGACGCAATTCAACACATGAAAAGAGGCAAAGCTCCAGGTCCTGACAATATAACAATCGAAGAGATAAATGTATTAGGAGAGCTGGGAGTACAAGTCATAACAAAACTACTCAATGACATATATAACACTGAACACATACCTGAAGATCTACTAAAATATATCTTTGTAGCCATGCCAAAGAAGTCAGGTGCCACTGATTGTGAAGACCATCGCACTATTAGTCTCATGAGCCATATGACTAAAATATAACTAAGAATCATCATGAGACGTGTAAGAAACAAAATAAAACCAGAAATAAGTGAAGAACAATGTGGATTTGTGGAAGGAGAGGGCACCAATATTGCAATATACATCTTAAGAACATTGATAGAAAGATCTATAGAGGTAAAGAAAGATCTGTATATGTGCTTTATAGACTACACGAAAGCATTTGACAAAGTAAAGCATGTGGAAATAATCAATATGCTGGAGAAATTAAACATTGATGGCAAGAATCTGCGAATTATAAAAAAACATGTACTGGCAAAAAACAGCAGCTATACGAATTAACAACCAAATAGGACAATTTCAACTTATAAAAGAAGGAGTCAGACAAAGCTGTGTTCTGTCGCCGGATTTGTTTTCACTTTACAGCGAACATAATATGAGATCAATAGTAGACAAAAAAGGAATTGAAGTCAACGGTCACAACATAAATAATTTACGATATGCGGATGACACAGTCTTAATAGCAGAGACGGAGAATGAGCTACAAAAAATGATAGATATAATAATAAAAGAAAGCAACAAGTAAGGTTTCAGTCTGAATAGTAAGAAAATAGAAGTAATGGTTATATCGAAGAAACAATCATCACCATCATGCAGCATAAAAATAAACAAGACAAATCTGAAAAAGTGCAACGTTTGAATTACTTGGGCACATTGATATCATCAGATGGGAGATGCAACACAGATGACCCGCTCTATGATACTCAATAGCTCAGGCCAAAATAGCATTTCAGAAAATGAAAAATATCTTATGCAAAAAATCTATGTCAATAGAAATGAGAAAGAGAGTTCATCGATGATGTATAGAACCAATTCTGACCTATGGAAGCGAATCATGGACAATAGACAAACAAATGAAAAGACGATTAGAGGCCACAGAGATTGGATTTCTCAGAAGAATGTTGAAAGTTCCCTGGACAGCTAAAAAGACCAATGAGAAAGTTCTCAAAAAGGCCAACACAAAAAGGGAGCTCTTAAAAAAACATCAGAAAGAAGCAATCAACATTTTTTGGGCACATCATGAGAAGAGGAAAGTTGGAATACTTGGTTACAACTGGCAAAATAAAAGGAAAGAGAGATCGCGGACGACAAAGAGAGAAAATACTGGATAGCTTGGTGTCATGGCATGGAAAACAGTCAACAACAGAACTCATACGATGCACTGTGGATAGAAGATTGTGGAAGGACATGATCGCCAACGCCAACCGGTACGGCACATGGTGATGATATCTATATCTAGATAAAGAGGGAGGAACAGAAAGTGATACAAAAATAAGGATATCAAAAGCAAAAGGAGCTTTCATTGCACTGGGAAACATATGGAAATCCAAAGAAATTAGGTTAAATACAAAAATAAAAATTTTCAACTCAAATGTTAAGTCGGTCCTATTATATGGTTGCGAAACTTGGAGAACAACAAAATTGACAATCACGAAGATGCAGACTTTCATTAACGGATGCTTACGCAGAATAAAAGGATGGAAATGGCAGGGCAAAATGACTAACATAGAATTATGGAAACGTACCAGTCAAATCATCATCAAGTACCGGGCCTACTGGCGTAGGTGATCATGTCTCTCCACAATTTTCGATCTCGGCAGCTATTTATCATTTTTGTTGTTGACCTTCTGCCAAGCCATTCTCTTAAGCTGTCTGTTATTTTTTTATTTGCTTCCCTCTATCTCTTCGTCCCTCAATTTTCCCAGTTGTTACAATATATTCCACCTGTTCTCTTCTCATTACATGGCCAAAAAATAATGATTGTTTCTTCCTAATATTGGAAATTAGTTCTCTTTTTGCTTTGACCTCTTTCAGAACTTTTTCATTACTCTTCTTAGCTGTTCATGGTACTCTCAACATTCTTCTGTAAAACCACATTTCTACACACTCTAATGATTTTCTTGTCTGTTGTCCTATTGTCCATGATTCACATCCATATGTTAAGACTGGCTCTATATAACATTTCAGAACTCTTTTTCTGTTTCTTTTGTCAAAAATGTATAGCATATTATCTTCCTCATTTTCTGGAAAGCTGCTTTTGCCTAAGCCATTCTGCATCTCACACATTTTGTACATCTTCCGTCTGAGGTTAACAAAGTTCCCAAATATTTAAATTCATTTACCTGTTTTAATATTGTTCCACTTGTCTTTATTTTGCACTGAGGTGATGTCTTTTTCTTTGTTGTTACCATTGCCTCTGTCTTTTTGCTATTAAGGCTGAGTCCTTTAATTTTGCTTTCCTTCACTATAATGTCCAACATTTCTTGTAACTCATTTTCACTCTTAGCGATTAAGACTGTATCATCAGCATATCTTAGATAATTTATATTATGACCTCCTTGTTATTCCAGGCATGTACCTGATGGATCTTAAAATAATCTCACTATAAATATTAAACAAATCTGGTGACAGCACACAACCTTGTCTAACATCCTGTTTTATTTGTTCAAGTCAACCAGTCAAATACCAGTGGATAAAGAGATACAGCGAAGACGATGGCACTGGATGGGACACACACTACGGAAGCCAACTGAGAGTATTACACAACAGGCCCTTTTTTGGAATCCCCAGGGGAAAAGACAAAGAGGAAGACCAAGGAATTCTTGGAGAAGGCAGATAGAAGCAGAGATGAAGATGATGGGGAAGCCATGGAATGATCTTAAAAGAATGGCAAGAAACAGAACGACTTGGAAAGTGTTTGTTGAAGACCTATGCTCCACAGGGAGCTAAAAATGTAGAAGAAGAAGAAGATATTTACCCTTTAATTCATGTTTACCATATTTGCACTTTAATAAACGTTTCTATCTATCTATCTATTGACCTTTCGAGTCGTAGCCGGCCCATAGGGCGTAGACCAAGATACTTCCTCTCTTATTTGAATTTCCGTTCTATCAGTTTTCAATTCTTTTAAAGATATTTTATCAAATCTCGCCATTTGTCTCTGTTCTGTGCAAGCAGCTCTATCTCATTGAGGGAGCCGACTCCTGCTGCTCTTGCCTCTCTCATCAATGTTCTTCTCAGTGTCTCTCTGGGTCTTCTTCTTTTCCTCTTACCTGTTGTTTCCCACATGAGGGCTTGCTTTGCTATTCGGTTATTATCTCTTCTCATCACATGTCCAACATATGACCATCGTCTTTTCTTGATTACTGAAGATATTAGTGGTTGATTGGCGATTTCTCTAATTTCCTCGTTTGTTTTGAATTCGTTCCACGCTATACCAAGTATTTTCCTTAGACATTTATTTTCGAATGCGTTCAACTTTGTTTCTATATCTCTTGTTGTTTTCCAGCTTTCACATGCACACGTAAGGGTTGATAGTAAATTTGATTTGAATAGTCTTAGTTTTGTGTTTGTACTGATGAGTTTTAATTTCCACAACTTTTCAAGGCTTCTGAAAGACATTGCTGCTTTAGCTATTCTGATTTTAATTTCTTTGCTTGTATCCCCTTCCCGATCAATGTGACTTCCAAGATAGATAAAGTGATCGATCTCTTCCACTGGTTTGTTTTCCATGTATATTTTGTCGTCTGTTGGAATCAAGCTTTTCATGACTTTAGTCTTTTCATGATTGATCTCAAGCCCAATTTTGCTGGCTATTGATGATACTATATTTAAATTCAATTCATGTTTACCGTATTTGCCCTTTAATAATTGTTTTCAATATTTACCCTTTGATACATGTTACCATATTAACCCTTTAATAAATGTTTACCATATTATATTCAATTCATGTTTACCTTATTTCATTCATTTTCCTCACGGGCCGAGGGCGGAAGTCAAAGTTGTCACTATTGACATTTTGCTGCTAGGTCTTGTAGTTCTTGATTATTTTTTTTCGTTCTATGGTCGAGTCATCACTATATAGTAATTGTTCTGCATTGCATTTAAGCGTCTTTTCATTTGTTACCGTATTTACCATTATTAAATGTTTACCATATTTACCTTTTACAAATGTTTACATTTTTTACCTTTTGTGCTTGGAAAACAAACTCTAGCAAACAGAAGTTTTCTGATTTACCAATAATATGAGTTCAGTGTAATGTTTTGAATCTAAAAGGAAAATATTCCAGCGACTGATAAATCAACAGCAAATAGCAATTATCATAATTTGAACTCATAACTTGAATAAAAAGACATACACTTTTTATCTGTACATAGACGTTCATACAAATGGCCATGCATATTTATATCTCTTTTGTTGATGTGCACGCAATAAAACATGGTTTTAAAATCGATTTGTGTAAAGTGAAGCTTTTCAGAACGTTGTTCTGTTGTGTGTTTGTTCTGAAATATAAATATTTACATGTTTTTATTAATGTTTCTACCGTGTGCTTACGCCTTTGATAGTTATGATTATGAGCTCGTGATGTGTCAGTAATTGCGGTTATATTGTCGTTGAGCTTGAATTGATTGTCATGCCATTCTGTCAGGTGCCAGAGAGAATAAGTTAAAAGAAGCTCTGGTTTCCGCTCGATGATACCGACATCTACATTCACGGACTGTCCTAAAATGTCACTAGTGATAAGTATAAGTGTCTTCTCTGTTAATAATACAATATACTTCAGAAATATACGTCCAGCAGTCAATTTGCTAGTTCTCTTGAAATCTCACTGGTCAGAGAGTGCCACTGTAAAAGTGATGAATTAGTGGCACTTTAGCTGTTATGACCTTTTCGAAGTCTGAGTATTGTGGCTTGCTCTATTCCGGGTAATGTGTATTATTTATCGCGTTGTATGTGGCTTCAGTGCTGATTTTTGGTACAGGTCGGTCGGTGAAAGAGCTGATTGGTCCGTTTGAAAGTTCATGTCTTGAGAACACTGATGAATGTAGACTACATGGGGCTATTAGTGTGACTTTTCTTCTTTTCTTATTTATCTTCCTTTCGCACAAAAACTACTAATCTTTTTTCATCAACATCAAAATAACGTTTCGTGGGCATACATGTATTGTACTGTATTTTCCTGCGAAATTATCACGTTTTTGAAGGAAGGGTTAATTTCATATAAAAGTACTTTAACGATGTTGAATGAGCGCCAGCTACACGACCTATGGTCACAACGACAGTGTCTCCAACCCAACTCTGTTGAAGACGTCGCTTCCCTTCCCAGATTACTTCACTGATATACAACCACAGAATCTCGCTTCCCTTCCCAGATCACTTCACTGATATACAACCACAGAATCTCGCTTCCCTTCCCAGATCACTTCACTGGTATACAACCACAGAATCTCGCTTCCCTTCCCAGATCACTTCACTGATATACAACCATAACACCTCGCTTCCCTTCCCAGATCACTTCACTGATATACAACCACAACGTCTCGCTTTCCTTCCCAGATCACTTCACTGATATACAACCACAACGTCTCGCTTCCCTGCCCAGATCACTTCACTGATATACAACCACAACGTCTCGCTTCCCTTCCCAGATCCCTTCACTGATATACAACCACAAAATCTCGCTTCCCTTCCCAGATCCCTTCACTAATATACAACCACAAAATCTCGCTTCCCTTCCCAGATCACTTCACTGATATACAACCACAAAATCTCGCTTCCCTTCCCAGATCGCTTCACAAATCTACACCACAATATCCCACTTCACTTCTTAGTTGACTTGACGGATCTGCACCACACAGACAGGTAAATGAAATAAGGATCTTCTAGTCACCTCAGTGGTGGAATCTGCTAGACCTAGTGCAGGATTATTCTAGAATGAGCTATTAGATTGGACCTCTTCTTCTTCTACCTTTCAGTTCCCTGTGGAGCATAGGTCATCAATAAACACTTTCCAAGTCGTTCTGTTCCTTGCCATTCTTTTAATACCGTATCATCTTCATCTCCGCTTCTATCTGTCTTCTCCAAGAATTCTTTGGTCTTCCTCTTTGTCCTTTCCCCTGGGGATTCCAAAAAAGAGCCTGTTGTGTAATACTCCCAGTAGCTTTTCCTTGTTCGTTTAGGGTACGTACATTCCAGGTGCCAATTCTGGAGGATTTCCTGGTAGACAAAAGGTGAGTCGGCAACCCGGACTCCTTACGGCTGTCTTCGGCTTGCGTCATACGTCTCTTAGACAGAGAGCCTTTATCTTTCCTGGATGGCGGATTTACTTTTTCTCTTTTCTTTGACTTGTCCATGTTTGTGAAGTTTTTTCGGCTTATATTTTTTACAGTATGGGATAGCCAGTCCCATGCCCAACCCTCCTTTCTCGCCTCTTACGAACATGCCTGGTAGGGTACACGCCACTATTCTATACTCCCCTTTCTGGCTCCGGCAGCGCACGGACGTACATTAGACCTAGTGCAGCATTATTATAACTTGCTGCGTTCACCTGATGACTAAAGGAGTACACCTCCTCATCATCCGCCCTTGAAAGGACGTTAGGTGGGCGTGTCTGCGTTGTGTTGAGGCTTGCAGTATAATTGTGATATTTGCGCCTTTAGGCCTAACACATCCGACTTCAGCGCGACATTTTTGAGAACCAGGTTGTCTTCCCTTTTCGACCCCTACTCGCTTTGCCAGACTAGACAGGTTAATCTGTCACCACGGAGAGGTGGAGCAGGGTCTGGATGGTTCTGATTCACAGATCCTGTCACAAGCCATCAGCTGTGGGTCGCTGACAACTTTCAGCTCTGGTGCTGTGAGGTGCATACTCGCCTCCGGGTAGACATGTGATTTTATAATTTCAATATGTGGTTTATAATTTCACAAATTCACATTGCGGGAAGATCGTACGGTCTGTTGTTTGGTGTGCAACGGGGATAATCCGACGACTAACTCAGAATTAGAGTCAAAAACAATGTCCTAACGTCATCAACCGCTATACATAAAAAAAAAATATGACAATTGTCATTTTCAGGAGGACGTGAACTTCCTGTCAATATGGTGTATAGGCGGCAGGAACCATTAAAGCCTATGTATGAAAAGTGTTCCTTGTTGCAGTTTTCTCATATTCCAAGTCTGGCTTGTTGCAGGAGCTACTGAGTTAAGTGCTCTGTGCACACTGTGAGCTGTGTGTCTCATCCGTTTTGATCATGTTTCGATATTCCAATTGTTTGCGATGAATGATGATATCGTATGACAAGGAAAAGTTGGCTGTGTTCACTTTCTGCGCGGTTTCGCCTTATGTCTTTTGGCGTGTGCTGCGACTGCTATGATGGGGACTACAACTACCTTTCTTTGTTTGGAAGAAGAATTAGTAATTCGGATTATTCCATTGGAACGGGTGGTTGAGCAATTATTGATTTTAATTCGTTTGCAGTGACACCGGACCTTCCATAACCATATTCTAGAATGAGCTAGTTAAAACAGACCTAGTGCAACATTACACAAAATGGGCGGCTCCATTAGACCTAGTGCAGCATTACTCTAAATGAGCAGCTCCATTAGACCTAGTGCAGCATTACTCTAAAATGAGCAGCTCCATTAGACCTAGTGCAGCATTACTCTAAAATGAGCAGCTCCATTAGACCCAGTGCAGCATTATTTTAAAATGAGCAGCTCCATTAGACATAGTGCAGCATAACTCTAAAATGAGCAGCTCCATTAGACCCAGTGCAGCATTACTCTAAATGAGCAGCTCCATTAGACCTAGTGCAGCATTACTCTAAAATGAGCAGCTCCATTAGACCTAGTGCAGCATTACTCTAAAATGAGCAGCTCCATTAGACCCAGTGCAGTGAGCAGCATTAGACCTAGTGCAGCATTCTAAAATGAGCAGCTCCATTAGACCTAGTGCAGCATTACTCTAAAATGAGCAGCTCCATTAGACCCAGTGCAGCATTACTTTAAAATGAGCAGCTCCATTAGACATAGTGCAGCATTACTCTAAAATGAGCAGCTCCATTAGACTAGTGCAGCATTACTCTAAAATGAGCAGCTCCATTAGACCTAGTGCAGCATTACTCTAAAATGAGCAGCTCCATTAGACCTAGTGCAGCATTGCTCTAAAATGAGCAGCTCCATTTGCAGCATTACTCAAATGAGCAGCTCCATTAGACCTAGTGCAGTATTACTCTAAAATGAGCAGCTCCATTAGACCTAGTGCAGCATTATATAATGAGCAGCTCCATTAGACCCAGTGCAGCATTACTTTAAAATGAGCAGCTCCATTAGACCTAGTGCAGCATTACTCTAAAATGAGCAGCTCCATTAGACCTAGTGCAGCATTACTCTAAAATGCAAAGCAAGATTGTATTTCGCAAGACAGCTCTTTGTGCAAATATATCTCGTAGACTCATTGCAATCCATCAATCAAGCGATCAGACATAGTGCAGCATTACTCTAAAATGAGCAGCTCCATTAGACCTAGTGCAGCATTACTCTAAAATGAGCAGCTCCATTAGACCTAGTGCAGCATTACTCTAAAATGAGCAGCTCCATTAGACCTAGTGCAGCATTACTCTAAAATGAGCAGCTCCATTAGACCCAGTGCAGCATTACTCTAAATGAGCAGCTCCATTAGACCTAGTGCCGCATTACTCTAAAATGAGCAGCTCCATTAGACCTAGTGCAGCATTACTCTAAAATGAGCAGCTCCATTAGACCTAGTGCAGCATTACTCTAAAATGAGCAGCTCCATTAGACCCAGTGCAGCATTACTTTAAAATGAGCAGCTCCATTAGACCTAGTGCAGCATTACTCTAAAATGAGCAGCTCCATTAGACCTAGTGCAGCATTACTCTAAAATGAGCAGCTCCATTAGACCTAGTGCAGCATTACTCTAAAATGAGCAGCTCCATTAGACCTAGTGCAGCATTACTCTAAAATGAGCAGCTCCATTAGACCCAGTGCAGCATTACTCTAAAATGAGCAGCTCCATTAGACCCAGTGCAGCATTACTCTAAAACGAATACATTTCTTCCCCCAAAGCCCTAAAACTCAAGATTGTATTTCGCAAGACATTTCTTGCTCTTTGTGCAAATATATCTCGTAGACTCAATTGTGTTATATCAAAACAATCAATTGATTAATCAATCAATCAAGCGATCAATATAATGTTACCATGAAATATATTATATTAATGATTTATAATGATGTATTTGTGCATGCAATGATTTTCTTTTTGTCTTTTTGTTACTTACTTTGTGTTTGATGAAAATTATACTGAACAATAGCGGTGGGATTATTAAAAGTTTACTTATTTCTATGTTTCGATATTTCGAAGAAGTAAAAATCTTTCCTATTTTAATTAAAGAAGGGAACTACCTCAAAGACCCTTCAAATGGAACACTGTACGGAACCACAGCAGAGCTTAAAAATACCTGCAGATACTACTGCATGGCATTGGACCGAAGGGCATCAGCTCAAAGGTCGTTGGATCCATAACAACAATTAAAGAAGGGAGGAAAACAAAACTATCGTTTGACGATGATACATATAAATATGTATTTCTAACAATTTTGACTTCGCTAATGCTGAGATAACAAAGCAAGCCCTCATGTGGGAAACAAGTCGGTCAGAGGAATAGAGGCCGACAGTAGTATAGCAGGGTCCATTTGACCCGAATTTTTCCCGTAAATTAACAAAGATATATAGTAGGTGCGCAGCGCACCTAATGTACCGTAGGTGCAGGGGGAGTTAACCATGATAGCTCGTGTCGAGATGTTGACCTCTAGTCCCGGTGACCCCGGAAGTGCCCTGTTTATGTCTGGTGTGTCCTGACTTTGGAGCTCTTGGTGTACTTGAGCGATAGTGATAGGTTAGTAGATTATACAACATCAATGAAAAACGATCAATATAAAACAGAAGACAAAGATATATTTTATTCTTTTATTAGCTCAATAGGTGTATAACATACATTGATATTATATATAATTACAAACATATTCAGTACATTGAGTAAATATATATTACAAGGATAACAATTATTTATAGCTATGTAGTTGGATGTCTGCTTAGCTATGTGTCATCGATGAATCATAATGGGTGATACTGTTAGAGATTACTGGTTAGTCTAAGCTGGTAGTGTAAAGAGTTAAATATCTAGAGGTGTAGTCGAGACGTTATCATCAGCTACCTTTCTTTTTATATAGAAGTAGGAAAGAGCATTTCTTGTTTGACTGTAGGAAAATATGGTATTATTTAAGACTTTGAAACCTACATTTTTCCCACCCTTAGCCTTTTGCGTAGCGAGAACCTCTAAAAACATCTTTATCTAATTTGTTGTGTTGCTTGCTTAGCCCTTTACAACTGATTTTATCGTAATCCCCACTACAATGGTACGTCTTACTACATAAGCTAACAAGAGCTGTCCCTTCGTACTCTAGTTTAAAAAGCCCGGGCGTTCGTTTGGTGTATGCTTTAACACCCTTACAGTTTATACAGTCTGTCTTGCTAATATGCTCATCGCAAAACTCGGCAGGAAACCAGTCTTTATATACGCTATTAAACTCATCCCGCAGACCTGACTTAACCATGTCCTCTAGCTTAGGTGCGCTTAAGGCTAAGTATAAACTATCAGTATCTGTTTCACATAACTGAAAGTCTGACCTATCTACAAACTTATCTAAGAACTCGAAATAAAAATCTAATATACGAAGCTTTGCATATTGATAGACGAAGAAACCTATTTGTAGGGGCAAGTCCCAAACAGTTTTCTTATTCTCCATCTCAATTTCAAAAAGATCCTCCCCTATTTCAGTCATCTTTTTAAACCGGGAACTATTAATCATTTTCGATATCTCATCCCCCTGAACGTACGAGACAGCGCTATGATTGGCCTTATTGGTTAGAGTCTTCCCGTAGGCTGAGTTTCCTAAGAGCCTAATCGTATCGCTTACTATAGATTGACTTTCATCTAGATCACCAGCCCTCCTAGCGTCAGAAACCATTTCGCCAAACTTTTTAAAACAACTAGACTGTATTCTAACACTTGATAATTTTTGTTACCGCCAATCCGTGGTCTAAATACCATTTTAACAGTGGTGTTGCCAACAAAATTTTTTCTCCGACATAACTACCGATTAGGGTGCGACGAGGGGTTGACAACAAGTTATGTTAAGGGCATATTCACCCATAAACGGTCCAATATCATCACGCGTGACGTCAATATTTTTGAAAATTGGAGTCATCTCACTGAAATGTTCCTTCAGGCGGTCGGAGACGTATAGATCACATTCCACTAAACCAAAACATGTCCCATCTGAAACAGACCTCAGAATCTGTTTATCACTGAGAGGGAGTCCTGCTTTAGAGTAAGAGGGTCTAGCTCGAGGGATGGCTTTAGAAAGGAAAGCCCTAATGGTTGGGTCAGACTTTTTTAGAGCCTGCCACTCACATTCCCACATAACTTCTACTGGAACTTTGACCTCCTCGGTTAGGTAGGTGTGTATCTCACATGTTTTTTCAAACGGCTCGAACAAGGGCTTATTATTAACAGGGTTTCTATCTTTATCTTTGGTAAGGGGGCAGTCTTTGTGACCATGGTACAGACAACCATGAAAATTGTAGACTATTCTATTGGATTTGTCCCACCCATCCACGGGGATGTTTCTATTACCTAACCGAAACTCCCTCCCGTTAAACTGAGTTTTCAACTCCACCCCTTTTTGGTGGGCGACCCACATTAGCCACTCTCTACTTTGTTGGACATAATAGTTATCTTTTTCGACCCTAAACCCGGTCTCCATTCTTCTAATAATTGGATAATCTGTTGGCATTGGGTTCATCAGAGCCCAAAGATACAACGCGTTGGCATCGTAACCTTGGATGGATTTGACTATCTTTCCGCCCCTAATAAGCGTTTTGCCTACCTCGTGATACCTATGGAAAATTATAGAGGGACCCCCGACGATATTATCTCTAATCATTGTGTGTAGACTCGCCTGTTTGCTCAAACATAAACTAAACATTACACCCATATCAACGGTCTTAAAAAGATACTTTAAACAAACACCCGGAACAGAAATGGCGTCTTTAAAACAGTCCACACCCCGCTCCCCATAAAAGCGAACCTGCTGCTCCAAGGCTTCTAAGAATGGGACTACATCTTTGTTATTATACCACACCAAAAAGTCCCTAAGGGTGGTCATGTTATTGTCCTTCCAGACCTTTTAACACAGAGCGTACTCCTCCTTGGAAATGTTGGAATTTTTTAACGACGAATAAAACGCTTCGTGTGGGGGTAGTTCTGTCTCGTCCAACTTTTGGGGGTCGTCTATATATTCATAACAAAAGTAACCCTTTGTCTCACTAATCTTATAAGCTGCCAGATATTTACTATAGCTAAACCCGGGGGCTAGATAGTTTACTATATCTAAGAATTTTAGATTCTGTGTTGCAATACACATAAAGTTATTGTTTCTTTTAACTATAAACTTGAACGGTTTTGCTACTTTGTAGTCTACTTCCATTTTATCTTCCTCTTCTTCGATAACATCAGCGTCTTCTTCTTCTTCCATACTATCACCTTCTTCACCCACTTGGGCAGTGACATCCATGAAGTGCTTTATTAAATAAGGTTTAATGACGTTGACGTCATATTTCCCCGAGTTAAACCCTATCACTGGAAGTTCTTTTAAATACTCATCAAACCTAACTATTAGCTTGTATTTGTTCAGAGCATGGAGTTGAGTAAAAATACTTTCAAACCTATCTCGCAACAACGAGTAGGCCTTAGTAGCTATACCAGTGCGATAATCAAGCATCTGACTAACTAAAACCTGCGGGTCACCCTTGGTTATGAAACATTTTGGTGCCTCCCACCCGGGGACATTTGACGCTATAGAACAGGAGAGGGGCACGTGTTTAGCTACAAAGGTAGTCGACTGAGTCTCTTGTGGAACATTCCTACTATCAAAATAACATTCATAGTCGAAGGTCGCCCTGAACGGGTAAATAAAAGACTCTGGAGTACTTATCCCTTCAGCGCTGATCGCGTCCCATACACTTTCCGGTGAAGAGTAAACACCACCCTTATATGTCTCTACAGTCATATCCCCATTACAAGTTTTTTCGTGCCTATCCATACGCCCAAACTTTTTCCACAATTTCCCACATTTTCCACAAGAAAAGCTTTTACTAGCCCTTGAAAGATCGTTTATATAAAAGAAGTGGTTTTTGTAAAGTAAAAGACGGAGAGTTTCGCTATAACTACTACCGCTTCTCAGGACAATACGCAAGGCTTGGTCAGAATCAAACCCAAAAACATCTATGTTTATTGAAAAACAATTTTCTAAGAGAGGCATTTCAGCAAGAGTTACACCCGGAAAGTTACCTAACATTTGAGACGGGTTAAACTGTTTGAAAAGTAGTCTTGAAACCTTCCTAACATCCTCAACAGAGCCACCTCGATGGACAGCTAGACAACGGAAGAAGCAGAGATTATCATTGTAAACTTTAGAACAGGAATCGATTTGAAGGGTATTAATACCATGATTTGATGCAATATAGGGTGGGATATCTAACAGACACCCTATAGGATAATCTTGAAGTTTATAAATATAAATACTCGTACTGACTAAGGCTTCTAAGGTATATTTGGTTGTCTCCCTGTTTTTATTTGCATACCCTAATATATCACTTTCATTTAATCTATCAACAAATAATTCAAAGTCATTTCTGTTGTTAACTAACAAGGGTTTGTCTAACCCTGTCGCGTTATTTGAGCTGGCGTGAAAGTAACGCAACCCATGTGTCTCCCTATGTCTTAAAACTAGATGATGACTATAATTCACATTGAAACGCTTTTTCTCGGCTAGAAAAATTGGGTTTACAAGGGTCTTCCAATCTATAGGAGTATCAGGTTGATGAAATATAGTGTACGTGTCCATGTATTTGGTCCTACGTTCATGTGTTCTAATAGCTAACCAGTTGTTCTTATATATTTTTCTAATATCTTGGGGTAACTTATTTAAAGAGTCTATTTCATTAATAAGTCTTGGTCTCTTTGAGGGTTCTTGAGTCGAACTCTTTACTGCCCGCTTGCGTGAGGTTGTCGATACCAGTGGGCCTGGTAGTGTTGATGATGTTGAGGTGTCCACAGCTATGTCATGGCTAGCAAGATGTACTTGTAGGTGGCTAGCCCCAGTAAAGCTTTGTTGACAGATATGGCAGATATATGGGGTAACACTGGTCTCTTTTGAAGGTACATGATCTGTTGACACAGGAGTTGGTGAGGCAGGAGTTGGTGACGCAGGAACTGCTGATACAAGAGATGCAGGATGCTCTGTCTTGATATGTTTGACAAGATTGTCAGCTCTATTATAAATTCGTTCACAAACATCACATTTGTATTCCTGACACCCATGTACACAAGCAACGTGTCGTTTTACGATCCGGCTCCGGGTGAAAGTTTTGGAGTAGAGATGACAAGTGTTAGACATCTGTAGAAAAGAAATTGAAACATTACAACTAAAGAGTAAAGAACAGTAAACATTACAAGAAAAGTAAACAATGAGAACTATCGAAATTAGGTTACAAAAGTAACACGTGGATACTAAAAAAGCAACTTATCGAAAATAGGTTACTAAAATAACACGTGGATACTAAACAACCAACTTATCGAAAACAGGTTACTAAAGTAACATACTATAATATTAAAGAACTAAGATAACACTTACTTTTTATGTGTTTGAAGGTACGAGACACATCCGTCGTCAACAACTGTAAGCGAAAGTCTGATTACAAGCTTCACAGTCGCGTTATATATACACCTGAAACACCGGAAGTGTTACTAAAAATAGAACTGACCGCTGATGCAATACCGGAAGTGTTACTAAAAATAGCTTTTGACGGCTGACGCAATCCCCAGTGGAGTTTCTAAAAATAGATTTTGATCTCTGATGCAATACCAGGTAATTTTATATGAGTTTTCCCTTGACCCTTTATGAGGGGTACGCCCATGAAACTGTTAGAAATAGTAAATTTACACTCTAGGGTTACTCCAAACTTTACAGTAGACATCCCCATAGCAAAAATTTACTTAAAAGGCACTTTTATGGTTGTTACGCCCCTTGACCCTTTATGAGGGGACGCCCATGAAACTGTTAGAAATAGTACATTTACACTCTAGGGTTACTCCAAACTTTACATTAGACATCCCCATTACAAAAATTTACTTAAAAGTCACTTTTATGGTTGATACGGCCCTTGACCCTTTATGAGGGCTACGCCCATGAAACTGTTAAAAATAGTCAATTTAACATCTAGACATACCACAAACTTTATTTTAGTCATCCACATAGCAAAGATTTACTAAAAAAACACTTTATGAGTGTTGCCCCCTTACCCATTTTTGATGGTTACACCCATGAAACTGTTAAAAATAGTAAATTTAACATCTAGACATACCCCAAACTTTATATTAAGCATCCCCGTATCAAGTATTTACATAAAAACAACTTTTATGAGTTATTGGTTATTGGTTATTGGTTATGGAAGGCCTCGGCATCACAGCAAACGAATGAAAATCCATAATTGCTAAACCGCCCGTGCCAGTGGAATCATCCGAATTACCAACTCATCTCCCAAACAAAGAAAGGTAACTGTAGTCCCCATCGTAGCAGTCTCAGCACACGCCAAAAGACATAAGGCGAAACCGCGCAGAAAGTGAACACAGCCAACTGTTCCCTGTCATACGATATCATCATTCATCGTAAACAAGCGGGATATCGAAGCAGGATCAAAACGGATGAGACACACAGCTCACGGTGTGCACAGAGCACTTAACTCAGTAGCTCCTGCAACAAGCCGGACTTGGAATATGAGGAAACTGCAAGAAGGAACACTTTTCAGACATAGCCTTCAATGGTTCCTGCCGCCTATCCACCATATACCATGGGAGTTCACGTCCTCCCGAAATTGATGATCGTCATAGCACTTGATGATGTTAGGCCGTCATTGATGACTCCAATTCCAAACATATAGACACACAGTGGTGGTAAGTTATCATTTCCAATCCAACAGAAGCCACATGACCTGTAGTTAGTAAAACCACAGAGAGAATATGATTTTGTGACCTTCACTGATTCACTCTTAGGTGTGAATGTGTAGTTTACACAAGAGGAGAAGTTTTCAACTACAGTGATTCCATTTAAGGCAATTCTGGGATAGCAAGGCAAGTCTCCTTTATAGCAGCAGAACTTGATGTTCTCCGCTCCCTTCTTGTAGCTGCTGCCACACGATTCTGATGTCTCATTAACTTGGACATCATTCAAGAACTATGTCAGATTAACATTCCATAGATATGGCTCTGCTGATGAGTGCTTGGTGCAACAGTTGTATCAATCATACTGGAGGCTCCTGGTCTGTGGTCATTAATATCACAGACGGCACATGATGTTGTTATATTCAGTATTTCTTTCTGGGGTGTAAATATGTGGCACACACATGGAGAGTGGTTTGTGGTCACAGTAATCCCATTAAAGGCAATTCTAGGGTAGCATGGCATAGCTGTTTCAGAACAGCACAATCCTGTGATGTTTTCTGTGTTCGCTATAAAGCTGCTGCTGCTACACAATCCTGACCAATTATAGGTGTGGACATTATTCACTTGCAATGACAAAACTGCTTTGTTTACATCATAAACCTCTGGAAGCGAATCATTTTTGGGACTAATAGTACAATTTATTCTTCCATCGGGGATATCTGCATTGAGTCCCGAAAAAAAGGTATTTGTTTAAAAAGCACATATGCGTTTGAGTTAAACACACAATGAGCCCACTTCGTAGATTCAAAATGATCCTTGCCAATGCCATCGGTTTGCACAAGTTAGGTCCTTAGCTACCAACGTCAAAAATGTCTGAAACGAAGCCATCCAATTAACGACTTTATCTACAGCGAAGGTTAACGAACTGTGAACAAACAACAAACCCTTGAAAACTTTTTCAAAAATCTGCCAACTCGCAGCAATAACATTTATCGTCTTGTTCAATGTAAACATTGCTTGGTCCATAGCTCGAATATAAATAAGCTGCCATTTTGGTGCGTCCCATGACGTCATCATCAACTTTTATGAGTGTTGCCCCTTACCCAATTTGGCGGTTACGCCCATGAAACTGTTAAAAATAGTAAATTTAACATCTAGGCTTACTCCAAACTTTATATTAAGCATCCCCGTATCAAGAATTTACATAAAAACAACTTTTGAAATTACTACCCCCGTACCCATTTTTGGCGGTTACGCCCATGAAACTGTTAAAAATAGTAAATTTAACAGCTAGACATACCCCAAACTTTATATTAAGCATCCCCGTATCAAGAATTTACATAAAAACAACTTTTGAAATTACTACCCCCGTACCCATTTTTGTCGGTTACGCCCATGAAATCGATAAAAAATTGAAATAACCTATTGGCATACCTCAAACATAATATTTGACACGCCCATGTATCAAATTTACATGAAAAATCAACTAAAAATTAGTAGTGTATTATGGCATTAATGATGGATGAATGTGCGTTCAAACGCACCTAATTTCTTATATAAATAGTCTACACGTACATCAACGCACATATTTGTTTTTCTTATATGAGAGTCTACACTTTTTTCCTTATATGAGAGTCTACATTTTTACTTATATGAGAGTCTACCCATCATTATGCTATAATACACTACTAATTTTTGGTTGATTTTTCATGTAAATTTGATACATGGGCGTGTCAAATATTATGTTTGAGGTATGCCAATAGGTTAAATTTCAATTTTTTATCGATTTCATGGGCGTAACCGCCAAAAATAGGTACGGGGGTTGTAATTTCAAAAGTTCTTTTTATGTAAATACTTGATACGGGGATGCTTAATATAAAGTTTGGGGTATGTCTAGATGTTAAATTTACTATTTTTAACAGTTTCATGGGCATAATGGGCATAACCATCAAAAATGGGTAAGGGGGCAACACTCATAAAAGTGGTTTTTTAGTAAATTTTTGCTATGTGGATGACTAAAATAAAGTTTGTGGTATGTCTAGATGTTAAATTGACTATTTTTAAAAGTTTCATGGGCGTAGCCCTCATAAAGGGTCAAGGGCCGTATCAACCATAAAAGTGACTTTTAAGTACATTTTTGTAATGGGGATGTCTAATGTAAAGTTTGGAGTAACCCTAGAGTGTAAATGTACTATTTCTAACAGTTTCATGGGCGTCCCCTCATAAAGGGTCAAGGGGCGTAACAACCATAAAAGTGCCTTTTAAGTAAATTTTTGCTATGGGGATGTCTACTGTAAAGTTTGGAGTAACCCTAGAGTGTAAATTTACTAATTCTAACAGTTTCATGGGCATACCCCTCATAAAGGTTCAAGGGAAAACTCATATAAAATTACCTGGTATTGCATCAGAGATCAAAATCTATTTTTAGAAACTCCACTGGGGATTGCGTCAGCCGTCAAAAGCTATTTTTAGTAACACTTCCGGTATTGCATCAGCGGTCAGTTCTATTTTTAGTAACACTTCCGGTGTTTCAGGTGTATATATAACGCGACTGTGAAGCTTGTAATCAGACTTTCGCTTACAGTTGTTGACGACAGATGTGTCTCGTACCTTCAAACACATAAAAAGTAAGTGTTATCTTAGTTCTTTAATATTATAGTATGTTACTTTAGTAACCTGTTTTCGATAAGTTGGTTGTTTAGTATCCACGTGTTATTTTAGTAACCTATTTTCGATAAGTTGCTTTTTTAGTATCCACGTGTTACTTTTGTAACCTAATTTCGATAGTTCTCATTGTTTACTTTTCTTGTAATGTTTACTGTTCTTTACTCTTTAGTTGTAATGTTTCAATTTCTTTTCTACAGATGTCTAACACTTGTCATCTCTACTCCAAAACTTTCACCCGGAGCCGGATCGTAAAACGACACGTTGCTTGTGTACATGGGTGTCAGGAATACAAATGTGATGTTTGTGAACGAATTTATAATAGAGCTGACAATCTTGTCAAACATATCAAGACAGAGCATCCTGCATCTCTTGTATCAGCAGTTCCTGCGTCACCAACTCCTGCCTCACCAACTCCTGTGTCAACAGATCATGTACCTTCAAAAGAGACCAGTGTTACCCCATATATCTGCCATATCTGTCAACAAAGCTTTACTGGGGCTAGCCACCTACAAGTACATCTTGCTAGCCATGACATAGCTGTGGACACCTCAACATCATCAACACTACCAGGCCCACTGGTATCGACAACCTCACGCAAGCGGGCAGTAAAGAGTTCGACTCAAGAACCCTCAAAGAGACCAAGACTTATTAATGAAATAGACTCTTTAAATAAGTTACCCCAAGATATTAGAAAAATATATAAGAACAACTGGTTAGCTATTAGAACACATGAACGTAGGACCAAATACATGGACACGTACACTATATTTCATCAACCTGATACTCCTATAGATTGGAAGACCCTTGTAAACCCAATTTTTCTAGCCGAGAAAAAGCGTTTCAAGGTGAATTATAGTCATCATCTAGTTTTAAGACATAGGGAGACACAGGGGTTGCGTTACTTTCACGCCAGCTCAAATAACGCGACAGGGTTAGACAAACCCTTGTTAGTTAACAACAGAAATGACTTTGAATTATTTGTTGATAGATTAAATGAAAGTGATATATTAGGGTATGCAAATAAAAACAGGGAGACAACCAAATATACCTTAGAAGCCTTAGTCAGTACGAGTGTTTATATTTATAAACTTCAAGATTATCCTATAGGGTGTCTGTTAGATATCCCACCCTATATTGCATCAAATCATGGTATTAATATCCTTCAAATCGATTCCCGTTCTAAAGTTTACAATGATAATCTCTGCTTCTTCCGTTGTCTAGCTGTCCATCGAGGTGGCTCTGTTGAGGATGTTAGGAAGGTTTCAAGACTACTTTTCAAACAGTTTAACCCGTCTCAAATGTTAGGTAACTTTCCGGGTGTAACTCTTGCTGAAATGCCTCTCTTAGAAAATTGTTTTTCAATAAACATAGATGTTTTTGGGTTTGATTCTGACCAAGCCTTGCGTATTGTCCTGAGAAGCGGTAGTAGTTATAGCGAAACTCTCCGTCTTTTACTTTACAAAAACCACTTCTTTTATATAAACGATCTTTCAAGGGCTAGTAAAAGCTTTTCTTGTGGAAAATGTGGGAAATTGTGGAAAAAGTTTGGGCGTATGGATAGGCACGAAAAAACTTGTAATGGGGATATGACTGTAGAGACATATAAGGGTGGTGTTTACTCTTCACCGGAAAGTGTATGGGACGCGATCAGCGCTGAAGGGATAAGTACTCCAGAGTCTTTTATTTACCCTTTCAGGGCGACCTTCGACTATGAATGTTATTTTGATAGTAGGAATGTTCCACAAGAGACTCAGTCGACTACCTTTGTAGCTAAACACGTGCCCCTCTCCTGTTCTATAGCGTCAAATGTCCCCGGGTGGGAGGCACCAAAATGTTTCATAACCAAGGGTGACCCGCAGGTTTTAGTTAGTCAGATGCTTGATTATCGCACTGGTATAGCTGCTAAGGCCTACTCGTTGTTGCGAGATAGGTTTGAAAGTATTTTTACTCAACTCCATGCTCTGAACAAACACAAGCTAATAGTTAGGTTTGATGAGTATTTAAAAGAGCTTCCAGTGATAGGGTTTAACTCGGGGAAATATGACGTCAACGTCATTAAACCTTATTTAATAAAGCACTTCATGGATGTAAATATCTGGCAGCTTATAAGATTAGTGAGACAAAGGGTTACTTTTGTTATGAATATATAGACGACCCCCAAAAGTTGGACGAGACAGAACTACCCCCACACGAAGCGTTTTATTCGTCGTTAAAAAATTCCAACATTTCCAAGGAGGAGTACGCTCTGTGTAAAAAGTTCTGGAAGGACAATAACATGACCACCCTTAGGGACTTTTTGGTGTGGTATAATAACAAAGATGTAGTCCCATTCTTAGAAGCCTTGGAGCAGCAGGTTCGCTTTTATGGGGAGCGGGGTGTGGACTGTTTTAAAGACGCCATTTCTGTTCCGGGTGTTTGTTTAAAGTATCTTTTAAGACCGTTGATATGAGTGTAATGTTTAGTTTATGTTTGAGCAAACAGGCGAGTCTACACACAATGATTAGAGATAATATCGTCGTGGGTCCCTCTATAATTTTCCATAGGTATCACGAGGTAGGCAAAACGCTTATTAGGGGCGGAAAGATAGTCAAATCCATCCAAGGTTACGATGCCAACGCGTTGTATCTTTGGGCTCTGATGAACCCAATGCCAACAGATTATCCAATTATTAGAAGAATGGAGACCGGGTTTAGGGTCGAAAAAGATAACTATTATGTCCAACAAAGTAGAGAGTGGCTAATGTGGGTCGCCCACCAAAAAGGGGTGGAGTTGAAAACTCAGTTTAACGGGAGGGAGTTTCGGTTAGGTAATAGAAACATCCCCGTGGATGGGTGGGACAAATCCAATAGAATAGTCTACAATTTTCATGGTTGTCTGTACCATGGTCACAAAGACTGCCCCTTACCAAAGATAAAGATAGAAACCCTGTTAATAATAAGCCCTTGTTCGAGCTGTTTGAAAAAACATGTGAGATACACACCTACCTAACCGAGGAGGTCAAAGTTCCAGTAGAAGTTATGTGGGAATGTGAGTGGCAGGCTCTAAAAAAGTCTGACCCAACCATTAGGGCTTTCCTTTCTAAAGCCATCCCTCGAGCTAGACCCTCTTACTCTAAAGCAGGACTCCCTCTCAGTGATAAACAGATTCTGAGGTCTGTTTCAGATGGGACATGTTTTGGTTTAGTGGAATGTGATCTATACGTCCCCGACCGCCTGAAGGAACATTTCAGTGAGATGACTCCAATTTTCAAAAATATTGACGTCACGCGTGATGATATTGGACCGTTTATGGGTGAATATGCCCTTAACATAACTTGTTGTCAACCCCTCGTCGCACCCTAATCGGTAGTTATGTCGGAGAAAGAATTTTGTTGGCAACACCACTGTTAAAATGGTATTTAGACCACGGATTGGCGGTAACAAAAATTTATCAAGTGTTAGAATACAGTCTAGTTGTTTTAAAAAGTTTGGCGAAATGGTTTCTGACGCTAGGAGGGCTGGTGATCTAGATGAAAGTCAATCTATAGTAAGCGATACGATTAGGCTCTTAGGAAACTCAGCCTACGGGAAGACTCTAACCAATAAGGCCAATCATAGCGCTGTCTCGTACGTTCAGGGGGATGAGATATCGAAAATGATTAATAGTTCCCGGTTTAAAAAGATGACTGAAATAGGGGAGGATCTTTTTGAAATTGAGATGGAGAATAAGAAAACTGTTTGGGACTTGCCCCTACAAATAGGTTTCTTCGTCTATCAATATGCAAAGCTTCGTATATTAGATTTTTATTTCGAGTTCTTAGATAAGTTTGTAGATAGGTCAGACTTTCAGTTATGTGAAACAGATACTGATTTTATACTTAGCCTTAAGCGCACCTAAGCTAGAGGACATATTAGCAAGACAGACTGTATAAACTGTAAGGGTGTTAAAGCATACACCAAACGAACGCCCGGGCTTTTTAAACTAGAGTACGAAGGGACAGCTCTTGTTAGCTTATGTAGTAAGACGTACCATTGTAGTGGGGATTACGATAAAATCAGTTGTAAAGGGCTAAGCAAGCAACACAACAAATTAGATAAAGATATGTTTTTAGAGGTTCTCGCTACGCAAAAGGCTAAGGGTGGGAAAAATGTAGGTTTCAAAGTCTTAAATAATACCATATTTTCCTACAGTCAAACAAGAAATTCTCTTTCCTATTTCTATATAAAAAGAAAGGTAGCTGATGATAACGTCTCGACTACACCTCTAGATATTTAACTCTTTACACTACCAGCTTAGACTAACCAGTAATCTCTAACAGTATCACCCATTATGATTCATCGATGACACATAACTAAGCAGAAATCCAACTACATAGCTATAAATAATTGTTATCCTTGTAATATATATTTACTGAATATGTTTGTAATGATATATAATATCAATGTATGTTATACACCTATTGAGCTAATAAAAGAATAAAATATATCTTTGTCTTCTGTTTTATATTGATCGTTTTTCATTGATGTTGTATAATCTACTAACCTATCACTATCGCTCAAGTACACCAAGAGCTCCAAAGTCAGGACACACCAGACATAAACAGGGCACTTCCGGTGTCACCGGGACTAGAGGTCAACATCTCGACACGAGCTATCATGGTTAACTCCCCCTGCACCTACGGTACATTAGGTGCGCTGCGCACCTACTATATATCTTTGTTAATTTACGGGAAAAATTCGGGTCCAATGGACCCTGCTATACTACTGCCGACCCAGAGAGACACTGAGAAGAACATTGATCAGAGAGGTAAGAGCAGTAGGAATCGGCTCCCTCAATGAGATAGAGTTGCTTGCACAGAACAGAGACAAATGGCGAGATTTTATAAAATATCTTTAGAAGGATTGAAAACTGCTAGGATAAAAATTTAGATAAGAGAAGGAGTATCTGGGTCTATGTCCTATGGGCCGGCTACGGCTCGAAAGGTCGATAGATATCCTGACCTCCAAAACAATCCTTTTTCGAAATCTGAGTTGGGCGTGTCTTCTCAGGTTGAAAACATGATAACAATCTTGGCAGTTCATAATCGAAAACGTCCGGCGGTATGCCGCTACCCGGGACAAAAAATAAGGTAGGCTAGGAATTCGTTCTTCTGTTTCTCTACATTCAAGGAAAATATTGGAATATTGATGCCCCTGTAGAAGTAGAACAATGATGATTCTTATTTACAAGAATAAGTAAATTAGATTGAACAGACGCACCGTTGAAATAGTGTGTATGAGATAACGGGGAAAGTTCAAGTTAGACTGACTCCTTCTCCGTTCTTCCTGAGAGTGAAGTCAGACATAAATCTGACGTCTCTGATTTTACTGGTTTCCGTGCCAGATTCGATACACTGACTATTGGTACAATTATGACATCATGTTTATTTAAAGATAACATTGATTCTATGCATCAAGAGCATGCGAAGGTATTCAAAGCATCGAGGACTGATCGAGGGGAAATGTTTTATAAAAGGGAAGTGATTGAAGGTTCTCTCTAAGCCTTGATTAGCGCATAAGAAATGTGGTCGTTAATGACAGTACTTTCATGATTAACGGCATGCTTGTTTTAGTGAGGGAGCCGCAATAGCTCAGTGGTTAGTGAACTGGACTACAAAGGACAAAAGGTAAGGTTCGATCCCAACCGACGGCTTCCGGGTTCACCCAGCGTTTAATGGGTACCGGATTTTTTTCTTGAAAAGTAAAGCGGCACGGGCGTAGTACCGACCACATTACCTAAAAAAATCATGTGCTGAAGGTCTGTAAAATATATGTCTCATCATTATCATCAAGTACCGGGCCTAGTGGCGCAGGTGATCATGGTTCTCCACAACTTTCGATCTCGGCAGCTATTTATCATTTCTGTTGTTGACCTTCTGCCAAGCCATTCTCTTAAGCTGTCTGTTATTTTTTCTCTTTGCTTCCCTCTATCTCTTCGTCCCTCAATTTTTTCAGTTGTTACAATATATTCCAGCTGTTCTCTTCTCATTACATGGCCAAAAAATGATGATTGTTTCTTCCTAACATTGGAAATTAGCTCTCTTTTTGCTTTGACCTCTCTCAGAACCTCTTCATTACTCTTCTTAGCTGTCCATGGTATTCTCAACATTCTTCTGTAAAACCACATTTCTACAGACTCTAGTGATTTAAAAATCTTTATATTAAATAAAATAAATATAATATTTAATAAAATAAAGTATTTTAAAATATATGCCGACTAAACCATATTCTCTATACGCCACTTGGCGTGACGGGGACACTTTACATTACTTACTTTCGTTTTGGTGATGTGGGCGGTGTCACGCCAGGCGGCCCTTACATTCCTGAAGGAGCTCTGGTACTCATTTCTATAGACTAAGTGAACCCAGAAGCCTTGTTCCGGAAAAAATCGCCGCATTCAGGAATTGAACCCGAACCTGGCAGTAGCGAGCGCACTAGCCACTCAGCTACCGAGGCTCTATTGTTTCTAGTGAGAACATGAAATATGAGATTTGATGCTGTCGTGAAGTAGTGGCGATGGCGATAGAGAAATATAGAGTAAGGATAAAGAGTGAGAGATAATGAGAGAAGTATATAGACCGTGAGGGAGAAGTCATGAGAATGAGAAAAGAGAGAGTTAGAGATATGGGAAGAGGATAAAACGAGAGAGAAAGAGTGAGAGGTAATGAGAGAAGTATATAGACCGAGAGTGAGAAGTTATGAGAATAGAGAGAGAAAGAAAAAAGAAAGAGTGAAAGAGAGACTTAGAGATATAGAAAGGGAGAGAAAGAGAGCGATAGATTGAGGGAGAGTAAATCACAAAAATTCTCCAAAAATTATATTTTCTTTTTCATTTTGTTTATTCTTTCATCAAATGTTTGGAAAAATCTGTTCTATTCTTTTATGTGCTCTATATGTGGCCTAATGGGAAACACGATACAACAAATGTAGAGATCAGTGTGAGAGACACGAGAGAGAGCTAGAGAAAGATAGAGAGAGAGGGACATGTAATTGGTTTTGTAAAGTTGTTTTGTAAATCTCTATTTATGAATCATCTCCTATAACATTGAGAAAAAAAAAGAACGCTCCTTTATATTTATATAAATCCATGATGTAGGCGGATGCAACATAAGATGACAAGAGAAGCCCAGCTTTATTGGTATAGCGGCATAATAAATACAAACAAGAAACACTTTCCTCTCGTCTTGTACAAACATTAAATGTCTGCAAAGCTCATTCATGCCCTTCTACTGGCTTTAGATTAGACTACTGGTATGGGAAGCTCGTATTTTACTTACGACAGAAAATAAATTGATTTTGGTTTCATTTGTGAGCGGGTAAGTACATACATCAAGATCACACGTAGACACTGAGTTTATCTTTGTAAGACAAGGGTTCTTAAACTGTTTGTTTCCTGTTCATCTTCAGCTTATCATTATCATCATCATCATTACCTCATTAAGTACCGTCTACGCATCGAAGGTTGACTATCATGGAACATCATTCCGCTGTCTCTTGCTTTGATGGCGCAGGTTGTCATAGGCTGACTTGTCCATCTTTTGGTGTTACTCATCCATGTTGGTCTTCGTATGCATATACCTCTTTAACCTTTTATTTTCCCTTCCTAAATTACTTTTAGTAGACTACTGTGTCTTTTAACATGCCGCCAAAATCTCTCTGATATACGTAAAATACCTATGTTTGATTGTTCTGCTACTAAAATAAGATTCTCACATGTTCCTTCTTGCATAAGAGTCACACAATTAAATGTACATATTCGTAGATCTGTCATTTGACATAAGTTAGAACTTCTACCACGGCTTTCTTTGGAATAGTAAGAGATGAGGCTCCAATCTCTTTCATGGTGGGCAGCCATATTTGTCTTTCGTGCCTTGAACATTCCTCTTGTGTATTACACACATTGCTGTGTTTTTTTCCCTTTCCTGAGCTGTTCATCATTTTCGATTATTTCGCCCCATCTACCATCACAGACTATGTACATTCGGGATGGACATTCCCGGTAGGTGCCATTGTTGTCAAGACAGATGTTTGCCTGTCGAGCTGCGAACACACGTTGGCCTATCAATGATAGGTTAAACACGTCGATACAAGAAGAATAAATACTATTCCTCTGAAATATCGATCAAGTTGACAGTCATCCGCTCGTCAGAAGTAAACATATCAGTTTATGAAAATATCTTTTTGTACTTCATCTAAAAACTCTTTATTTGCTGCGAAGATTGTGAAAAGCAGTACACCTAATCCTTAACTCCGACTTCATTTTCTTTATTCTTTATTTTTTTCTGCCGAATTTAGATTCATGTTCATCTATTTCTTTTTATTCCCAAATCAGATTTACCAACTCTTCTGCTGTCCAGTTTATATTTCCCAAAATGTCTGTTTCTTTTTTTTCTGTTAAACTTTCTGTTGTCCTGTTGATCAGTTCCAATTACAGTTTTCTGATGTCTAATTAAACGTACATACTGACTGATGAAGATAGAACCAATTTTGACCTATGGAAGCGAATCATGGACAATAGACAAACAAATGAAAAGACGATTAGAGGCCACAGAGATGGGATTTCTCAGAAGAATGTTGAAAGTTCGCTGGACAGCTAAAAAGACCAATGAGGAAGTTCTCAAAGAGGCCAACACAAAACGGGAACTCTTAAAAAACATCATAAAGAAGCAATCAACATTTTTCGGGCAAATCATGAGAAGAGGAAAGTTGGAATACTTGGTTACAACTGGCAAAATAAAAGGAAAGAGAGATCGCGGACGACAAAGAGAGAAAATACTGGATAGCTTGGTGTCACGGCATGGAGAACAGTCAAAAACAGAACTGATACGATGCACTGTATATAGAAGATTGTGGAGGGACATGATCGCCTACGCCAACCGGTATGGCACATGATGATGATGACTGATTGATGTAGCGATCATATCATTCCACATATCTCTATCCACAGTACATCGTATCAATTATTCTGTTGTTGACTGTTTTCCAAGCCATGACACCAAGCTATCCAGTACTTACCTATACATAATAATATACATACAATACTACAATATTAACATATACATTCCTGATTTCCAACTGCCATTGTGGTATGTGCACAGAACGAGACCATGCACATCATGCTTTGATGCACAAAACGAGACCATACACATCATGCTTTGTGCACAGAACGAGGCCACGAACATCATGCTTTGTGCACAGAACGAGGCCACGAACATCATGTTTTGTGCACAGAACGAGGCCATACACATCATGCTTTGTGCACAGAACGAGGCCACGAACATCATGCTTTGTGCACAGAACGAGGCCACGAGCATCATGCTTTGATGCACAAAACGAGACTATACACATCGTACTTTTATGTACAATAGAAACAGAAGCGTGTTACATTATCGATTTTTCTACCGTAGAAAATTTTAAAAAATATGTTGAACACATACCTAACATTTTCCTATCTTTACATCAAAAGGTGCATCCTTCTTTGTATACAAACTCCCCAAATTTCATTTCAAGAATGCGATTGCACCTACAAGTGTTTAAAGCTATATAACTCTTGAATGTAACAAAAGCATACATAGAATTCGTTCAATGTGTTTTGCCACTCTTCAACCCACAGGAAGACCTAACTGTCAAGTTCAAAACTTCGTTTTTAATTAAAAATTGAATTGATCCCAACTTCACAAAACCGAATCTACCCAAATTCCTTCGGTCTCCATCTAAATTCGTATATTTTATTTATATTTCTTCTAATTGTTAAAGGAGAGACAAAACAGTCAATGCCTTGAACAACGTGTTGGGCGACAACACACTTCACTCATTTTACACTTGTCGTGGTCATTAACAAACAAATTGAACACCCCAGTCTTGGTGCATCTTGATGCCTTTACCTGAACACCCCAGTCTTGGTGCATCTTGATGCTTTTACCTGAACACCCAGTCTTGGTGCATCTTGATGCTTTTACCTGAACACCCCAGTCTTGGTGCATCTGATGCTTTTACCTGAACACCCCAGTCTTGGTGCATCTTGATGCCTTTACCTGAACACCCCAGTCATTGGTGCATCTTGATGCCTTTACCTGAACACCCAGGTCTCGTCACTCTTGTTCATCTCTGTTCTAGTTGTGATCTCCCAGATTATAATCGGTTAGTCATCATTTTATTTTCAAATTTAATAACTTAACTTCACTGAACATGTTTCCAAGTTCAAGGCAAGTATTAACTCTACAAACAATATTCTCAAGTTTACTAATTAACTCTACAAACAATATTCTCAAATTGAGAATTAACTCTACAAACAATATTCTCAAGTTAACGAATTAACTCCACAAACAATATTCTCAAGTTAACGAATTAACTCTACAAACAATATTCTCAAGTTCACGAATTAACTCTACAAGCAAAATTCACAAGTTCACGTCTTAGCTCTGCGCTTAAAATATTTAAACGTTCACAACTGCACTGACATGTTCCCAAATTCATTTCTTTAAAAGACACAAAAATGTTTTTAAATTAACGCTTCTAATCCACCAAAAATGGTTCCAAATTCACTTATCTAATCCTGTCTAAAAATAGACTCCCAATTTCTCTTTTCTAATCTAACCAGAAATATTCAAAATTAACTCCTCTAACCCAACCAAAAATATTCCCAATCCACTTCTCTAATCGAACCAAAAAAATGCCACAATCACTTCTATAATCCGAGCAAAATTATTCTGAAAAAGTCGCTATAATCCAACTAAATTGCTTTATTTTTTTGAAAATTACCTTCTTAGTCAAACTAAATTATTCCAGAAACACTTCTCCATTCCAATAGAAAATATCTCAAAATTCACTTCTCCAATCCAATAGAAAATATCTCAAAATTCACTTCTCCAATCCAATAGAAAATATTTCAAAATTCACTTCTCCAATCCAATAGAAAATATCTCAAAATTCACTTCTCCAATCCAATAGAAAATATTTCAAAATTAATTTCTCCAATCCAATAGAAAATATCTCAAAATTCACTTCTCCAATCCAATAGAAAATATTTCAAATTAATTTCTCCAATCCAATAGAAAATATCTCAAAATTCACTTCTCCAATCCAATAGAAAATATTTCAAATTAATTTCTCCAATCCTATAGAAAATATCTCAAAATTCACTCCTCCAATCCAATAGAAAATATTTCAAAATTCACTCCTCCAATCCAATAGAAAATATTTCAAAATTCATTTCTCCAATCCAATAGAAAATATTTCAAAATTCATTTCTCCAATCCAATAGAAAATATTTCAAAATTCATTTCTCCAATCCAATAGAAAATATTTCAAAATTCATTTCTCCAATCCAATAGAAAATATTTCAAAATTCATTTCTCCAATCCAATAGAAAATATTTCATAATTCACTTCTCCAATCCATAAGAAAATATTTCAAATTAATTTCTCCAATCCAATAGAAAATATCTCAAAATTCACTCCTCCAATCCAATAGAAAATATTTCAAAATTCACTCCTCCAATCCAATAGAAAATATTTCAAAATTCATTTCTCCAATCCAATAGAAAATATTTCAAAATTCATTTCTCCAATCCAATAAAAAATATTTCAAAATTCACTCCTCCAATCCAATAGAAAATATTTCAAAATTCACTCCTCCAATCCAATAGAAAATATTTCAAAATTCATTTCTCCAATCCAATAGAAAATATTTCAAAATTCATTTCTCCAATCCAATAGAAAATATTTCAAAATTCATTTCTCCAATCCAGCTAAAAATAGTTTTAGATTAACCTGTCTAATCCATTCATTTTTTTTTTCTTTCAAATTCACCCACCAATATTTGTATATTCCAACTTTTAATGCATTAAAACTCTTTTCAAATTCAAGACTTTAGCTCCGCGCACATAAAATGTTCCCAATTTCATAACTCTGTCCAAAAGAAGCTCCCAAGTTCGCAACTCTGCCAAAATAATTTTTGACTGTCTGCAAGTTCACAAAACTAACAATTACTGATGCAGATATCTACTATATCTTGTTGATTGCTCACACTTCTAATATGTATTCACGCCACGAATCTCCATGCGCTGGTGTCAAAACCGAGCTGATTTCGTGATCATGTGAATGCGACCGGACTATCGCTGTCTCCGAAAAAAAAAAAAATCATCCAGCCCAGAAAAATAATTTGAAAACACACTGCAATGACAATTCTTAATTGTTTCTTGTTTGATTCTCCACTCCCGTGGACCCATAATTCCATACACTGAATGGCGTAGGCGATCATGTCCTTCCACAATTTCCTGTCCACAGCGCATCGTATCAATTTTGTTGATGACTGTTTTCCGTTCCACGACACCAGCTATCTAGTATCTTTTGTCTTTGTCGTCCGCAATGATTCTTCCCTGTATTTTGCTAGTTATAAACACTCATTCCAACTTTACTCCTCTCATGATGTGTTCGAAAAATATCGATTCTTTCATTTTGATTTTTTTTTTTTAGAAATTCCCTTTTTTGTGTTGGCCCTCATTGAGAATTTCCTCGTTGACCGTTTTAGCTGTCCAGGGAACTTTCAACATTCTTCTGAGAAATCCCATCTCTGTGGCCGATAATCGTCTTTTCATCTGTTTGTCTACTGTCCGTGATTCGCTTCCATGGGCCAGAATTAGCTCTATATAATATCGAGAGGTTTCAGTTGGGTTTTTTTTATTATCGAGCTCTTAGGTGCGGTGAAAGTCAGGATATCATATCAACAAAGTTCAAGAATTTCCGAGGTCTGATATTCTACGGTGATTGAATCAACATTTCTATGCCTGGACTGAGAGTCTGAAACAACTAACATACTAAAGTAAATATAATAAGGAAAACGTAATACACACTACAGGGCTGCAGTGATACCAGGCTGAGAATCATCGTGGACAAGAAACTGAGCAAGGAAATATGACTTCTAATTTGGTAGACAAGGACTGTAACTCTGACATCCATTTTTTAAATAAGCTTCCGCTGCTGATATTGGAATCGTGGAAAGGTTACTAGAGGACAAAGGGAGATAATTTGATGTGGTGCAAGGGTTAATGATTTCTATCAAATATTAGGTGAATTGTTGAATAGTTAACAAATAGTGAAAGATGAGGAGGGAAGAGGTAATCGGTGTATGCTGAGTTTAAAGAGAAAGAGTACGTGGAGCGGAAGTAGATAATAATAGCTGAAGATTAAAGAAAGTATATGGAGCAGAAGATTATGCAAAAGATATGAAATAGAGGCGGAAGATATTGTGTGTAGAGGGAATGTTATTATATATTTATAACTACTGTGTTTATGTTTCTGTAAATGTCACCTGTTTGGATATAACTTGTATTGTTTAGACCGATTTGTGATTGTTGTTCAGTGTCCCCGCCTCTTCCTACCGATCCGTCTGATAAAGAGTTAAGTACAGAATATCGCATTGGATAGTGGGGACCAATCAAAATTACCTTAACAAGTCTGCATCTTAAATCCAAGAACATTAATGTCAGATTTTCTTTCGTCTGATATTCCGCTGACTTCCCTTTGGAATTCAAATCATGGGAAGTCCTCAGGCTGCTTGTTAATTCATTCTGAACATTTGACAATTTAGTTCCATCTAATTACTTGTAAAATAAATACATAAACGTATTAAAATGCAGCTAAACCTACAGAGAGACGAGACAAACTACAATGTTTCAGCAAAAGCCATCATCAGGTACAAACCAGCAAAAAATATCATCATCAAGTACCATGCCTGCTGGCGTTTGGTAATTATGTCTCTCCATAACTTTCGATCTCGACATTTATTTATCATTTCTGTTGTTGACCCTCCAAGCCATTCTCTTTAGCTGTCTGGTATCTTTTCTCTTTGCTTCCCTCTATCTCTTCGTCCCTCAATTTTTCCCAATTATGTTTATGCTGCATGGTGACGATGATCGTTTCTTCAATATGACGATTACTTCTGCTTTCTTTCTATCCAGTTACTACTCACTATACTAACCTGTTACTGTTTATATTTAAATCAAATTGTTTAAAGATTATATTTAATTTAGCTTATCAAGTGCTTCTATCAAATTCAATTTTTTTTTTATTTAATTCAACTTGTTTACTGGTTTTGTGCAGTCCATTTTTCTCATGTTAGGAGATGGTTAACAATGTGATGTCATCAGTATGCTCTAAGTTGTTTTTTTTTTGCTGCCGAGAAAATTGCAGCAATATCACTGATAACGATCATTGATGAGTCTCTTAGTGTCTGCTCGCACTGTTCAATCTTAAGACAATGGCATAAGCTGTTTCCATGAACAATCATCATATCTATAGTAATATTTCAGTTTATCTCACCATTAATATACGATTTATATCGCGACTTTAGCTTTTCAAGAAACAAATGGCCCATGTCGCGGACGTCTATAGGATTACTACCCCTGGACTTGGAAGATCGATCCCAACCGACGGCTTCCGGTTCACCCAGCCTTTAATGGGTACCTGATTTTTTTCTAGGAAAGTAAAGCGGCACGGGCGTAATACCGACCACATTGCCCCAAAAATCATGCGCCGAAGGTCTGTAACATTTATGGCCACTAACACCATATTCCCTATACGCCAGTTGGCGTGACGGGGGTACTTTACTTTTTTTTTTTTTACAAAACATATTACGTGATGACCTTTCATGAGTCAAAGCTCATGGCTTAGAGTGTGACCAATTGTCAAAATTAGAACGGAACTCGAACTATATATGGGTGCGTATGAGTTATTGTATGTGTGAATGTCTGCATATGTCTGCATATGTATGCATGCACAAGTCCTGCGCATTTTTTTCCTGTTGTTCCAATCTTCTTTCACTTCACCCGAGATTCCCCAAATCAACATTCTTACGCCATACCCCAGATTCCAGTCAAATACCAGTGGATAAAGAGATACAGCGAAGATGTTGGCGCTGGATAGGGCACACACTACGGAAGCCAACTGAGAGTATTACACAACAGGCTCTTTTTGGAATCCCAAGGGAAAAAGACAAAGAGGAAGACCAAAGAATTCTTGGCGAAGACAGATAGAAGCGGAGATGAAGATGATACAATATTGAAAAAATGGCAAGAAACAGAACGTCTTGGAAAGTGTTTATTGAAAACCTATGCTCCACAAGGAGCTGAAATGTAGAAGATGAAGACCCCAGATTCCCAAAGCCTATCTACTTCCAACATAATAAAAATAGTCCAAGCCAATCTTTTACCATCCCCACGAATTCTTCAAGCCAATCTTTTACCATCCCCACGAATTCTTCAAGCAAGTCTTCTTTCACCTCACCCTAGATTCCAAAAATTCACCTTCATAACCTGCCCATAAATTCCACAATTCTTGTCTCATCCTAGACTCCACAATCTATATCTAGACTCCCCAATCTAATCTTAGACTCCACAATCTAATCTTAGACTCCACAATCTAATCTTAGACCTATCTCAAACTTATCCTCCTAACCTCATCCTAGATTTTACAAACTTATCCTCCTAACCTCATCCTAGATTTCACAAACTTATCCTCCTAACTTCATCCTAGATTTCACAAACTTATCCTCCTAACCTCATCCTAGATTTCACAAACTTATCCTCCTAACCTCATCCTAGATTTCACAAACGTATCCTCCTAACCTCATCATAGATTTCACAAAACTATCTTCTTCACCTCATCATAGATTTCATAAATCTATCTTCCTCATCTCATCATAGATTTCACAAATCTATCTTCCTCACCTCATCATAGATTTCACAAATCTATCTTCCTCACCTCATCATAGATTTCACAAATCTATCTTCCTCATCTCATCATAGATTTCACAAATCTATCTTCCTCACCTCATCATAGATTTCACAAATCTATCTTCCTCACCTCATCATAGATTTCACAAATCTATCTTCCTCATCTCATCATAGATTTCACAAATCTATCTTCCTCACCTCATCATAGATTTCACAAATCTATCTTCCTAATTTCATCATAGATTTCATAAATCTATCTCCCTCACCTCATCATAGATTTCATAAATCTATCTCCTCACCTCATCATAGATTTCATAAATCTATCCTCCTCACCTCATCATAGATTTCATAAATCTATCTTTCTAATTTCATCATAGATTTCAGAAATCTATCTTCCTCACCTCATCATAGATTTAACAAATCTATCTTCCTAATTTCATCATAGATTTCACAAATCTTCCTAATTTCATCATAGATTTCACAAATCTATCTTCCTAATTTCATCATAGATTTCATAAATCTATCTCCCTCACCTCATCATAGATTTCATAAATCTATCTTCCTCACCTCATCATAGATTTCATAAATCTATCTTCCTCACCTCATCATAGATTTCATAAATCTATCTTCCTCACCTCATCATAGATTTCATAAATCTATCTTCCTCACCTCATCATAGAATTCATAAATCTATCTTCCTCACCTCATCATAGAATTCATAAATCTATCTTCCTCACCTCATCATAGATTTCATAAATCTATCTTCCTCACCTCATCATAGATTTCATAAATCTATCTTCCTCACCTCATCATAGATTTCATAAATCTATCTTAATAACCTCACCTTAAATTTCACAGACCCAACTTTACAGCATAATGTGTATCAAGGATTAAATTGAAACCTCAACATGCTCACTGCGCGTTTACAGCAGTGGGCATGCTATCTTTTAGTTGTTTTCCATGGAAACGGCCTGTGTCAAAACAGGTTGGTTAATAGAAGTAACGATCTCCATGGAAACGGCTAACGTTAAAACTGAATGGTTGGCTAACATATGTAACGATCTCCATGGAAACGGCCTGCTTCAAAACAGGTTGGCCAACAGGGGCAACGATCTTCATGTTTCTTCACACTTGTGAGGTTTATTGATATGGAAGACATATTATTGCAGTACCTCTAGGCAGGACAAGACTCAGCTGCTCAAATAAAAGCTGCGAATTCATGAAAGCCTTTACAACCCGTCACATGCCATCTTCGGCCCAACGATCTTCATGTTTCTCCATACTTGTGAGGTTTATTGATATGGAAGACATATTATTGCAGTACCTCTAGGCAGGACAAGACTCCACTGCTCAAATAAAAGCTGCGAATTCATGAAAGCCTAAACAACCTGTCACATGCCAACTTCGGCCCAACGATCTTCATATCAACCCATGACATTAAGACAAGACAAGAATAAGAAAGGACTGAGGAAAAATACAAGAAGGGATAAAGTGATGTGAACTGAATGAATGAATCCAAAGTAGAAAGTTTCATAAAGAAATCACTTGAGTGAGCCATTTGTAGCCGGATGTCCATCAGGCAAGGGAAGGAATTATGGTGATGTATCCTCCATGAAGCTGGAGTCGCTGTAATTTCTCGCAGCTACACAAAATACCAACTTTAAGTAGCTAAGATATTATTTGTCTTTATTTCTTGGTGTAGAAATACTAAGATTACACATATTGTATATTATTTATTATATTGTATCTTTATTTATTTCTCTTTCGTAGATTACCTAGTTTAATTTTTCATTTTAATTTAGCTGATCATGATTACATATTTGAACGTTAATTTACTTTCTGTTCTTGGTTGTCAACCACCAAGGTTGTGTTCGGATATTTGTGCTTCTAACTCATGCATCATCAGATAGGAGACACTTTCATTTGCTTCAATTAAAGGTTGGATGAAGAACTAGAAGAGATAGCTCACTCTGTTTGCTAAGATTTGAGTGCACTATTAATCGCCGTTACCTTGTTTATCTTATTGTATTATATTGCTTATTTTTAGGATGATACATCTTGACGGCACAGAAATATGACTAATACGTAAAGTTTAAAAGGGGCAAACAGCAATAATAAAATATAACAAAGAGAGCTCCACACCTATTGATATAAATAGAGATGTAGGACAGGGATCCTGTCACCAAGCTTGTTCAATCTATACGCTGAGCTAATCTTTAAAAAAATTACTCCTGATGGTACTGTACTTCTAGCAGACAAGCATAAAGATCTACAACAATTACGTAATAAAATAAACATAACAAGCAAAATAATATGGATTAGATGTGAATGTCAAAAAAGACTAAAACTATGATCATAAACAAAAATTGTACTCAAAATCTACAAGTGGATATCAAAGTTGAAGAAATAGACCTGCAGAATAGTTCAGAGCTACAACTAACTTAACTTAACCTAACACTTTCCAAGTCGTTCTGTTTTTTTGCCATTCTTTTAAGATCATTCCATGTCTTCTCCATCATCTTCATCTCTGCTTCTATCTGTCTTCTCCAAGAATTCCTTGGTCTTCCTCTTTGTCTTTTCCCCTGAGGATTCCAAAAAAATGTGCATGTTGTGTAATACTCTCAGTTGGCTTCCGTAGTGTGTGTCCTATCCAGCGCCATCGTCTTCGCTGTATCTCTTTATCCACTGTTATTTGACTGGTATATTTCCATAATTCTATGTTAGTGATAACATCCTGCTTTATTAGTAATAGTAGTTTAATAAAAAAAAAAGGGTGTTAGACAAGGTTGTGTGCTGTCACCAGATTGGTTTAATATTTATAGTGAGATTATTTTAAGATCCAAAAGGGACATGCCTGGAATAACAATTGGAGGTCACAATATAAATAATCTAAGGTATGCTTGTGATACAGTTTTAATCGCTAAGAGTGAAAATGAGTTACAAGAAATGTTGGACATTATAGTGAAAGAAAGCAAAAATAAAGGACTCAGCCTTAATAGCAAAGAGACAGAGATAATTGTAACAACAAAGAAAAAGACATCACCTCGGTGCAAAATAAAGACAAGTGGAACAATATTAAAACAGGTAAATGAATTTAAATATTTTGGAACTTTGTTAACCTCAGACGGAAGGTGTACAAAAGAGGTGAGATGCGGGATGGCTCAGGCAAAAGCAGCTTTCCAAAAAATTAGGTAGATACTATGCAATCCATTTTTGACAATAGAAACAAGAAAAAGAGTTCTTAAATGTTATGTAGAGCCGGTCTTAACATATGGATGCGAATAATGGGCAATAAGACAACAGACTAGAAAATCACCGGAGTCTGTAGAAATGTGGTTTTACATAAGAATGTTGAGAGTACCATGGACAGCTAAGAAGAGTAATTAAAACGTTCTGAAAGAGGTCAAAGCAAAAAGAGAGCTAATTTCCAATGTTAGGAAGAAACAATCATCATTTTTTGGCCATGTAATGAGAAGAGAACAACTGGAATATATTGTAACAACTGGAAAAATTGAGGGACGAAGAGATAGAGGGAAGCAAAGAGAAAAAAAAATAACAGACAGCTTAAGAGAATGGCTTGGCAGAAGGTCAACAACAGAAATGATAAATAGCTGCCGAGATTGAAAGTTGTTGAGAGACATGATCACCTACGCCAGTAGGCCCGGTACTGATGATGATGATGATGATGATGATGATGATCTTAGTGATTTTGTCCTGCCATTTCCATCCCTTTATTCTGCGTAAGCATCCATTCATGAAAGTCTGTATCTTCGTGATTGCCAATTTTGTTGTTCTCCATGCTTCAAAGAGGAAGACCCAGGGAGACACTGAGAAGAACATTGATGAGAGAGGCAAGAGCAGCAGGAATCGGCTCCCTCAATGAGATAGAACTGCTTGCACAGAACAGAGACAGATGGCGAGATTTGATAAAATATCTTTAAAAGAAAACTGCTAGAACAAAAATTCATATAGGAGAAGGTGTATCTTGGTCTACGCCCTATGGGCCGGTTACGGCTCGAAAGGTCAATAGATAGATAGATGCTTCACAGCCATATACTAGGACCGACTTAACATTGAGTTGAAAATTTTTATTTTTGTAATGAACCTAATTTCTTTGGATTTCCATATGTTTCCCAGTGCAATTAAAGCTCCTCTTGCTTTTGATATCCTTATTTTGGTATCATTTTCTGTTCCTCCCTCTTTGTCTATATCACTGCCCAGATATGTAAGATTGTACGTCTAGTAAAGGTATTTCTCCTGGTTTTATTTGGTTATTGCCAACTGCATTAATTCTGATAATGTTGGTCTTATCTCTATTAATCTTTAGTCCTAGCTGTTGTGATCTCTCATCAAGTATGCTCATTTTATCCTGCATCTGTTGATGGCTGTATGATAGGAGAGCTATGTCATCAGCAAAGTCTAAATCATCAAGTTGTTTGGTCAGTGACCACTGGATTCCATTTCTGTTGTTTTGAGTTATTTTCATAATCCAATCTATGGCCAGTAGGAAGAGAAATGGAGACAGGAGGCATCCTTGCCTTACTCCTGTTCTTATTTCAAATGTTTCTGTAAGCTGTCCTTCATGCACCACACTACATTTCGTTCCTTCATACATTGTTTTTATCAGGTTAATAAACTTTATGGGGATTCCGTAATGACTCAGCAACTTCCGAAGCATTCTTCTAAACAAATGAATAGGATTGGCAAAAAGTGTAATTTTAATGCCTTGAAAAATATACCAACAACAAAACAAAAAAACACGAGGGCTAAATCTAAGAATAGCAAAATGTTATATCTTCTCAACATTCCTGTATGGTGCAGAAACATGGACATTAGACAAGAAAAGAGAACAGAAAATTGAAACTTTTGAAATGTAGAAATATAGAATATGTAGAAATGGATGGAAAGAAAAGAAAACAAAACGATGAAGCCTTAAAACAGCTACAAATAAAAAGTGAACTACTAAATACAATTCAAACAAGACAAATGATATTTTTGAAGCATGTTAAAAGATACAACAGCCTACTAAAGGTAATCTTGGAATGAGATATACAAGGTTAAAGAGGCAGACCAGGGCTAACATGGATCAGTTACATAAAAAGATAGTCAAGTCAGCCTACGACAACCTCCACAATCAAAGCAAAAGGTAGAACAGATTGGCGATCCATGGTAGCCAACCTTCAGCGCACAGTGAATAAATTGTTTATTTATACTTATTATACGCATATATTTTAATGGAAATAATCGAAACACCTAAGAGTGTCTCTTATTGCACTAGATATCGTGGCTAGAGTTGAACAATCGTTGATCGTATAATGTGGCTGGATAAATCCATCTTATCCATTAATAGCAGTTGTTAAATATGCTTCACAGTTATCGTCATCATCATCAAGTATCGGGCTTACTGGCGTAGGTGATCATGTCTCTCCACAACTTTCGATCTCGGCAGCTATTTATCATTTCTGTTGTTGACCTTCTGCCAAGCCATTCTATTAAGCTGTCTGTTATTTTTTTCTCTTTGCTTCCCTCTATCTCTTCGTCCCTAAATTTTTCCAGTTGTTACAATATATTCCAGTTGTTCTCTTCTCATTACATGGCCAAAAAATGATGATCATTTCTTCCTAATAATGGAAATTAGCTCTCTTTTTGTTTGACCTCTCTCAGAACATATTCATTACTCTTAGCTGTCCATGGTACTCTCAACATTCTTCTGTAAAACCACATTTCTACAGAATCCAGTGATTTTCTTGTCTGTTGTCCTATTGTCCATGATTCGTATCCATATGTTAAGACTGGATCTACATAACATGTAAGAACTCTTTTTCTAGTTTCTATTGTCAAAAATGGATTGCATAGTATCTTCCTCATTTTTTTTAAAGCTGCTTTTGCCTGAGCCATTCTGCATCTCAGCTCTGTTGTACATCTTCCGTCTGAGGTTAACAAAGTTCACAGTTATACGTTTATTTAAAAACTTCTTCTCAGAAATCCATTTGCTCCTTGAATGATTTCCGCATTACTTCATATTGTCTGCTTCCTTGATGATTTCCGCATTACTTCATATTGTCTGCTTCCTTGATGATTTCCGCATTACTTCACATTGTCTGCTTCCTTGATGATTTCAATTTTTCTTATAATTCGTTCTTTTTATTGCAGACAGCTTGTCTTTAAAATATATTCTTCTTTAATTGTCTCAGCATTTTTTACGTTTCACATGATGCTTTAAGACAAATGCGATTTTTGGGTCATGTTAAAAGACACAACAGCCTACTAAAAGTAATCCTGGAGGGGAAAATACAAGGTAAAAGAGGCAGAGGCAGACCAAGACTTACATGGACGAGTAATATCAAAAGATGAACAAATCAGCCTATGACAACCTGCACCATCAAAGCAAGAGACATAGCAGAATGGCGCTCCATGGTAGCTAACCTTCGTTGCGGAGACGGCACTCGATGATGATGATAAAAAAGTAAAAAAGTAAAGTACCCTCGTCACGCCAAGTGGCGTATAGGGAAATATGGTGTTAGTGACCCTATATTTTACAGACATTCAGCACACGATTTTTGGGGTAATGTGGTCGGTATTACGCCCGTGCTGCTTTACTTTCCCATAAAAAAATCCGGTACCCATTTAAGGCTGGGTGAACCCGGAAGCCGTTGGTTGGGATCTAACCCTACCCCTTGTCCTTTGTAGTCCAGTTCACTAACCACTGAGCTATCTAGGCTCCCGATGATGATGATGCTTTAAATTGTTCCTGTTGTTTTTAGTATTTAAACTTTTGTCTTTTCTTTTTAGACTTTAGTTTTTCTTCCAGTTATATGTTTCGTTAATTCTTTCACCTTGTAAAATTATTATATTTCTCTTTCAAACCTTCCTTATAATTGAATGTTTATTTTTTCATTTATTTAATTTTATTAAAATTCTTGTCCACCTTAAGTTCTTCTATATTGCAATCATAGCACAGCCTAATCTCCACATCAATGGCTCCATTGTTAAACCAGCAAGTTTTTGTCTTGAGCTTTGTGTAAACGTAAAGCAAATGATTGTACACTTTTTCTCCGTTCCTTCATTTCGTGATATTGAGTATTCTGTCACATCCG